>JAPZEB010000008.1:7054104-7064633 GCA_029783705.1 Chaetodon striatus | reverse complement strand
GTCACAGGTGTCTGCTTTTAACAACAGCCAGACAATATCAAAACATCCATTTACAAACTCCCACACACTCTGACACTACCTGTGCATTATGATCTAAGTCTCATTTATCCGGTTGTATGCTCAGTGCTTCCCAAACACATGCATTTTCACTAAAACCTTACCATTTAAAACAAACAATCTCGGACAAGGACAAGTAGCACGCCTGGCAAGTGTATTTGAATGCTGCTCAATGGCATGCTACTTATTTGCGGAACTAGATGCCAAGGTTTTAGCAAAATACATGTGTTTGGGAACTACTGAGTATACAACTGGATAACTAGACTTGGATTATACTGTATGAGTTGTGTATGAGTTCATAAATTGACATTTATATGTAGTTTAGCTGTTGTAAAACGTGGCCCCCTTTTACTCCATTTGATCGAGAACTTGGGATTCTTCATTCACTGTGGAGGCATGCAAGAAAAACACACCTCCTCCTTAATTAAATGTAACATGAGGTTAGTAATTGATATTCAAATGATCATTTGTGGGTGAACTATCCCTTTAAACAAAGTGACTTCAGCATTACGACGGCAGAAAAGGAGAGAGAATACATGTCACAAAAACGGATGCTATAATCTGAGGTAATCCAGTGTTGCCTGGGTCTGGCGGGACTGTTACACTGCATGTGGTAATAATCCTCTTCTCTGCTGCACAGCACTATCTGCTCACACCATTATCAGTAGCTTCTCGCTGGCTATTCAATATTATTGACCAGCACAGAGACGCTTAGTGCATTTGCTCTCACGCCGTAACACAATTAGGACCCTGGAGTAAATAAGACGTGGTTACAGAACCTGTTTACAAACACAGAGAGAAATTAATTGAACAATGCGGTTATGTTATGATTGCCTGCTTTGCATTCATCATATCATGCTTCTCAGCGGTCGGTCATGCATGTGCACAAGAAACACAAAATAATTGTGACACATGCACAAAATCGCACGTTCCATTTGTACCAGGCACACACAAAGACTCTTTCTCGTCTGCAAACAGATTGAAATCAACCCAAGTGTGTGTGTCTGCTGTGTAGTTGTACTTACAACAGCATCCTACCGAATGTGTGTCCTTACTCTATGTGCGTGTGTGAGCAGTCCCAGCGCAATTCCTCAGTTTAGTGGAGCATTACGGCTGATCAATAGCTCTGGTGCAGTGGGAGATGTCGAGGTTGGGGCTGCATATTCATGCCATTACGGCTGAACTGAGAAATGAGGCACTACAGGGCAAGTTATGTGTGTGTGCGTTTGTGTGTGCGTATGGGTAGATTCTTTAAGGGGGGATGACAGGCCCTGTCACCTAGTAGACCACACTGTAACATGCTAAAATGTACCCAGGGAAGATCCACTACCAGAGGTCCAGCTTCAAATGTCTCTTTCTCTCCCTGTCTGAGCTTCCTGTCTTCATCGGTGCTGTCACGTCTGGACTTCACCATCCTCCCCTGCTCCATTGGCAACAAGCCTAGCCTGTCCTGTTTTCCCTTTAGTCCTGCCTTTTCTTTAAAACTTTTTATTCTCCTGTCACTGTCAGAAATCATGTACTTTCCTCTCCCCTCTCCCCTCTTCCCCGTGTTTCCTGACTGGGCTCATAGCTCATCACTACTCTGCTCTCAGTGTCTGTTGGTCAGATTTTATTGTCCTCAGCTCAGCTTTTATTGTAGACAAAGCATTGTTGGTAATTACAAAAAGCAGGTCAAGCAACACATACTTTGTTTGCACACAGACCGACTGCCAATATCAGTGGGCAGTACTTATCTCCAACTGTCAAACACTTACTGTAGGACCAGAAATTCTGCAACACAGCCAAAGTTCTGCATGACTTATGATCGGCAGAGTTGATTCCACCAACTTCTCTACTAATACTTTCTCCATTTTCACTCCACTACTGGTTCCTCTAAAAAGCTCAGTGTTGCTTCTCTTGTCTGTTCTTTTCCAAGTTGTCTCCCTCCTACCCACTTTTTCTTTTGCTTTTGTTCTACTTGTAAAAACACCATAATCATGCAATCGCAAACCACCCAAACTTCTGGGGAAAGATGAATACAACTCTGCCCCAAGAAGTTTGCATACATATTTTATGTGTTAGATTGGAAGTTTTGCATACGCAATGTGCCGTTTGTTAAATCTCAATCTTTACAAGAACGCATGCAACTGGTCACAGAACAATGAGTCTCCTTAAATAATGTGACAACATGACTGCTCCGAGAAAGTGAAGCCAAATAATTTAGATCAGCTGGCTGCAGTACAGGCGACAAACCCCGCCCCCTCTGTGTTAGCAGATGGGACACAGGCCAAACTAAGAAAGTACACGTCAAATAAATATTTCCCAAAGATGGTTTCTGTCATTTAAGGTAGTCCTTATCATGCTGATGAATGCTCAAGATATTTGATACTATAAAAATGGGGTTTGACGAGATGATTGACAGCTGTGTATGCCAATCAGTGTGCTCATTATCAATGGCACTGCTCATGAATGGTCAGATGGCACGAACTCAAATGACATCACGAGCGCAGGATGACAACAGTCATATCCAGGATATTCTGGCTGTATTTTTCCACAGTCAGAGGAAGCGGAGATGCGCTGTATGTTTATATACAGTCATTAGCTCGCACAAAGACGAGGCGCAATTTTACAAATTGTGCCACATCGTTTGATGTCCTCTAACAAAGCCACAGAAGCTGTCAATCCGCATCCCTATCATTATTTCATCACATTTATCTGCAGCTAATCATCAGTGGTGATATCTCAGACATCATCAAAATATCAGGAAGATAGTCGATGATTTAGTTTATAGCACCATTTCTGAAGCTGGCTTTACAAAGTGCTTCACAACAAAGGACAACAAAAGAAGAAAGGAAATGTTAGCACAAAGAAATACTATGATGCCGTCAATGTAAACAAAACACAATCACACTAAATCAAATTATTCACTGTGATTAATGTAACACCTCAGATCCAGAACAGGTTCTTCTTTAAAAACCAATTAATACATAAGGGATGGAGTGTGCATGTATTTTATGTCTATGCATCCTTTATTCATGTGGCCCTTTGTCTCTACAGCTCTACATCCATTTTTCAGCCATTTTAATCTTCCATAAGCCCTCGCTTACTCCATTATCACCTCTGTCCTCCTTTAACACTGGTTGGTACTCATATACATTTGCCTCTATACAATTTGATCCTCTGCTTTTTTTCATCTCTATCCTCTACTGTCTTCTGTTTTTTTTTGCTTCCAGTCTTTTTGTTAATCACTGTATCTGCAGGAGAACTCAACAGGATCAATAGCTCAAATGTGCTGTTACTTCCTTGTCTGTCTTCATTCAGTTTATTAGTCTCTTAACATTACTGGTAATGAGCTCCAAGTAAAAAAAAAAAAAGTACCAAGGTCTCAACTTGGATTGAAAAAAAACAAAAAAACAGCTGTGAGTTGGAGCTGTAAATCACACACATAAAAACACACTGTTGGCAGAAGGAAATAAAACGGAAGAAGTTAATTTCCAATAATAGCAATCAATTGCAACCATCAGACAGAACAACAACTCAAGAGTGCAGCACTCCTACTAAATTACCCAGTCTGCACAGTCTGCTGTCCGGTGACTACAACACCCACGTTGCATTGCACAACAATGCAAGATGGGGTGTGAAAGCTAACAGCAACAGTCAGGCGATCAAACTGCTGCTGCTGTATGAGCAATGGGTTGTGACAAAAGATTCCAATACTGTCTCTCTGTGTTTACGTCAGAGTGCAACACCCCACGCCGCCCACCCGCTTTACACTGACAATACTTTGTGTACAGTAAGTCTGTGTATGTGCGTGTATGTGTGTGTGTGTGTAAGACAGTCAGGCTGCATGCAAATGTTAGAGGAGAGGCCGTGGTGTTAAACTCAATAGGGCACAGCCATCTGAAGAAATATTACATTAGTCACCGCGTTCACACTCTCACATACACAAACTAAGGCGCTCACACCATCAGCCTTATGCTTCACACACCACGCCTCACATGTCGATATGTGTGACAACCCACTCTGGGTGTACGCATGAGACAAGGTAACATCGTGGATGGATTGAGGCTCTCCACGTTGATGTCATTGTCAGTGTTGAACAAAAGCAGGCATGGATTGAAATGGAGTGAGAAAGGCTTCCCCGTACTTCTATTGTCCACTCTGTATCCTTCTTGTCTCAACACTTGTTAACAGTCCTTTCTTCTTCCCGTCTCCTCTCGTTCCTTGCTCACATGCATTTACTCCTACTGTCCTCCTTCACTCTTACAGTATCTGTCGTATCTTAACAGCTCAAGTGTCTCTTTTTACATGGATCGAACCTTTTCCACTCTGGTCTTCTTTCTGCTCTTTTTATCTGTTCCTCTACTCTCTCCGACATGAACAGCCTAATTTTTCATTTCCAGCTTTCCTCCTTCCTCTGCTTTCCCCTTCTCACCTCACCTGTCAGCCTCTCTTCTGTTTCACTGCGTAGGTCTTCATTGTATCAAGTAATATCTCTCTATTATTTGAAAATTTGAAAAACTAGAACAACCACCTCATGGTTGTAAGCCTCCGCCATCCAGTCAAATTCAAGTTACAGTTTACATCCACGTCTGTCCAGCCTTATATGCTTCCAATATGGATGTTGCTGCAAAGAATATACATATTCTGAAACACAGGTGCTTCACACACATTTAACCTGGCATCACAGATCTATACAATCAGCACAGTTTCAAGATTAGTGTCACCAGTTCAGCATCCAATCAAATGTCTCCCCTTCGGATCAAGAGTTATGGTGTTGAATAATGGTAAGGGAAGTGTTTTTGCAGAACGTTATGATGTCACAGTGAAGTTGACCTTTGACCTTTTGGATATAAAATGTCATCACTATCATTTTATCCTGTTGGTGAAATTTTGTCATAATCACACATGTTTTTTTTTTGAGACATTGACCACCAATATGTCATAAGTTAATCGCAGAGTCTAAGTGGATGTTTGTGCCAAATTTGAAGTTCTTGAGAGATCGTGTTCATGAGAATGGGATGGAGGGACAACCCGAAAACATAATGCTACGGCCACGGCTTTTGCCGGCATGGAGACACTAATGTGGGGAGGTAAAGTTAGAAAGAAGTGAGGGAATGAGACCACTCATTCCAACAAAATCCATAAACCAAGTTGAATTATACTGGGAACAAGTAGATTTGTCATACTGTGCTGGCAGATTTTTGTAAATGTTTTAAGAAAATGCAACTTTTAGGGCTCAAAAATACACAAATGTTCATTTTAAAGTTAGATTTTGTTTTACAGCTTTCTCACTTTCTGTTTTTTTCTCATACCAGAGAAATATTTCACAGTTTTTTTGTTATTTTGGCAAAGAAATTAAAAACGTTAACAGTACTTAAAGCAGTCAAACCAACAGCCCTCCCTCCTTCTCCTACCGTCACATCTGCTTTGCAAACATTTCTTTGCCTTGTTCTTGTTTGTTTAGTTCTCCTCTCCTCACATCCCTTTTTTGTTCCCTCTTTGTTTTCTGGCCTCTTTCATCTATCCAATGCATCCCACTGTTTATTTATTTATTTCCTACCTTCACAGCTGCTGTGTCCTTCCTCGTAGCCAGCGCTGCAGCTGCACTTCCCAATGGGCACCAGCCATTCACCCTCGGCGCTGCAATGCATCCTGGGAGGGCTGTCAGCATCAACCTCAGAGTTGTTGACGCAGGTGCCGCGCACCTCCACCAGCGTGGCGAAGGCTGCCTCAGCCACCGTGTCCGGGAACACTGCCAGGTTCTGGACGGTGGCAAGGCAGCGTTTGTAGTACACACGCACGGCAACCAGGGCCACGCAGGCACCGACGTCCTGGAAAGCCAGGTGGAAGCCCTTGCGGTTGAGGTGGCCGATCTCACGCACCTCTGTGTTCAGCTTCATCTTCCTCTCACCCAGGTCGCCCTGCGTGAAGCTCTCGTCGGCAGCGATGGTGTCGATCTTGGTGTAGCGATCTTCTCGGGTCACACCCCCGAGGTCCCTGTCTGACTCGACATAAAGGAGGTTGAAGGTCTCCTTACACGTGCCCGCCACACCGGGGATGCTGTTGCAGTCGCGCAGCGTGAACTGGAGCTCCACGAAAATGCGCTGGCCACCTCTGCGCGCCACCCAGCCGGTCTGCAGCCAGTTGTTCTGCTGCGTGGGTTCCATCACGTTGCACACCTGGTACGTCCGGATAGGCTTGTACTTCTCATCTACACCGCTGATCTCCTCCCACTGTAGAGATAAAAGCAGGTGGAGAGAGACAAAGCAGAGAATTAAAGGTGAAGGTGTAGTAAAGACAATGAGGAAAAAGTAGGGGAGGAAAGGAGGACAAAAAAGACGGGGAAGGGAGTCGATGACATTGTTAAAACAACAGAGGAGAAACAGTGGGGAGTTATGAGGGAGTGAAAGGACAGAACCAAAGTAAAGTGAGGTGGGCGGGAGACAACAAAGATAATGAAAAAGAAAGTCAAAAGTCAGAGAAAGAAAGAATACACTCAGTACAGGTTAACAGTCTAATGACATAATCTGATGAGTGGGTGTGTGGGCGTCTGAAAAAGCATCGGCACTCACATTCTTTAATAACGTCACAGAGAAAATGACAAACTGCACAACCTCAGTCATTACATCAGCCTTGAGTGGTGTTTCTGAAACTGCGGGTCAGACCTCAGCCGCTATTTCAGCTGGTTTCTTTTCATCTCGGGCGCTTTTGTCACTAAAAGTAATGGCATTTGAGAGGAGTGTTTGTTAAATATTTCTGCCTACGCTCTGCTGCTACACTCCCAAGAAACAGTACGCTAGAAAGGTTATACAGTAAGATGAATCTAAGATCTGAAAAATGAAAGGAGGTAAGTGTAAACATGACATTTTAAATCAATTTATTAGGTTCACATTCAGTCTCAACATGGCACTGATGTCTAGAAATACTAAAAGGAACTGATTTTTGTTCATACTATTTTGAAAATGGTGACAGAAAAAAGGGCTTTTGTCAATGACTAACGGAATCAAGGCAACTGAAGTCTCTATTTAAATGCAAAATAACCACCAGTTAAGGGACTGTACAGAAGTTATTAGAAGGTGGGGGGGTTCAGAAGTGGATGTTTTTATGTTTTTCTTTTTGCTGAACTGAACAGTGGGGAGACTAGACTTTTTTTTTTGTAAGACCATTTGTCATCCCAGATTTAGGTTTTGTTTCATGTCTCATTTTTTCATAGTTCACATCAAAAGCGTGGCTTTCCTATGTGCTTCAGGTCATCAAGGTGTGTTTGGCTATGTGCACAGGACACAATCCTATTGTAATTCTAACAGTTAGTAGCTGTATGAAAATTAGAGTTAGTTTACATGCACTTTAAGTCATTAATGGTACGTGGATTTAACTGAGTCCCTGTTCTATTATTTTTGAGTATTTGAGGGAAGATGTTGCAGTTTTTCTCTCAGTCAAGCAGGAGTAGGGGTGGGTGGGGTACAAAAAAAGTATAGATGATGAAAAAGGTTTGATAAAATGAAAGAGAGATTAGGCTTAATGATGTGTGGCATTAGTCGACTAGATGATCAAACGTTACTGCCATCGCTAGTTGGTTCCAGAATTACGTTAAACTTATTAAAATACCAAAAAGGAGGAGTTAAGATCAAAATGAAAGACTAACCAGCGGCTCCGACCATCAACGGCTTTCCCTCTCACCCTCTCGCTCTCTTTTACGTGCACAAACACACACATGCGCTCTCAAACAAAATGGATGGAACCATGTGCACAGAGCAGGTCCAATTCTGCAGCTGTCAGCAGACATTCTTAGTAGGCTGAACAAGAGAGGTGCTTTTGGACGCACAAAGGTCCCAACAAGCCTAGACGCACGTGTGTGTGTGTGTGTGTGTGTGCATGTGTGTGTGTGTGTGCACGTGTTAGTGTCAATTTGCTTGAAAGAATTACAGCATGAGGGCGTGTGTTTTTTAATATCGATGAGTTGGGACTTTAAATACACAATAAATAAATGTTATTTGTTTACTTAAATTTAGTGATCTGTTGTCATGTTTTGCACCATAATGGATGTTCATGATGCACAGTGCAAAGTGCAACACATTTTAGCTCCATTTAACATACTATTTAGTTGTTGAAAAATGTAGTTAATGATTTTAAATGGCTCCATACATACACAATATGTTTTCAGACAATGTTTAACCTTGTTGCTTAGTTCTTTTCTTACATTTAGACCAGCTGACTGGGCTAAGTTTTTAACTTCCGTTTAAACGCCAGGGACATTGGTCTTTAGTAACATCCCCAGTTAAGCTTGCCAACCCTTCACCACTCAAATAACTCTAACACTGTCCCTAAGAATATACAACAATGGCAGAGTCAGTATCTTTGATGTACTTTGACTGTGAGCATTTGCTGTATATAGTGTGAACAACTTTAAAACTTTTTATCTGATATATTGTTGTCCGTGTCACCATTTGAATTACTAAGAATTACTCTGACTTGACAGACCTGAAAGTAAACGGAGCACAAAATGTGGCTCTCGCATACAAAAGCATAATCACACAAAGCGAAGCAGACAGTGAAAATAGATTATCTGTAATGGTTACGTGATAAACTGCACTAATGCTGAGGTGACTAAATCAAAGTGGATGCAGTGTGCTCTCTCTCAGTTCTATCGGGGATGGGAGGCGAGTCTTACAAGTCCATTAATCTCAGATTTAGCTCCGCATGTGGTCACCTCAAGATGACAGTGACTCAACACAATCTACACTAAACAGTACATGCCTGTACACTGCTGCTTATATAATAGGCATTTTGAGTGTGTTGCGCAAAGAAAGGCCAAAGTCCAGGTGGGAAGTGGGTGACAAACTGCTTCGGAGGCAGATTCTTTAAAAAGAGCTCCAGCCTTTGTCTTGCAGTCATAACTTAGCGTTCAGGTTTTTACAAGCCAAAGCGATCGATACGGAGGTGGACCATTTATCTGTGGCAGCATATTTGTGTGGCTGGTTTGGACACCGCAGTATCCTAGCCCGCATAAGCACCATCGATTAATGATAATGATGAGCTGTGGACTCGGAGAGAAGCGAAGGCAAGGTGTGAGGAAGGAAGGGAACAATGAGCAGAAGAAGGGAAAAGTAGAAACAGCATGAACACAGAGGGATGAAAAGGGGTGGTGTGTGCCAGCTGTTAAGCAAGCAGCTGTGTTGTGGAGCCGAGCGAGTGCGCAAGCATGTGTACAAACAAGCATAAAGACGATGAAAAATGCAAGTAGGCACACTTACTCCGTTGGGGGGATAGGACGTCCAGCCCAGCTCTGCCTGAGTCTCTTTAGAATTCAGCAGCACCACTGCAGGAAATAAAGGAGAAAAAACAAACAGAAGCACAGAGGTCAATTTAGGAGGGATTACAGAGCCTGTTTGCATTTATTTTCTCTTGTCCATATAAATAAGTTTGTCAACAGCGTGCCACAAGTGCATGTCAACAAAACACGTTAAAGGCCAACTTGTAAAAAAAAAAAAAGAAGAGTGGTCCTAAATTTACAAGTCTAACAATGTAAGACAACAACATGACATGTTAAATTTGGAATAATGAAAGAGGGCCATTAACACCGAGGCAGGCCTGTCAAAATCTGGCGAGGGTGAGCGTATCCTTTGATAAGTGCGTTAATACCATCTGTTGAGGACTTAAACTGGACAAAGAGCTTTCCATCATCCTCTGGCTTCAGCAGCAAAAAAAAACACACCAAAGGCCGAACACAAAACACGACCACGGGGCTTTCAAAACAAGCCCAGAGACAAAGAGAACCCTCGGTTAGCTTTCAATGGCGCAGCAGAGAGAACACTGTACTTAAAGGTCTGCGCTCAGTGTGTTTTCCTTTCAGAACCGTGGACAGAGAGCAGGAGCAAGCTTTGAGTCTGTGATCAGGACCATGGACAGCTACACAAGAAGTACAGTGGTGTGAGGCCAGAGAGAGCTCAGTGCGTTACTGCTTTTAGCATGAGCTGCTCAAAGAAAAGACACACAGGAAGGTGAAGTTTCCTAAAAGGAACATCTGAGAGTTGAGTTGACCTAACATCTTTTAGTATCTTTGGTTATATTAGAAGTGATTTTACCACAATGTGAGTGATAGAACTTATCTACACTTGAATTCAAGGTACAATTTTAGGATACTTCAGTATTTCTTTGTTGTGCTACTTGTACTAGCTCTTTACTATGTTGGGAGAGAAATATTGCACATTTTACTCCCCTGCATTTATCTGAATAGTTATTTTTTTCTCTGAAAAGTCATCTTATTTCTATAGTTTTGATTTCGCTTTTGATTTTATTGCTAAAACGTCTATACCCTGGGTCTTCAGGGGGTCCGTGACCCCTAGGGGGTCCTCAGAGTCACTACGGGGGGCCGCAAAATGACCTCTAAATAATTTAATTAATTCATTAAAGTGTAAGTAAAATGTGCCTGAAAATCCACATTAACGTAAATCTAATATATTATTAGCAAAGATAAATCAGCCTATTCA
>JAPZEB010000008.1:7042022-7054080 GCA_029783705.1 Chaetodon striatus | reverse complement strand
CAGAGGGGAGGCTAACACACCTAGCCATGCTACAACTGCTGCTGACTTAGCAGCTACAGGCAAACAAGGGAAGACCCAAGTGCAACTCAGTTTTATACAGTATCTCTAAATTTGACTGTAAATGACCACCAAGATCAGATCACTTTAGCCACTCGCTGAGTTAGCCCCAGGACACATTTTACCATGTTTTATAATGTAAACGCTAATGTGTCCAAAAAAAAGGAAAACTCCTCTTTTAATTCATATTTTCAACCCTGTACCCTAGATGATTCAATGAATGTCAATATTATCTACGACACTGTATCAAAGTAAGAAATTCCAGTACTGTGACTGTGTGGTGTACTGGTCTTTGATGAGGTGGGTGTACTACTAGGTAAATGGGGAGGTTACTGACAAGAAAGTGGACACACTCTCCTATATATTCTATATATACTGTAAATGGCAACAAAGGGAGGTTGGTATGCGTCTTATACCTGCATATACGCCCCCACTACATCCCTGATGCTACCACTTTTACTTAAGTACAAGATCACTGGAAATATCTGTACTTACAATAAGAGGCGTTTCCAAGTACTTAAGCACCCTGTTTAAACCAAAGTTGGCATGGCAACCCAAACACCACAGTTCACTCCTCATGATGTCTTTGAGCAGTCAGACTGAGAATGGCCGTTGTTTCAAACTCAGTAGTATGCAGCAGGCGCGCATGAAAGCCATCATCAGCACATTTATCTTAATCTATAATGTAATATCAACATCTGTAGCGGCATATGGTGAGCTGCATTACCGCCTCATTTTTAAGGGATTTTGCTGACATTAAAGTTACCCATGCTTTAAGCTCGTCTGCTTAAAAAGACCCTCTCCCGTACCCCCCGCCTGCCTGCCCACACACACACACACACACACACAAAGGACTTTCAGGCTCTCTGCAGTCTTACACCTACAGCCTTGAGGCAATATGAGTCTGACAACCAAACAAAACCATTTTTTCAGCACTTTGAAGAGCACCCTGTGCAAAGGCTGCTATTTTTCACCCTCGAAAAGTATTACCTTCACTCTTGCACTTCAGTGTGTAACTTGGCTTTAACTTTTGTTTTCTGCTTCGACTTTCGACCATTTCAGGAGCCTAGTAAGGGCCATTGAAAACAAACCTGCGTGGAACAGTCTTGAGTAGGCAGCAGACTCCTCGACAAGTGTCCATTTCTCCTCATCTAAAGCAGCGCTGGTGTTCTTGTTAAGACTTTGATCTCATGACAAATATTTGGCCATACTGACATTAACAACTGGGCACATGGATGTACTGGTGAGCAAAGAGTAGGAACCTACGCAGTCTGACTCATGATGTGGGCCTTGTCAGATGTGGTGACTCGAGACCTGTAATCTTGCTGACTAATGCGTTGACTGGGAGGCGATGGACTCTGACACGAAGATGTGCTGATGTACCAAAAGGGAAGAAACATATCTGATGTTTTACGGTTGCACAGAGAAGCAAGTGTCGAAACAAATCCATCGATACACTGGCTGAACTTTTCAAACAATCATATCCCTTGCAGAAGACTATTTTCTCAGATGTGTGCTTTCACATTTTTTGTATCCCACAGTCATGACTCAGGGGTAGAATATAAATACAAGGTTACATAAATGCTATTTGAGATTCATAAAAAAAACAAAAAAAAAACTTGCTCTTCAGTGACACCACAGTTTGGATAGCCAAAACCCTGAGAGGCCAATGAGAGTGAATGTTTTTTTCTTCTTCTTTGCTTGAAAATGAAACACTGGCGCCTTGGCTAGAGCGCAGGGAAGCCTCGGTGGACCACGGGAGATCCTTTACTAAACACTTAACTTTATTATTTTTTGGGTTAACACTGCCGGGTGCCCAAAGCATGGTTCTGTGGTTAGCTGATAACATAGAGGCATTTGGAGAAGATTAGAGTGGAAGAGGCCAAGGGTGGTGGAGAGACACTGAGAAAGGCTGAGGCGGGAGACGAAGAGAGACGACGAGAAAAAATAATCAGCGAAGGAGGGAGAAGAGACGCAAGAAAGGGAGCCGACTTGAAAGAGAGAAAGACAAAAAAAAAAGTGAAGTCGGCAAGAGAGACTAGGAAAAAAAAAGGATAGGAAGAGAGAAAGGAGCACATGAAGTGCAAATAAATGAATACTCCGGGCAATACACAGAGGGATCAGTGTGCCTTAGTGAGCAGTCAGTCAGTCAGAGAGGGACTCAGAGGACAAAGTTGGCACTATGATCACACACTGAACACATAAGTCCTGTAATCACAGCCTAGTTAGACAGACTAATGGGCCTTTGGGGGCAGGAGGGGGAGAGAGAAATACAGAAAGACAGATAACACAGAGAAAGGCAAAAAAGTTGAGAAAAGAAACCCAAAGCAGGGTAGAGAAGGGTCACTTTAAGAGGGGGAGAGGGAAAAAAGTTACAGAAAGAACATGTGACAAAGAAACAAAAGCTCTCCCTCTTTGCAACCCATGGCTCTGACTAATAGCTGTGACACATTAGCTACTAAACACCAATTTCAAAGGTTGTTTCATAAATAATTGCCCATCATTACGGGGACATTGTGGATGTGTGGGCCAATTTTAGGTGTTTTTGTCCATTTGGCCTCAGCCCTATTTAGAGGACACAAGACGAGGCCTGCCAATAGATAAACACAGTCCAAGCCAGACGGCAGACGATGCATTAAGGGTAACAGAGCCTCATCTGCTTTAGCCACATTACACAGAGAGCTTAAATAAAGAGAGCAAACCTTACGTAAGAATTGGACATCTAATTGCTTGTGTTTTGATGTCAAATTAAAGCATGACTCAATTTTTTTTTGGCTTTTTTTAAAGACTTTTATATAATTCATAAGCTTCCCAGTATTGTTCCTGATGTATGCAAATCCAAAAATTCTAATTTTGCTTAGAGTATGTATGTTTTAGCCAAAATGCTATTTCCCCAAGCCCTTGTTAAAAAAAAAAAAAAAAAAATCCCATGTGACATGATGTAGGCTTCGGTGGATTATGAAAGAAGGGGCCCCTGGGCACAGATATGCAAAGGGCCCCACCAGCTCTCCCACACAGGAACATAACACACAGACTTTGAGGTGGTTTTCTCTTCGTAGTTGTAATGCATCTTTTTTTTGTTGTCTTTTTGTAGCCATTTTGTCTCTTTATGGTTGTTTTGAGTCTCTTCCTGGTTGGTGCGTGTCATGTGACATTTTGTAAATGAAGGACAGGGGGCCCCTTTACACTTTCGGCCCCTAGGTCTGTTCCCTGTAGGCCTGTTCAGAAATCCATCCAGGGTGGGGAGCTCTTCTGTGCAAAGTTTTTATGTTCTCCCAGTGTCAGCGTGGGTTTTCTCTGGGTACTCCAGCTTCCTCCCACAGTCCAAACACATGCAGGTTAGGTTAACTGGTGACTCTAAATTGTCCGTAGGCGTGAATGGTTGTCTGTCTGGAGTGTATGGAGAGGCAGACAGGAATATAAACAGCCTGTGCCTCTCCACACTGGGAGCGTGGTGACTGCAATCTAACTGTAGGTAATAACGCTGACTCTCGATCCATGAATGTGTTTCCATAGCACAAATGCAGTATTATACTGAATCAATGTGTCTTCACCTGTTTAAGTAGGAGGTTTAACAGCACCATGTTCCACCTCCAAACTCTTCCAGATAACACTTTTCCCACTCTCAATGCTTACACCATAAGCGCGCAGCTTTTGTGAGGGGTGGGGGTGTGTGGGAGGATTAGCGCTGTAAACTACGTCACTGCTTTTTGGTAACGGCTGAGTGTTAGTTTCTATTTGAAAAACATGAAAAAGAGCTCAGATGGACCCTCTGTTTAAAAATGAGAAGACATGAGAGACAGAGAAGTATCAAAGAGCTTTTATCAGGAAGTCTGAAATAGTAGACTGCAGAAACCTTTTGAAAAGTTGTAAAGAAAACTTCATCAATTACCACAAGAAAGCATAGGAACTGCCCCGCTAATGGAGCAAAGGCTACCTCTACGCCTGTTATGAAATTCAACCCTTTCACTTAAATAAACTCTCAAGTTCCGGCAACCACTCGTTTGGATGAGAGGCACGCAAAAGCTGATACACAACAAAAATACTGAAAGAAATTTGTACACTTTAAAATGGAAAACATCCGTGTTTTCGTCTTAGAAATGAGACCCTTTTGAACTTTTTGAAGGTTTCCAGGGTGCGGAATGCATTAGTAAGAGGAGTCTTTCACTTAAAATTGCAGATTTTAATATCATGTGTGTTTTTGCTTAATGCGTCTGACTGCCTTCATGTGTGTGCTTGAGTGTGTTTGACAGTTTAGTTGCATTCTTTTGTGTTTTGCAGTTTCATTAAAAGTGGGATCATCGAGCAAGTAATCACTGACTTTCATTAAAAGTGTATCTAAAGTGTGTGAGCCTCTATTTCTACCTCCCTTGCCTCACCCACTCTTTCATCTTCCTCTGGTTTTTGTGTGATGTATTAATTGAGCTGTTCTGCCTTGCTGACACACAAGGATGAGACACGGTGACGGATACAAAGCGAGCACTGAGGGAAGAGACAGCTGTAGAGAGACGTACACTACAGCACTCAGGTCAAGTATACAAAAGAAAGAGAGGAAAGGGGAATTTGGTGCAGCAATAGCTCTCAGAAAGAGCTAACACTAAAAACTGGCCTTTGTCAAGTGTGTAGCCGGCTCTTACACAGCTATTTTTGCCTGTATAGTCGTGGACGGCAACATGAAGACAGTTCTTTCACAGAGGCCAATTTCAAGGGCTTCCAATGTTAAGGGTTCTCATTCTTTCTGCTAGAACTAAATGTGTTTGCAACTCTTGAACTGAGAGCACAGGCAGACTTCCAAGGCCAAGTATGTGATCTGAAAGGGGAGAAAAAAGAGCAGAGAACAAAAACAAGTGCTGTGCAATGCTCTACATGCCTAATAAACAAAGGTATGTATAAATACTTTACCTCATTCTGTTACAGACAAAGAAATCCACCTCTGCTGGAACACAGCTCAATGACACACAGTCTCGCACACAAGTATGTTCTTATAGATGATCACAATACCTCCCAGTGAAAGAGGCCCATTTCATAATTCGTCTCGGTAATATTCTATAGCTTCATGGTAGGATTAGCTCTGGCTTTGGCTGTCCTCACTGCGACCTGCAGGCTACTTATCAGCCAGCCAACAGCCAGTGATGTTCCACTGAGACAGCTATTGTCCAGTCATTATCCTTCTGATACAACAGGAGAACGGAGGAGAAACTGAGACTTTGAACACTCTGAAGATAAGGTGGAAGGAAAGAGACAGGAAATAGAGGACGTAACAGAGCTGTAGCTTTGAGACCTGGACTCAAGCCATGATAAGTCACAAAAATTAGAGAATGGGACTTGACTTCTGTATAACTTGATCATGATGAGATTTGACTTGGAGGAAGGACTTGAAAGCAATAACATTAAGGGCAATGACTGCCCACTTTGCAAAGCCATACACCTAGAATAACTTATGTATTAAAGGAATGTTATCTCACCTACGGGGAAAACACTTTTATCGCAGCTTTGATAAGAGAGTGTGTATAGATGCCGGAGGGGCTTGCATCTGAGACTTGCTTTTCCAAACTAGAGACTTGATTTTGACTTGTTGCAATGACTTGAGCGTACCTTTAAACAGATTCGCCCTCAGGGATCTCAGCCTTCACTTGAGACCTCAAACGATACCTACATCTGATCCTTTTTGTATGGTTTTGCCTGCAACCAATCATCACAAGCAGTCTTCCATTTAATGCGACATGTGATAAGCCAACCACTGCAGCAGCTGCAAGCCAATACAATCTGTGCTGTGGTGGAGTCGAGCACAGTGTATTTAAAGAGCTGGCAGCTCGGCATGCTGAGATGCCATTGAAACGTTCAAAAGTATGGCTTTACAACACACCTGTGGTGTCTTGTGGCATATTAAGCAACTGAATTGAATGAGGTAGGAAAAAAAGGTATCCAGTGAAGTGTGTATTGGTGTCAATATCACTTAAGGGTTTTTTAGCTATACCCAGCCTTGGCTTTGATAGACTTGAAACCTGATTTGGACTTGTTTATGTGACTTATGTTGACTTGCCCCAAAAGATCTACAAACAGCTGTTATAAAAACAAAATTATATCTGTCTCTACAAAAAGTCAATCACCCCGAGAGACAGATGGTGAAGGGAAATGTAGGTAGGTGTCCAAGAGCTACACAAGAAGGATTGACAACTGCTTTGAACAGTACGCAGCAAATGTAAAGTGAAAAATACACAGGTATGTACACCTGTAGCAGAGAGTTTTTGCAGGGGGTAGTTTGTTGATCCCCAAGGAGGGGAATTGCTTCTTCACTCCCCCCACTGAACTGAAATATCGAAGCAGAAGCACTCTTGAGGCTGGCTGGGATATACAGTCTTGCTCGAGGACACTAGAGCAGGGTGGGGAACATGGGACTTGGAGGGCCTGAATCGCAGCACTTCATATGAAAAACGATCTTCCTGTTTGCCGCACCACCCTGCTGCTCAAAGAACGTGGGAGGGAAGATAATATATACTCCAACAGAAGCAATACAGTAATGCTTCTGTAGGACAGATAAAAAAGGATAAATGGACGGGGATATGAAGTGTCACATAAAAACACAAACAGGCACATAAAAGATAAATGCTGTGTATAAATGGACACACACACACAAATCAGGAACAAACGCACAAACACACACATGCCACCATCTGAGACAAATGGTGGTGGGGAACTCTTTGTCCCTGATATATACACACACACACCCACACACACACAGAGCCAGTGGTACCATAATAGCAGTTCCAACAGCAGAGCACATTAACTTCAAACAGGGCTCTCCTTTTAACAGAGTCATTAAACTTTCAACTTAGGTAATGTGACATACTGTAAAGAGACTGGGCTGTCCGCTCTCCCTCATGCCCACCATGCAATTACTTACGTGATGCATGACAATGGGGTTAACGGTTAAACGCTATCATGGTACAGAGCATGTGTCTATTATTCACACAGTGTCTTCAAATAAGCTGTCAAGCAGTGTGCAGTATATAAACTACGACCTCTACTCATGATAACTTTCAGTATGGCTTAATTTGTTGATTTTGTGTTGTATTGATTGTTAGATAGTCTAGAGTCTATTATGTTTGAGAAAGTAATAAAAAAATGCCCATCATAAGTTCCTACAGCTGAAGGGAATTCATTTAAATTGCCTATTTTGTGCTACCTACTGTCAAACCTCCAAAAATATTCAGTTTACAATGATATAAACATAATGAAAAAAATAATAATCTTGACATTTAAGTAATTGGAACCATGCACGCAGGAATGTTTTTTTTTAGCAGCATTTTACAGCATTGTACATTCAGGCACTGGAAAGTGTCTAATAATGTGGATATTTTGGTTGATTTTAGACCATTTAAAGCTAGAAATAAGCAGGTCTTGTCTGTGCCATTACTTTGCTATGCTCAAAAAAGTCAGATTCTAATCACTAATCCGAGACCCCTCAGTCAACTGAGAGTCTTCAAGTCAAGCAGGTTTTTTTTTTTCGTGTCAGTCAGTGTGCAGTGTACTTCTGAAGACATTTCAGCGCCCACACTTAGCTGCAGAGTGAGTGCTACTTCCTTTGACCCTGCTCTCCGATCCAGGCAGCTGCAGACCCAAACCAGCGTGAGTCTGAGTGACACAGAAGCAGCTGCCAAGGAAAAAGAGGCTTCGCCTTCACAGGTTCAGGGAAATGTTCTCGTCTGCTTAGAAATTGTGAAATTACAGCTCACAGCAATGTGAAAAGATACAGTTTCTAGTTTGTGTTTGCTACTGTAACAGACAGGGTGATGTGATGTTAACTGTATGGATTCTGTCACTGTTAAGAATGTGTTCAGCTACAGCAAAAGGGCCGTTATTGCAGTTATAGAGCTGTGTGTTTCAGACGCTGTGAAGCCTGTCAGTCAATACTAGCACCTATGACAGTGATCCATGTGAGACACCCACCTGTAATTGGCAGAGGCTTGAAACAGAACACATTCCTGCCAATGTATGTGTGTGTGTGGAAGTTAGGAGCGGGAGTTGTTAAGTAGCCACTTACGCAGAAGACATTTTGCAAGCAGACAAGTTTGTTGTTTTGGTGTTGGTTACGGCCCGCAGTAATCTGTGTTAAAGTTAAGGAATAAAAAGCCAGCAGGATGAGTCCATGCCTCGTAGCTTCATTGTTAAGGCTCGCTACAATACATAACGTTAGTGTTGGAAAAAAATGTTGCGTATGTCCAATCAGTCATTACAGTAGTTAGCATACATTAGCTCAAAGGGCTAACTTGGCTTGTCAACTATATTACAAAAACGTTTCTGTCAGCCTGAATGTCCCACCAAAGCCTGTTCAAACTCTCAAACTCTATATGGAAAAAGAGGGAAGTGTAGTTGAATATTCGTACTGAACAGCTGAATTGGACTTAATGGACATAATTTTAAATCAGGTACAGCTAATGGTCAGTTCAGTTTGCATAAAACACTAATAATTCCATTGGGAAAAAAGGAATATAATAAAATACAGTCCTGTGTGCATGAGAGGTCTTGTTGAACGAGCCAGTGCAGTGGGCTTGGGGCTTTGGTTTTGTGTGTCAAGAGGCATATATTGTGGGCTGATATGTAGAGAAGGTGCTTATCCTCTCACAGCTTGACATGGAAAGGTAAAATCCTGAAATCCATGCTTGCTTGCAGTAGAAGACAGTGTGTACAGATGTGAGAACAGCTGGTTAATGGTCATAGCTCCTCTTTTTTACTTCAAAATGAAGATTTTCTGTGGCTGGCCTGTTGGGCAGACCAGAAAAAAAAGGAAGCCTACAATAACGGAAAAGTGCAGCAAAGCAGTCAAGGCTTCAACATCAGCAACAACATAGAATGAATTTTTTTACAGAAAATAAGAAATTACAGCTATCAAGGAATAATGTGCATGGAAGCAGAAGCGACAGGTGCTGTACAGACATTACCCTTGCTGTTACTGTAGCACCTTGATGACAGCACAACCTTTATGAAATCAACCCCAGAGGCAAAGTACAGGACATCACAGGCTACATAATGTCCCAGCACATCATTTCTCTCTCTAATCACTTTCCCACCTTTTCCTCCTCGTCTGCTCCTCCTGTAATTCTCCATTTTCCCTCCCCTTCTCTCTACCTCTCTTGCAGTGCCGGCCTTGAATCTGAATGACCACCTGTTAAGACAAATCGCTTCCAGGGGGAATAAAGCGAGTGTGTGTATGCATGTTTGTGTGCGCTCGAGGGAATGAAAGAAAAGAGTCATTGAGTGAGTCAGAGGGACGTGGAAAGCGAGTGTGTGTTTAAGGAAAAAAAAATAGTAGAGGAGGAAATGGCTAAATTCAAGCAAAGAGTGAGGACTGACTGTAAAAAGAGAAAAAAATAGAGCGACAGGTTGAGTCAGGCACCTAAGGAAGAAGAAGAGATGCTATTAAAGTTATACCTGCTGCTACTGAATAAATACACAGCTGCGGGGCGTTTTTATTACAATATGTTCTGGAGCTCCAAGGCGGAGATATTCCTTCCTTTTTTATTTCTCAGACAGACACAGGAAACGGAATGATAAAAAAAATTGGGAACTCGCGGAAGAAACAAGCCGACAGAATGCAGCGAGAGACAGAGCAAAAGACAGAGAGAGATAAAGAGACCAGAGGCCAAAGGAACTTATTTTCATTTGTAGGATCGTGTAAGAGGTTGTAATTGGTTGTCTGGATTGATATAGTGAGAGCGGTGAGAGCGCTGTCAGGTCTTATTGTTACGACAGAGTGGCTCCTAGGTACAGGCCTGCTTTAGTGGCAACTAGGCTGAAAGTCAAACTTCTGCAAACCAGAACAAGGCGGCATACACAGCAAAGATTTCACTTATAAAAAATTTAAGACAGATTTTTAAGAGATGGGCTGATATATTAATGTCAGATTTATCTCTGAAGCAACTGCACTTATCAAAGAATGTATCAGGTTACATTTAGGACCCAGAAATCCAAAATACCTTCCTCCTTTCCGTGACTGCTGGCTCAGGTTCGGGAAAGCCACTTTAACCCTGGTTTTTAGCAAAAGGAATGAGCCGTTTAAAGGAACGAGTGGAGCATGCAAGTAGAACCTATTTAAAGGACGGACGGAGTGGTAAGCGAAGGGACAAATGCAGAAACCACTTCAGGAACAGTCACAGCACTAAAAGCAAAGTGCTGGAAATAAAACCGCTGGAATATTCCATGGCAGAAATCAACCACGCAGACATGCTGGTGAAAGAGACTCTTGCAGATACAGACATAAATAGAAGAGATGGACAAAAGTGAGAGGATGAAAGATGACGACAGAGTTGCTTAAATATAGACGAGATGTTTCCAACGTGCTGGAATGACTCAGCTCTCTCTTTTTGGGGCCATGGCCTCGTTGCCAATAGACCCAAAGGGTGCAAAATTGGTCACGATAATCTGCGGGGCTGGTTGACACAATTAACACACTAGCTACAGAAATAGACCAAATCTAAAACCAGTGAGCCTTTTTTGGTTGATTTAAATAACCAAGAGGAAGAGGAACTGACAGGTCATTCATATCTTTTCCTTTTTATCATATAAGGCATTAACATGACACAAATCATTTATTTTTAAAAAAAGAACAATTTGTGCAGCAGTAGTGGTTGTAACAGAGCCAGCAATATGGTGCTCCAATGGGGCCTCATTCACTGACAGCCTGACCCTGAACGACATCCTACATAGCATGAAACAACTCGCCTGCAGCACTCAAATTGATTTTTAAAAGACATGACTTCAATATATGCTCAGTTTACCACACAGTAAATATCTCCTCCCCATGGAGGTGTGATAGTCTCCAAAGGGAAAATTTAAAGGCACAGTTGACCTCAAAATCAAAGCACATGTTTTTCCTCTTACCCGTCATGCAATTGATCAATCTAGATTGGTAATTTGTTTGGTGTGAGTTGCCAAGTATTGGAGATATTGACTAGAGATGTCTGTCTGCTCTTGAATATAATGGAACTACATGTTACACGGCTTGTGGTGCTTAAAACGCAAAAGAAAAGAAAAACAGCAATGTCTCTTTCTAGATATCATGGCCTTGCAATCTCTATAGGTTCTGCCTGTATGCAACATGACCGGAGGTGACCGGACAAGATTTTGGAATTCTGGTTTCCCTTTGTCGGACATTTGTAGTCAGAACATTATTTACCAATCACGTTTGAACAGCAAGTAAACAGTACATGCGGAGAGGTGGAGCGCACTGGCTGAAATGCAATCTTGGAACTCACTGCCTATTGTGTGATGATGATTTAGCTTTGTGTTAGCACGAGAAAAAGGTGGCTACACCAATCAATCCAGAATACTTGCCCTCGCCCACAAAGGCTTATCATCATCAGAGGGATAGTCAATGGCTTTGAAGACCTCGTTGTGAATAGTTTGATGTAGAAAACTATTTTTTTTCTCTACCATGAGACGCTAGCATGCATCTATTCATGAACAAGAGGCCTCCTTGGCTGAGCTGTAATGCTAGCTAGCTCAGTGGTACTAGTGGGAGTGCGCCTTGTTCTTTTTAAACCAAAAAGCTTCCGCCAATATGTTTACCCCTACGCCGCGGAAAACTGGGCTCCTCGGATCAACTCACCAATCCGGCTCTGTGTGTCTAAACACTCACAGTGTAAAAGGGGCTTAAGCGCCATCTAGTTCTATTATAATGGAGAGAGAACAGACATCTCAATAGCCGACATCTCCAGACACTCAACAACTCACACTAAAAAAAATCTGATTGATATTAAGCACCACAGATAAGAGGAAAAATATGTATTTTTGATTCTGACGTTAACTGTTCCTTTAACCCATTATCCAAGTCCTATTAGCGAGACTGTGTGTATCGATTACTTGTCACAAAGTGCAACCTTGCTACCTTAAAGTAAACAATTTAAAATCTAATCAAAAGCATCTTAGTGACAAAAAATGCTTCATTCAACTTGATGACAAGGCCAATAAAAAGAGGCTTTTGGAAAACAGTAGGCCTTGA
>JAPZEB010000008.1:7002077-7030219 GCA_029783705.1 Chaetodon striatus | reverse complement strand
CATTGTGCACCAACCAGGTCTGGTGGGAGCTAGCTAGTGGCGCCACTCATCTGGTGATTACTGCTAGTAACGCCACTCCAACTTAACAGCGCTGCCATGGAAATATTGTGACCACCCTCCGGTCTCCCACAAAGTGGCCCCGGTGAGTGAGTGGCTCAATTTTGGGCTGCAAACCCATGTAAGGGCTCATTTATGCTGTTCATTTTGTCCACATTTCCACAAGCTTGAAGATACAAACAAAACACAGTAGTACCACTGGAGATAAAAAGTTGAAATCTTAATAATGGCGGAACTGAACGAACCAGTAATATAGCAAAAATAATTCTCAATCCACATGTCTGGATGTATGTAGTGGCCTAGGACCACTGCCAGCTACAACACTGCCTCTGTTTAAACTTTAAAGGTACAATTTTACGACCTCCTCCACTGTCTCCTTGTTTGTTATCGTGTGAGACTTTTGACTTAGCCTTTTAGTGCCAGCTCATGGCTGCCATCTGCGCAAATGTAAAGGACACATCTATTTTTGTAGGTAAATGAGTATAAATGAGCTTTTAGTATTGCTAGCTACGTTATCACTGTTAGCTCTGTCATCACCGTTAGCAGTGTCAGCACAGCTAGTGGTGCTAATGTAGTTTACAATGCTAAAGGGGTTTTGCAGCTCAAAATAAAGCTGCTACTTCACCAGAGCTATATAGGGGGGAGACTAAAGGGAGGCTACCATGTTTCCACAGCAACGGTAATGGTAACGGTAAGCAACCCAGCGATAATCGCAGAATGAGCCAGCTGAAAATAAAAGGCAAGATATTAACATCACAAAACATTAAAATCTCACAGCCGCTAAATGGACAGCGCTTTGAAATGCAGCATTAAAGCTCACTGGTTACTGGGTAATGGGTGTCTGGCCATTGAACGCAAAATTAGCTGAAATTAAACTGACATCCCTAAGACAAACATTCACATTCTCCCTCTGCTGCATAACTCACACGCAACCACAATTTACAATCACTTCAACAAACACTGTGTAAACACGTGACACAAACACATGCTCGTGTAATTCAGAGGACAGCTGTGTGTCTTTTTGACTGCGCATCATTATGCATGTGATCATTTACAAATGCATAGGGGTGTACGCGTGGTAATCGAGCCAATCCCATATCCTCAGGACAGACATGCAGCGAGCAACAGAAGCAACGTGTTGAGTGATAAAATCTGCAGATGGGGCCTTAGTTAATTATAGTTCATCAATATGACAACTCAGCTCGTACTAATCATGCCATTAATATACACACATACACACTTACAATATTACCACAATAACAGCATTTTCATAATTAGGCCTGACTAATGGGGCAGGATTTAAAAAAAAAAGAAGACAAGCTTGTTTTTCTGGAAGTTCTGTCATCTACAGTGTTATGAGATATTCAAAAGGATTAATGTTATAGAAACACATAGCCTACCTTTGCAGGTTTTATTTAATGCTTAATGCCTATAGCTTTTCTATTGTCTAACTTTTTATATAGAGAACATTAGTGGATGAGATGGAGCTTTGATGTAATGAAGAACACTGAGCGATGTGAGTGAAAATAAGCATGGTCATGACTGTCTTTTAACCTACGAAGCTCCCCTAAACTTAAGAAAGTCATCATTTTAGCCCAAACCATGATCTTTCCCTTAATTTAACCCAATCTCTAGCATAACTTTGTCACGCTATTAAAAGGATTTACCTTTCAGTGATTGTTTTACTGATTAAACAGTGATTTTTCTTGGTTTTAAAAGCTGTGTAACAGAAAAGTGATGTAATTTTCTGAGCCCCCCAGACTGTTCTAGCTTTTCTATCATCTGCTTTTATTGACTTAAGTCATTACATCCACATTACTTATGATTATGAAACAAAAATCTTATGAAGTAAATACTTCATTAAAGCACTATTGTTTAATCCTATAATACTGTAGCACAATATCGAGGTCTTTGGTCAAAAATATGGTGATATTTGATTTTCTGCTTACTGCCCAGCCCTACAAGATGTGTTGTTGTTTAATTTTGGTGACTTGTCGGTAAAATTTCTTGTCACTTTACCATTTAAACTCTCAGCCCTCAGAATTTCAAAACTAATTTTGGTCTTTTTGATCCATATAAACAAGATGTTTAGAGGGCAATGAACCCTGATCAGCACGACAGCAGTAAACAGCCCTACAAGCTGCAGGATATTTCTGCACCACTACATTTTAATCACACACACTTTTCCCTCACCATAAATGACCCTACAGAGGCACAAGCCGCATATCCACATCGATAGCCCTGCAGTTAACTTGCTAACCCCTGAGGGTTAAAGGGGAAAGGTCATCTGTCTTGACCTCTAAAGTCCTCTCTGACATCTTGTATCAAACAATCAAAACGGCCAGCGCAGAGCTCAAAGGTCATGTCCCCGGAGGCCCCAGCCTATCGAGTGAGAGGTCGTGTCGACACGGCCGAGCGGTACAGGAACCAATCAGGGCACCCCGAGCAGCTTGTGGAGGGATTTGATCAAATGTATGTACACCTCGTTTTACAACCGGCAAGCCCACAGGCGTTTTGTTCCCTCATGTGCAAATCATAGATGATGGATTGAGTGAGGCATTTGATCATGAGGTGCTTTAAGCACCCTACACAGATGGCCATAAAGGGTTTTGATATGAGGAGAAAACCTCGGGCGCAGTCAGATCTTCATGTACGAGATTTTGAAGGAAAACAGACGAGGACAACAATCCGGAGTGCCGTGAGGTTTAAACTTGTTCACAGTGGCAATTTTACAAACAAGCTTTAGTCTGTTGTACTGTGTGTCTCTTCTATTCTTTGTTCAGATGGAGACGCTGTATGCAATCTGATTACTTACGTGTGTATTTTCTATCAAATTGCTGCATAATAACCTGTGGGAACACACTGTGGCACCATTTACTGCACACTCCTGCACACACCATTTACTGTCCATATCAGCGTTTACAGTCACTATTGGGTTAAACTTCCTCTGCTCTGGACTCCAGGGAGCTGTTAGTCGTGTGAAGGAGGTCCTTCATCTGCCACAGACAGCTTATGGCCATGTTATAGACGGCTAGAGCGGAAAGAACGGATGGAGGGCGGGAGATATGAAAGGGGGGGGGGGGGATGACAGAGGGTTGAGATGATGAGGGCAGAGCGGGGTCGTGATTCCATGACTGCTGGAGCCCTTCGGAGCAGAGCAGCGCGGCACATGGCATCGCTAATGAAATCTGTGCATTCACTATCCTAGCAATGAGAAGTAGGTGGGGCGGGATGGGGGGGGGTGAAAGGTAGAGAGAGCGATGGAAGAAGGAAAAAAAACAGTGAAAAATAAGGTGTGTGTGGGGAAAGAAGTAAGGAGAAATAATAAAAGACTGAAGTGATTAAAAAATGAAGAAAGGTGGAGAAGGACAGACATCCACAGAATGAGTGACAGACGAAAAGAGAGCAGAAGACAATGAGAAAAAAAAGAGAGAGGAAGCCTCATCTCCATACTTTGTGATAGCAAGCAGATTTGAATTTAGGGCCCGTCTCTCATGGAGCCCCTATAAATAGGGACGAGGAGCAAACACCAGGCAATTTCGCTGCAACACCAAACACAATGCCTGATTGAGGGCAAATTAAAATGCAAATGCAACACTTCCATTTTTCCAGATTTCACCTGCGAGATAAGCGAAGGACCTCTGTTTCTTTCATAAAGTGTAGGTGTGTGTGGGTGAGTGTGTGTTTATGCACAAGTGTGTATATTTGTTTGTTTGTCAAGTTTGAAATGAGAGGAGACAGGAGGGAGACTGGAGGTGAGGTTGTATAAACAGATTAGATTCAGTATTGTCCTCTCCGAGCTGCATTTCAATCGTCATCCTCGCTGCCTTTCCTGCTGCCCTTGTCTGCTCGCAATTTCAATAGAACTTCAATAAGGCTTCAACCTAATGAGCACCACAAAGCAATAACAAAACTTTTTTTCAAAAAAGGGCATTAGAAAACAATTTAAAACATAAAACTGATTAAAGTTGTTCATTTGACAAGTTGTGGCACAAGTTCACCAACAAGATTTAAAGGCACAATTTCATTACTGGACCTTAGATCAAAACTTTAATCCCAGATGGGAAATTTGTGAGCATTATGAGCCATTTTATAATTTCACAAACCGGCATGAATCAGCTTTTATGAGCTGGTTTAGAGTTTAATGACTGACAGATTCTGGTTTGGCCTGTTAATTGTTACAAAGCCATCACTTCACCATATGCATTCAAACCTTTCCAAGCCACGGGTCAGAAACACACTCAACCACTGCGGTCACGTGGTCCCAGTGAGCAGAAGGTTTGCAGTTCAAGCCAAGCGGAGGGCAAATGTTAACCACAAAGTACTGCCCAGTGACCACTGGTTACACTGTTTGAGACATGGCAGAATCACAAGCCATTTCCATTTGTCAGACAGATACAGTAACGGGTTTTAACCACGCACAGAGAGGAATAGGCAGGGATGATGGAGGGAGAGGAAACATGGGAAGAAGAGAAGAACTGCAAAACAAAAGGAAAATGAGAGCAGAGAGGATGGCAATCAGAAATATAAAATGACAGGCAGATAGGAAAGGGAGCAACCAAACTATACAACATTTCCTTTGAGCCATTCTTAGACTAACTGGGCTGAATTTTTCATCAGCCTCCATTCTCAGGGGGTGACCAGCTAAAAGCAAGCTCTCACTGTGTCCTCATGCTGTATATGTGTATGAATATGTAGCAAGAGTGGGAAAAAGAAGTATGCATCTGTAGGTATGTCACATGTACTATTACTGAGGGTTTTTTTTTGGCTTATGTAAAAATACGTCTTTATAGACTCTAAAAATATGGGGAAAGAAGAAAGAAAAGATGGGACTGCGTTTACAAGGACATGCTAATATATTCACTATTAACTTTGACTCGCTGCTGTTGGGCATTTTCTGAGCTCTTGGCTACTTTTCAGTCCCAGAGAGGGCTTTGTGAGAAACAAAGAGAATAACGGAGAGAAAAAAGAAAAGCCAGGAAATAAAAAAAGGAGAGTATACAACAAAGACGAGGGATGTGGAAATCTAAGAGATACCTCAGGACCAAACACAAAAAAGGGGAACACAGATAATGTTTGGGGAGGTAGGTTAAGATAATCTTGTTTTATTATACTTAACAGGAAATATTAATCAAATAACTACATTTTTAAAAAATAATTTTGCATGAGAGCACACTGTCCACATTCAAGGGGGCGTATTATGCTTTTCCTTATTTTCTTTATGTTCTATATATAATATTACAATTCCAGATATTCATATCAAACATGGCTAAAGTTTCAAATAATGAGGTATTGTATGTAAAATTAAGTGAGCAAAAACCTCAGGCCTCAGACCAGGACTGACATCAGCTCATGACTAATTTGCTCCAGGCACGCTACTGCAAGTGTTTACATTATGTAGCCTACGCGGCTACATGTAGCTGCATGCTAACGTAAGAGAAACATGCATTCTTGGTTGCTAATGTGGTTAATTTCTCTGTTTTTTAAGATCATATTCCTACTGAAACATGTCCAGCTGTGAAGATTTTTATTTAGAAACTTTAATTGGTGATTTTTCAGTGGAGAAAGTGCCACAATACACAGTCATTTACTGGCTGCAAGTACACTGCTACATGAAGGTGCATGCTAACAACAGGAAAACATGAAATCTCAGTTGCTCAGTTTCTGAAACAGACCGTAAATCAGTCCCTAGAGGATTTTGCTGATTTTGGGATTGTTGCAGCCTGACATTACTGATTTCACGGCAGCTTTTCTAAAGCAAAAAAAGTGCTGCATGTTGCAATGTTTACAGGCGTTTTGTTGCAATGAAATCTTGGCAGCCAGTATAAATTGTAAAATAATTGAAATGCTGTCTCAGATTCTGACCTTGTTATTGAAAGTATTCAGTGTTTACCACAGAATTTGAATTTATTTGTGATGGTGTGTGAGGGGGCTGTTACTGCTGTTCAAAGCAGCGCTAAAAGACAGTCTACTTAAGCTGCTCTTTTCCTTCTCTCTGTGCCCGCTTAGCACAGGCTAATGTAGCAGCAGTCCAACACAGAGTGGTCCCATCAATCTCCCTACTGACTGAATGGCTCGACTTTGTCTGTAAACTTGTAAATAACCGTTTGATAATGTTAGCCATGTGATGCTAACAGTTAGCCCTGTCACTGTGTGTGTGTGTCCACAGAGCGCACACTCCCACAGCAGTAGTCTTTCAATAAAAGAGACAATGAGAGAGAGGTGCAAGAAGAGGCTTCGAAAACCAACATGCTGCACATAGTTCCACAAAGAAATTAGCTTTCACCAGTTTTAAAAAGTCAAAGTATCACTTAAGTTGTGATGATTGGACAAAATTGCAAAGTTGCACTCAATGCACAGGGATCGGCTGGATTAGCATTAATGGTTGTGACTGCAATATTCTGGAGGGGCTGTAAAACAAGGCATGTCAGACAGAGGGTGAATACAGGTGTTCCAGCATAGACAGTAAGAGGGAAAGTGTTTTTTAACATTAAAGCATGTAAATATGTTCAAGTAGAAACTCCAAATACAAATATGAACCAGAAAATAAGCACAATAGATCCATTTTAAAGAAACAGACTACGTTACAGCGTGGTCACAAGCTGGATTTCTGAGACAACTTGGACAAAGAAGTTTGAGTAACTACACTAGATCACTCCAAACTCTTGCAGGCAAAAAATCCTGAACTCATGCCAACTACCATCTTTTATCTGTGCTGAACTTCCCAGATTCACGTCTCTAAGAAACTGTTCCTATCTGCAGCTACTCAGGAGATGCTGGAAGAAAAGTGCTCTCAGTCATCTTGGCTCTGTAAATGGCGTCTAGTTGGTTAATTAACTCGAGTCTTGTGTGTTGCGGTCTGATTCAGGCGTCTGAGTGGTGCTGC
The DNA here is from genome assembly GCA_029783705.1 of Chaetodon striatus. NCBI lineage: Eukaryota > Metazoa > Chordata > Actinopteri > Chaetodontiformes > Chaetodontidae > Chaetodon > Chaetodon striatus. The sequence goes on along the minus strand of JAPZEB010000008.1, from coordinate 7,023,276 downwards.
CACTCTGCGTCATTATCAACATCCCCCAAACGTCCCACAAGGACACAAATAAACACAAGCGCACACACCTCAACTGCACTATATAAACAAACAAAAACCATGTTTGGAGGTTGAAGGTTGCTGGAAAAGTGGCTCTTGGCTTCAGTACTGTGAGTTGAGTGCCAGTGCTACAGTGTGTGCTGGAGACAAATTCTTCAGCACGGAAAACAATTACATTCCGCAAACTGGTAACCAATTTGCATTCACATGCAAATCCACACAATCCCGGCCAATGAATAGGCTTCATTGAGTGCCTCAGTGGCATTTAGTGATTTAGTGGCAGGCTCCTTCAAATGACCTTCTAGCAAAGTCCATTACTTTACCCCCCTCAAACCACACACATACACACCCAAGACTTCTGAGAGGCAGGTAATTCGCCATTAACTCAAGCCACTCAATCCCTGAAACACTGCCAAGTTCAATTGCGTGAGCGAGTTAGATGGAGTAAGAGAATGTGAAAGAGAATGAGAGAAAAAGGGGAGGGGGAGACAGATGGAAAGAGGCGATTGAGGGAGAGTGACAGAGTGAGTGAGAAAAAGGACGCGAGCGAGGAAGGGACTTTATTCTGTCACTTCCTGAGCAAAAGCATCCCTTCCCATCTGCCCTGAGTATCCCAGTCACCTCAGCCCCATACAACTGGACCATGTGACCGCTCCAGCATTACATCACCGCAACATGCACACGCAGATAACTCGCCTGCAAAGCCATTAATTAATGCACATAAAATCCCATCTGAATAGATGAGAAAAATACCCCCCACACACAAAAGCACAGTAAATAACTTCACAGAACAAACACCACTAAATGCTTTTCTTGTGATGTGCTCAAATGCAAATTCAAGTGCAAAAACTGGATGTTTCAGGCTGAGCAGCGAGTACACAAACAACAACAACGCACAGCCACACCACAGAAAATGGGGGATATTGCCTACATCACTATCACTCCTGTAATAATCCTCAGTAACCCCATTACAATCAATTCATTCATGGAAGGTGTACCCACAGCACACACAGAAACAGAGCCAAGATGCACTATACACACACAGCACATGTGTTAAATAGGGGGGCAAACCAATTACAGCACATACACCAATTCTTGCAAAAAACACACACAGACACACACACATCACCATACACTCAGTCCTTCTCTGCAGAGCTGTAATAACCATAGCTAGTGTTTAGCTACAGGCTGGACTAAGGAGAGATACTGAAAAACCGTATAATAGTTTCAGAGCTTAAGCTGCTGAGGAAAAGAAAAGCTTTTCAATATTTTATATCAAGCATTCACTTTTCTTATTATTGCATGTCATATTTACACTACAAGCCCAAAATGGAGTATGTGCTTAAGGTATCAATGTATGTGTGTATATCCTTCTATGGTAGCAAAACATGACACTGTATTTCATGAAGTGTGTCAGTGGTATTATGGCTAAACCGATATTGATGTATGCACTACAGTAACTGCACTGGGGAGTAAGAAAAGCAATTTAGTTTCATGTTATTGACACTGAAATTACAATAATGTATACAGATCAATGTTTTCTGCAAGACATGACCAGTGAGTCACGTGTGCAGAGGAGGGGGTTTCCCATCCTTTAATCTCAAATCGGATCAGAGCATGCCCCAGTTAGAGTTAGACTTGGTGCTTTAGGATGCTTGGAAGCCAGAATGTGGATTAGTCTTCCAGCTGAGGTGCACAATTTGTACTTGCAACAGTTGGTGAAGATTTATTTTTCCTTTTTTTGTTTTGCTTGTGCGGTGCTCTTTTGATGGCTGTCGGTGCTACAACTTGATTTGCATATTTTCTTAGCAAATAAAGCCTCTGCAGTCTTACTGTGGTTCTGGTTCTGGCACCTGTGGTGCAAAACAAGCAGGATTCACTTACTTTGCTGAATCTGTATATTGCCTGAGGAACAATATTTTCTTCCTTTAATATATCAGCTGGAATGACTGATGCTTTGAGGATGATTATGCATCATGTAAGGTTAAGAGTGACGAGATTAGAGTTCAGTGAGATCTCACAGTGTTAATCTATTACAGTCACAGCACAGGAACAAATGCCTTTGGTGCTCACACTGTTGACAGACAATCACTGGCTGCTCCCCGAAATGACGGATTAATCAAATGCCATGCTCTTTGATTGGCTGGCTGGCTGACAGAGCAGAAGACAAAACGGCAATGGGCATCTGGCTAACTTGATTATGAGTTGAATAGTTTTATGATTGACTGCTGGCTGCCTGATTAAAGGGCTTCCTACTAGCTGTCCTAGTGGTCGCTTGGTTGCCAGAGTACCTGACTAAATGGCTGGTTGTCCAGCCAGCTGGTTAACTGTATAACTGATTGGCTGGTTGGTGCACTGATTGGTTGGCACACTAATTGACTTGCAAACAGGAAGGCAACATTTATAGCTGGGAGGAAGCTGAGAAACAACAGGAGCACGCTCCACCCAACTATCCTGCACTGATGACACTCTGATTGCAATCACGACCAGGCGCACAAAGAAACAAATACAAACCCACACATACACACACAAACATATGTTCAAGATGTACTTATGGTCGCTAGAATCATAACAAGTAGCTAAGAGTGGAAACGCACAAAGCTGACAGAACCCACGTATAAAACATTACATATAGACAAAAACAAGTAGCACACACTGATATACACAGCTCCAATAAGCAATATTGTTATCATTGAATCAAAAAAGCTGAAGTGAAGAGGTCACTTATGATGAACGTCAATTGAACTCTGCAATGGAAATGATCCGCCAGTACTTAGATTGGTACTTTTGCTTACTGTGATGTCATTTCTTGGAGTATCTTCAAGTGCTTCATGTCCCTAAAATTTGTACAACCTAAGCTAATAGGTTATGTAATTCAATAAACCATAATATTTGCTAAAAAAGTATTGAAATCGTTCGAAAATTTAAAAAATACAATGATTTCACATGTTTTGTTACCACACTTAACAAAATAAACACACAATTATATTAATCCTGGAGATTTCTAAATGTAGAAACAAAATATTTCTAAGCACTCCACAAGTTATTTAAACTATATACAATATTAGGTTTTTGAGATATGTTCATGTTTTTGAGCAGAGTGCAAAGGCATTTTGGTAGATTCTTCATTCACTCCCCTGGCACTACTACACGTTTTCCCACATTTGCACCTCTTGCAACGTGGCGTAATGACGTCATCAAATGCGTATAAAACAATAATATGAAAGACAGAGGTCTTAGCTTTCTGCTTCAAAAGGATGAATGTTCTGACTATTATGGTTTTTATTTTAGATCAGTATATACAGGACTACGCACACAACGATGTTCTGTAGCCATTATGGGGAAATACTGGTGTAATATGACGAAATTCCACGTTAGCACCATACGTAAGCTGAGGTAAGGTAGGGTAAGGTAAGGTAAGGTAAGGTAAGGTAAGGTAGGGTTATTTAAGGTAAGATAATGACATGATGATTCCGAAACAGAAGCCTTACCTTTGTGCTGCAAAGAAGAACGAATGCTCTGGCTATTACAGTTCTTATTTTAACCCGATTTAAAAGGGGATCATGTACATAACATCTCCCGCTTCTGTCGGCAGGACGTCCATTTCTAAAGGGTTCAACAGCATCCCCAAAAGACAGGAATATTTTACTTTGGCTTGCTGCTTTGAGTTTGTTTTGTACACTCTTTCTGCCTTCTGGTGCTTAATGGGGCTTTAAATAACAGGGTGACTATAGGACAGCTAAAATGGGGTTATACTTATGGTTTGACTGAGGTCATGTGAGATGCTACAAACATTAGTAAGTTAGAAGATACCCTGTGGAGTTGTTGACTATAAGTAGCATTACGAATTCATGTTTTGTTCGTATCGTTCATGTGAATGCACACGTACTCGCAACTGTTTTTAAATAAATAAAATGCACTCGACTCATTTTGTTCAACATATATGTATTTGGGTGAGAAGCACTGAATGTAAACACAACTTTTTGTTCCCTGACAAGAAAACTCCACAGGGTACCTTTAATGTTGAGAGAACATACAGTCTAAGTATTTTCTGTTGGCTTTTCAGCTATTCCCAATATCTGCCTCTGCTCTCCATCTCTTTTCTCCTCTCACTCGCAGACATCGCTCAGTCTTCTGCGGATGTTTTTGCTTTTTAAAGGTCTGCAACCTGACTTTGTAATATTGGCTTTGTGCTTCAGGCCAGGTTAGGACTGTGGAGTGGGTTTGTGCTTACATTTCAAGCCAGTGTAGTGGTCTACTGCCTTCCTCAACACCTCTGCACACACTTTAATTCATTTTTCTTACCATATCCTTCTCTCTTTCTTTGTCTCCTTTTTCCACTCAGCTGCCCCCCATATTCTCTCCATGCTTCATTTCCTCTTTCCCTCCCTCATTCGGACCTACAGCAAACTGTGCAGAGTAAGTTTCATCCATTCCCGCCCCTCCACTTAGCCTATTACAGCCTGTTCCGCTCTCCCTTGCACCTCTGATAAACTGAGCAGAGCAGGTCCCATGCTGCTATGTTAACTTTCCTCGCCACTCGCCACATTACACCCTCTGCCACCTACAAAGCACTCACACTCCCGCCCTCGCCTTCTGATAAACTGAGAAGAGCAGGTCCCATGCTGGCGTGTTAACCTGCCTCACCCACTCACCCCATTACATCCTTTGCCATCTACGCAGCTCACACTCACACTCTCTCGCCCTCAGCCCAGTCACTAACACCCTTTCATTATGGATAGTCTTCTCCGCAGGGGGCTATCACTTCAAAGACACCCTGCTTTCCTCTCCTGTGTCTGTGTGGAGAGGGTGCAGATGACGGGGTGCGATGAGGTGTGCGGGAGAGAAGAAAGGGGGCAGGAAGGGGTATCATAAAAGTGACTGAGCCGGAGCCGCGCGATTTATGTATTTATTCATCACCGAGGAGGCTGCGTATTAAAAGGTCGGGCAATTTTCCAGGTCACTGACCAAACCCACACGGTGAGGAAGCGAGGGGATGGAGAGGACAAGAGAGGAGAGACAACAGAGATAAAGAGAGAGAGAGGGGCTACGATGGCAAGCTGGTAAAGGCGATATTGGCAGTTGGACACACATCGCTGCGTTCACACCTCACCTGTGTGTATGTGTGTGTACGTGTGAAGCCAAGTTTGCCTAAGCACCCCCTGCATGTGTGCACGTGCTGTTTGTTTGTGCACGAGAGAAAAAGTGAGTGCATCTGCGGTTTTGTGTACGTGTTCACGTCTGTCTGCACACCGGCTGTGGTTAATGAGTTTGAAAGGTCAAACGCCTCTCAGAAAGATTAATGGGGTTTCCTAGGCACGGGGGTAATGGTTTACGAGGCCCAGCCGGACACATTTCCAACATGACGGTCATTACCACCACAGAGCGGAGACGGAAGGAGGGATCACAAGCAAATACAAGGATGACACAAAACCGCTGGGAAGCAGACACTGGGTAGAGAACAGTGTGTGATCACCTGATGTATATGTGTCAATCATTCTTGTGCATGCTCAATGATGTGTGTGCAACTCTTCGCTCTGGATAACAGATTCCACTGGATGTTTTATACCTCATTTGAATTGCTGTCAGCAGATTATGGCTCTAAACATATCTTTTTTTTCTACCACTACAAATCTACAATTTTGACAAGCTGCAAAATATCACAAAACATACAAGGAAAGCTATTTGTCGTGAAAATACACATAACCGCAGGTTATAGCACCCTTAATCTCCACAAATCCTTCAAATGCATACATATCCAATCCTCTCATTTACTAAAATGACTGTGATCAAAAGCATTTTTATCTGATGAGTCTGAAAAGTCATCTTCAGGCTGCTCCGTGTGCACAGCTGACACTTGTGCTTTCAGGTACTGTAGGAGTCTCCAACTGACATCACTTGACAGTCAGCTAAGGAATGGCAGCAGTGTCCGAAATTCAATTTTTGACTCACTGGCTACGGAGGCTGGTAGATGAAAAATCCAACAGCCAAGCATTTGTTTTTGTCTTTTAGTGTCATGTTTATGTTTGTTTCAGTACATTTCATTGAAATAATATAAGGTATTGTGTTTAAGACAAAACTTAAAGAGGAGGTCAGAGCAAAATCTGAAGCAGCATGGTTTTAAAATATTGAGTAACTCTTTACCACAGCCCCAATATGTGAATAAGTTCCCTATGGTGAGCAGTGATGCACTGTCTCTGTCTAGGGCTTTTGTTGTGAAGGCAAGAACAGAAGAAGTGAAGCTAATGCGCTGTCAATGACAATGTAGAAGGGCAATTAGGAGTCTGCCATCTTGGTTCAGATTACAGACCTTCCTTGTTATTATTTCATTACCTTCGTAGGTTGGGAACAACGCAGCAGACCGGCAGCAAGTGATGGATTGGAGGATCGGCAGATGTCTCGTAGGGTAAACAGTGTCGCAAAACTAGAAGTGCTCAAGATGGTTGGATGTGTGCGCGTGTGTATTTGCGTATGTCTGTGTGTGACACAGACAGCAGAGGAGCAGCGTAGAAGCTGCAGAGAAGTGCTCCCCTAAATGACACTATCCATCCAGCCATCCATTTTAGTAACTGTTTATCCTCTTGAGGGGTGCAAAGGTGCTGGAGCCTATTCCAGCTGACATTGGGTGAGAGGCAGGGTACACCCTGGACAGGTCGCCAGACTATCACAGGGCTGACACATAGAGACTGACAACCATTCACACTCACATTCACCTACAGACAATTAAGAATCACCAATTAACCTAAAGTCTTTGGCCTGTGGGAGGAAGCTGGAGTACCAGGAGAAAACCCACGCTCACACAGGGAGAACATGCAAACTCCACACAGAAGGGCTCCCTCCTGGGATTGAACTAGGAACCCTCTTGCTGCGAGGGTAGCTTTCTGAAATTTACTTGCTAAATGGAAAAGCTACCCACACTTGGTGGCGGTTAATTTTTAACTCTGAATGACAACCTTTTTGAAATTTTGATTTTTTTTTAATACATAGCTTGTTAAAGGGCAGTCTTGGAACTCATCGGCAATCGATCTGACGACGATTTAGCCTCTGGGGCCGACCAATATTTCAGGGGTTCTCGTGCAGCTTGCAGATATCCTGATATTGGGATAACAGACATCCGCGCAAAACTTCATTTTCTGTGCACATGAATGCAATTTTTTTAAGCTAATAAAAAGCTAAATGTTCATAAAAAGATAGCCAACTGGTTCCTTGACTACATTTCAGCCAATTTGTTCTGCTTTTGATCTCCACATGGGCTTTTTACTTGCATGCAACCAAACTACTCTCAAAAATGATTGGTCAATACCCCTCAGATTACAAAACACAAACGCAAACCAGAACACATCTGATACCAAACTCTTATCCCATTGCCTACAGATTTTGCATTTGTATGCAGCTAACTGTTGATAAAGATCAGTTAAAAGGAAAATCTACTGATTTTGTCTTGGGGAGTACTACAAATGTGAAAAAAAGTAATATAGAGCCTTTTGTGGCGTCAGAGGGAGCTGCCCAAAATCAGATAAAATGACTCAAATGATGGAAAAGTTAGAAGTTATTTGCATTAAATACCCAAATCTTTGTCCAAACTGATGGCAGTTATAGTTGCATTGTGGGTTATGTTTGGACAAGGAAGTAAATATAGTAATAATGAAATAAAAAAGACAATAGCTGTGGTTCTGCCTCGATGTTGATCTTTTTTGTTTAAAAATGTCCACACTGAATTAGGCCTGGGTATCTGTAAACAATGCCTTTAAGGTATTGACTGAGATAACCCAGTACTGAGTAGTGTTGAAACTTCTCCAGTTTAACCCAGATTTAGAGAAAAAAAAAACTATATATCTGGTTTTGCTTGCAGCCAATAAACTCAAGCTTTGAATGACGTTTCATTTCACTTACGGCTATACTGCATGCCTGTAGTGTTTGGTGGCATTCTATGCAACTGAATGCTGCCATTCATGTGATGGGTTTTGAATGAAGAAGAAAAGAAAAGGTATCACTTTAAGGGTAGTAGTACTGGTACTGCTATGGTCATTTTTTTTTATCAATACCCAGCCCTATCAGGAATCCAACAATGTTACAATAGTGCAGTGATAAATTGTTAGGGTACTATTTTAATGTGATGCTGCTTGGCAGCCAACACTTGACTTTCATATGTCCACAGGTTTTAAAGCCAGCACCTGTATGCACCGTGCATACATAGAGCAGCCTGCATTCAGTCTGTCTGTTCTCCTTTGAGTCTGAGTGTGTTAACAAGATGGAATCTTGATTCCTGAGCAAAGTAAGTAATTACCAGAGTTGTCAAATGGCTGCCATTAGAGAAGGACTCCATCTCTGTCTTTACAACTGATGTGTTTCTGAATAGTGGTGAACGCATGCGATTGTGTCCAAGTAAGTGTGAAGGGCTGTTCTTTACACATACTTGGACTTGCATGTACTTCTATTCTAAATGCACAAAAGTTATATAACCCAACTTTAGAAAATGCTTTAGCAGAATGTATAGAAAATAATTAAACTTTTATTAACAATCTCTGCTGTACAGGGCGGAGATGGTAGAGAGAAATGTGTGAGGGACGGGAGAAGCATCAGGAAGAATTCTATCAGGTGCAAACAGTTATATGCAGTCTTTTTCTTCTCCTCTCATACATACACACATACACACACACACACAATGTAAGTTCTCCTAACATGTGTCATCAGTTCAGATATGGCAGAGGAGGCAGAGCAGACATGAAAAACACATTAAGAGGCAGCAGGTCGGCCAGCCTCAGCCAGAGCCAGTGAGGCGGACACTGACACAGCAGAACACAGATGAAGACAAGGGGCTAATGGCAGAGGAATGGACTCTGTTCAGCGGTAGAGGTGTTAGGGGTTTCCAAGTATACCACATGAGTGTGAGATGGTAAGAGAGGAAGACTGTTGGGAGCATGTTCATGAATCTGTGAGTGTGGATTCTCGTGTGCTGTTAGAGCATGCACAGTGTATTGCCACTTTGGTACATGAACACATGAAAAGGACTGCGCCTCATGTTTTAACAAGATGAGAACACACTTGTCTGCTCACATAATTGTTACATAACTGGATCTGGACGACTGGACAACGTTGCCTCAGCTGCAGCCAATCCAAACGTTCAAAACATGTTGGATGACCTTGTGCCCGAGACAGCATTTCTCCCAGACTCTGGTATACATATTGAATTTGAGAATTATTATATCAACATGAGACTGTCCTTGCAGAAAAAAGGATGGCCTCAGTTTTCAGCAAGTGCCCAAAAAAAACACATTTTATGTTTAAAGGGCCCAGACACAACAAACTGATTTAAAAGAATCAGTGGCGACAATAGCTGCCTGTTGTTTCGCTTTCCATCACCTGCGTCTTGGTGAAAAAGTTGCACCTGAACACATCGCAAAGACCAGAGGCAATGGCCAACTAGCACAAAATCTGCACGCAGGTGAGAGGAAGTAACTCCTCATAGCAGCATTCATCAAGAAGGGAAACCTGAAGACCAACAGGCCGCTAGTTTTGCCAGTTAGCACATTAACGACACAACCTGATGTCGAAAGAACAAAGGATACTTACCATGCACTCCTTAAAAACAGAAAGAGCTCAATGGTAAAAAACTGAAGATGGGTGATTTCATTCACCGACGGGCTCCGCCATCTCTGACGCAGATTCAACTCCTGAATCAGTCAAAAAAAGCAGACAATGGCCAACTAGTGCCAACAGTGTGGGACACACTGCAAGAACTAGGGCAACAGACACTCACCGACGGACCAACACTGAGTAAGAGCTGACCGTGGTATGTCAGGGACCTGAGTGACAAAGCCCCGGCAGTAGCTGTCATGACAGCAAGAGCAACTAGGAAATCCAAACTGTGTAGGGAAGGAGAGTCACATGCCTTCATAGAAATAGTGAACCAATTCATTTATTAATTGATTGGGACCAAATTTTTTTAAACACATATCTATATCAAAATATCCGTTGACAAACTCTCACACAACTATGCAGTATAATCCACGTCTCAGTCATCCAGTTGTGTGCTCAGCTCTTTTCAAACAAATGCATTTTGATTGAAAAAACAGACTTGGAGTCTGGCTCTGAAGACACCATAAATAACCTTGTCTTTCAGTTCAGTTTTGGCAAAAATGCATGTGTTTGGGAAGTACGGAGCATATGACTAGATAAATGAGACTTGGATTATACTGCACCAGGTGTGTGAGAGTTTATAAATGGACGTTTTGATATAGTTTTGCTGTTGTTTATAGTGGCAGTCCCCAATCAATCAATAAGTTCATTTTTCCATTGAGGTATGAGAGAAAACCAAAGTTTTCTTCCTGAATTCAATGCAACACAGAGAGACTAATTGATGTACAATGTTCGTTAATGGCGCGAAGTACTCCTTAAAGTAAGCATGTGTAACTGCATATGTTCAAACTCTGTGAGAGTGGTTGTCTTTTTGTGCAATCCAGGACCTCAGTCACCTCCCTGACAGTGTGATGGGACTGCCTAAACCAGGCCCAATTGAGTCTGATGGTCTCTAAGCCAACATCTGAGAAGGAGGGCAATGCATTTAACCTCTGGTAGAGCACTGCATCTACCTTCAAACACACACGCACACACAAAGGTTACAATTCCTTTCCCAGCATTTTCCTCACAAAAACTTCAAAGCTGGTTCTTGATTCAAAAGAAATTGATGTGTCAGAGCACGCATAGTCAAAACGACATAATGGCGAGCAAATCTGAGTCCACTCTGAGTTACAAAAGGTCATTCATTGCTTGAAACCTACAATAACAGATCCAGGATCAGATGAACAAAGAAAGAAGAAAAACTGCCCAAATTAAGTGGGATCAGCAAGCCAAATTTTCCAGCAGACCCATATCTCTACAGGAACTGGAGTTGTCAGGTGCGTTTAGCAGGCTGCCAGTGTAGTTGGCCAGTAGCTCCCGTTCGTCCAAACCACAGATGGAATAAGCAAACTTTTATAAGCTATAAGTCCTGCTTTCCTCAGTAAATCTATCCTCGTGAATCTGTTTTTCAAACTGAAGTCGAAATGAGTGGGAGATTTTGTTTTCACCATCGGAAAACAAGGAAATTAAATAAAATGCTGGGAGTGTGAGGGTGGTAGACTGACTGAGCTCCGCCGAGTTGTCAGTTCAATTCCCAACATGCCCACCCACATCAAGCCTCGCATTAATGCAGTTAGTGTTTACTCTCAATGCAAAAACACCCCGAGCGGAAATTTATGCCAAGAGCACAGCTCCAGCTCCGCACAAATACACACCAATGACATTTATCAACTTTAGACACCTCAGGACTGAAAAGCTTGCCAGCAAGTACTCCTCTAATCCATTAGTATCCCAACAAAAGCAGCAAAGATGAATAATGTGTTTGAGGCATCCGTATAAAAATCAGGCAAAAAATATGTCTTAACTCCAGGATGCTGGTGGCGTGGGTGGTAGGAAACATTTTTAATGTAATTTTTTCCAGTTTAATTTATTGGAGGTTTTTCTTTTTTTTTTTTGCATATAACCTTTGAAGAACCTTTAGAGAGCAGGCCCTTGAGATGTTTACATAAGGCTCTGGCATGAAAGCATAAGAGCATTTTCTAAAGCAGCTCTGGTTGATGCTTTATTTTGGGCTTTGAGACTTTTTTGCTCTACTCTTCCACAACAGTATGCAATGGTAGATAATCATTTTTGCTCTGTACTTTATATGAAAAAATTATTAGGGTCAGAGCATCATGGGGTGCAAAGATCTTCATGGAATTGAAGGAATTTTCTTCTTCTTACTAGAATAAATAGCTTTTTGGAGGGGATTAACATACTCGAAAACTCATGAAACTTTGCACACTTATGAGAAGTGGTGGAGCATTTGATATTTTATGGGTCTCGCACTCTGATTTTTTTTTTTTAAATGGCTCAGTAGCTCCCCCTAGAAACTTTCAACTAAGCAGCCCCCGGGGTACGTTTAACCTACATGTAAACATATGTAACATCCCAAGATGTACAAAAAAGTCTCTTGGAGCCATACCCTAAACCCATCAGGAAGTCATCCATTTTGAATTAAATGGGTCATTTTTGTGCATTTTTGGCCATTTCCAGGGGTTATACTTTAATGAACTCCTCCTAAAGGTTTGATCTGATTGACTCAAAATTTTGTCTGTACCATCTAAAGACCTTTGACATCAAAAGTTGCTCAAAGTTTGAGTTTTCATTGAACTGTGTGACTGTGGCGAGGCGTCAAACTTCCATGTTTTTTTTTATTTTTTTATATACTTTATTAATCCCACAGGGGAAACTTAATGTTTTCACTCTGTTGTTGTTTTACATATACACACAGGTCCGATATACACACACACATGCACAAATGGGACCTATACATGCATTAAATGGAACTATGTCAGAGTGAGGGGGCTGCCCATGGACAGGCACCCCGAGCGGCTGGGGGGGGGGTCGGTGCCTTGCTCAAGGGCAACCTCGGCAGCGCCCAGGAGGTGACTGGCACCTCTCCAGCTACCAGTCCACGATCCATATTTCTGGTCCGGGCGTGGACTTGAACTGGTGACCCTTCGGTTCCCAAGCCAAGTTCCTATGGACTGAGCTACTGCCACCCCAATTTAGCTATTTTGCCACCAATCAGGAAGTGGTTCATAACTCCAGCTATACTGCCCCCTACTGGCAAAAGGAAATGTAATGTTTTTGTTTTCATTCACTTCTCCTGGCAGGTTGACCAGATCCTCCTCAAATTTGCTTGGAAAAGTCTCAAGATCACGATGATGCTTTCTGATGAAACAGTGTTGCCGTGGCGTGGTGGCCATTTTTTTTTTTTTTTTTGCCATGAAAGAGGAAGTTGTTGTAACTTGAGCATACATTATGCAGTCTGTTTTATACTCACAGGGATGACCAAATCAACCTTAAACTTGGTGAGCATAGAGCTTGACCAGCAAGATCAGCTAGCATCCTGCCAGTATCCTCAATGTGCATGACTGTGTGAGGGCCCTTGTCAGTCTACAGCTGTTCTATCAATAATGGTAAAAATGTCAAGTAAAAGGCCTTAAGATATTCAATTTAAATTGATAAGAGATAAGAGAGGATGCCTCAGTAGCTAACCTGGCAGATCATGGGTCCCGTGTACTAAGGTTATGTCCTTACAGCAGCAGCCAAGGTTCATTTCAAACCTTAGTTGCTTTAGAAAACAAAACAAAACAGAAAAGAGCCGCAAATCTCCATATTTGAGAAGTGAATGTTGATGTTTTTACTTGACGAATGGCATGAAACAACATTAATTTTGTGTTGTGAGCATTATCCCAAATTGTATTTTCCCTCTCTCTCTCTCATACCCATTGCTGATACGAGCCTGTTCTCTGTGTCCTCTTCCATGCTGAATTACTTTTGCTGCTGCGATGATTCAATTATCACCCACACAAATTAATAACGTTTCATTCATTTCATTAATTTTCATATTATTCTCCAGAACAACAACAAGTTGGTTAAGATGCATTGAGCAGAATGTAGTTTGTTTACACTGACTTAACTCTTCCCAGAGCTGTGCATTCTGAGGATGCCTCTCAGAAACAAGGCGCAGAAAATATCTTCTGCACTCTTAGATTGAAATGTTGATGCAAGCAAATGTACACAAGTATGTGCAGAACACATACACAGCGGCTGTCGCATTCACACACACACACACAGACGGCAGCTGAAGATGTTTCAGCATAGATTCATCAATAAAATGACTACCCAAATGCGCAGTCCATCCGCAGTTCCTTCATCTATCACAGGCAGCTGCATAGAGCCCCTTCCTCACTGTCCAATATGGCTGAAACACCTGCTAAACCCCCCATCTTTCCTGCCACATGTGCACACACATACACACACACACCTCTCCAAAATCCCTCCCACCCTTTCCAATGGCTCATTCTTGCCGATCCAGCAGAATAGCTTCGATGCTGTAGTAATGTACTTACCCTGAACAAAAGAAATCAGGTGACCCTATTGAGATCCAATAGACACGCATACACTCTCTTACACACAATTCATCTATCAGCCTCAGTCAATGTGTTCCAGTGGAGTGGGAGGTAAATAAGGACCTGGCTGAGTTACTGCATTGACTTGTTATAGGAACCCTCGGTCTGTTTGATTACATGTAACATACAAGTGGCTGTGGAACAAAGCAGTGGTGGCAGCTTACAATTCCCTCATGCTTCTGCTCCCTCCCACATGCCTTTACTCCCCTCCAATTTCATTTCTGTCACTCCCTCATCCGCCGCTGCTAGCTTTTGCTTTAATTCAGCCTCCCTCGTTCCTCACCCCTTAACCTGACACACCTCTTCTCCCTGTTCTGCTTGTAATGCATCATTTTTTGGATGAGACTCCTCTTCCACCCCACCGTCCCTCCATTCATTCGTTTCGCCGCACCTGTGCCTCTACCCTTCCTCCCGTCTTCACCCGCCTCCTAAAAATGACAGCGTCCCTGAGGCCTCGACAAGAGAATGTCGTGGCGCTACGCCTGCCATCTTCACAAATCACTCTGACCTTTCATATTCGCAGAGGTCACAGTCGTCTGATCCAACACGCGCAGGTCCAAGGCTGTCCTTGCCAGCCAAAGATGGACCAGTGAATCGGGCCCAGCAGCAGCAGCAGAGCAGAAATAAGCCTGCATCAATCACAGACAATTAGTCCCAATTGATGCCTGGGTGGAGGGTGGAGTGCTTCTCCTCTGCCAGCCTGGCAATTGCTGGTAAACCCAATATTAGTCAGATTGCTTCTAAGCGCTAATTATAAGATTCGGTAATGACATGACATATGAGTGGAGTTTAATAATGAATAGTCACTTGAATTATGTTGCGTTCAAGTTAGCAGTAAACAGATAGCAAGGCTGTTCATCTCGAGTGAGTGTTTAAAATTGATATAATTTAAGTTATAGAAATAGTTATAGAAATAATAACAGCAGGCCTGATGAGTTAAACCTTTAAATTTCGATTCAGGCTGCCTCTGCCTCACCTTAAAATGAAAAAGGGCATTTCAGGATTTTTTAAAATGCAGCAACTCACTCCCCAGGCAGAACATTCTGCAAAACCTCAAATTAATTAATCAAGTTCTGATGTAAAGTGCAACTGTGGTTACTATATGATTAGGGTCCCACAACCCAAACTTCTGGTTATGCTTACGGAACGACAGTAACCACGGGATAAAGAAAAAGCAGAAAGGTCAACATTACTTGGAGCTATGAACGTTCTGACCAAACAACATTCAGAGGCGAAGGCTTGCATATAAAGTCAATGAAAAGACTCGAGTGGCGGCAAAATCACCCAGGGCAGTGCAAATTGAGGCGAAGAAGCGACTGAGCACACTGAAAATGTGTCAGCATGAACCAAAAAAAAATTCAGCTTATGCCAAGACCTTGTGACTCCTCTTCATGAACCTGCAGAGACGTGAGGAAAAGGAGAGAAACTGCAGAAGAAGAAAAGAATCAGAGTTCCCGGTAAGTCATACGCTGAGCTGTTATGCAAACACACACAGCCAGTCTCTCGACTTGCGCACACACACACACACACACACACAGGGTCAATGGGTACGTTGAGACGGAATTAAAGCTGCAGTCTCTCGCGTTAAAGTTGCATGCCCTTCCACCAACCTAAAACTGAAAACTTTTGCTACATAAAAGACTTCCCGGACGTTAACTCAAGCTGCACAACAGACTCAGACCGTGCTGGATTACAATCTTAAAAGGACTCCTTCAAGAAACTGTTTCACAAAGGCTTTATGAGTCCACACAGCACTTTTAACCTTTAAGATAAGACAGATGCTGACAGAAACCTAAAGGTACATTTATTGTAAAGTGAAACTATATCAGGATTTGGCTTCAAGAGAGGAGTGACTTGTGGAGACTTTCAGCCATGGGTGGGTATTTTTCCAGCTTTCTGACACATTTAGTATAGATAAATATTGTGACTTTGGCATCACAAAGCATCCTGGTGGAAAATGTCAGCTTTAAATTTGAAATTACACATGACATGAGAGGTTTTGGAGGCAGAGCAGCGTAATAAGGCTCCAGGTAAACAATGGGCTGAATGCCTGCCAAGAACACAGTGCAGTCAAGTCACCCCGGCAATTCTGACACGACAAGGCATCAAACAAAGCTACGGCCGCACAAACAGGATGATCCCACAGGTTAGGCTGAGACTCTCTCGCTCTCAATCACTCCGCCGCTCTCCATCACTCTGCCTCTATTGTTCTGTACCGAGCTCGTGCCCTCTCTCGCTCTCTCGGCTTGCTGCAGAATGGATGGATGCAGAGGGAGGGAGGGGAGAGAGGGGAGGAGAGGGGAAGTAAATGAGATCCCGATGAGATGCCAAGGTGTGTTAGCGGTGAGGCGTGGGGAATGAGAAAAGCGGCCTGAAGGGAGGGAGGGGGGGAGTGGCTAGATTGACTGTGTGTGAGGTGCCGGTATGGGATAGTGGACAGCCGGCTCTGCCTGTGTGGAGCCCCCAGGTCGTATTAGTGTTTGCTAAGTCAGCTCAGGATGCGGGAGGCATGTACAGGAGAGGGAGAAAAGGAGGGAGTGGAGGAGAGGAAGATGAGGAGGAAGACATATGAGAGGAGAGAGGAAAGAACAAAGGAAAACAGGAAGGCAGAAGGAAGAGAGGAGCGCAAAGGAAGGAAGAACTACAACATAGGAATGCAGCTTCATATAGATGCAACACAGGAAAATGCTGTTGGCATATGAGGGGAAATCAAATAAGACACAAAGGGACATTTAATACTGTGAATATAAGCTACTAAAGGATTAAAATACGAACAAGCACAGTCTGCAAGAGAGAAATTTCATGAATAGTGATCAAAGAGACACATTAATACTGTAATATAATATAATAGGTTTAAAGAGATACTCTCAAAATCCCAAATACAGGCAAGACTTATGCACACTCTTCTTTTGTTAAAACACAGCTCCCATGGCGTTTTGCACTCCAACAGGACACACATAGACAGGTAGGTAAATTGCCTAATTTAATATGGATATAATGGCAGAGAATTTAAAAGGGGGAGAAATTCTCTCCAGTGTTTTCTCTATCTCCCAAATCCTTAGGAACAGAAAGAAGAATTGCTGCCAATACCAGCCTTCAGGAGCACATTGCTTTCACAGCAATTAATCGCTGTCACAACATCAATTAAACAAAAGCTAGCATCCAAATCCGGCTACCCAGCATTCCAGGGAACCAAATCAATCTGGCAATGAGTCCGCGTGTGCTGCATCCAATGCTCAAGAGGAAGTGTGTGTGCATGTGTAAATGAAAGAGGGTGCGAGAGCGCTCATACGTGCGAGTCTATCCGCATGTGCATGCACAAATGGGGCCCTTAAGTGTGTGTGGACAAGTGTGTATGTGTCATGAGAGGGCTCGCATGCAAGCTCAACATATACATGTCAAGTGAGCGTGTGCATTTGATACTGAGTTGCGTGTGTGCCACTTGTGCAGTAATGTGTGTCAATGATGTATGGCTGTGAAGTGTGCCAAATGTACTTTTCTTGAGTGCATATGGGTTAGTGTATACGTGTGTCTGTGTATGGGCAATGATGAGTGTGTTTGTATGCACGTGAATGCATGTGTATCCAAAATCCACTCAGCTATACCTTGGCAATAAAAGCCCCTCTTTAGAAAGAGCCTGAGGGTCTGAAGCCATTATGTTCTTTCCCACTTCACAATCTCGGAACTGATCAGGAACACTTTCCTGGCTTCACCTGAGCCAGCCGCTCAGAAACACACGCATTCAATCAGCGCTGTGCCATAGTTTGAGCTGATATAAGTTACATAGATTTACAATATCTTGGCTAACTTACAAGTGAACAAAGTATTTATCCGTGGCGATCAGCCAGGCTGCTGGTAAATTGCTGGACCACAGCAGTACCTCCCCAGCTCCCTTACTCCCTCACACACTCCAGTGCAGATGCACAGGGGCAATTAAACAAGCCAGCAATCCAAATCCGGATCCCACATCAGCATTAAATCTTGACAAAGTGAATCGCACAATGTTCCCCTGCATTACTGTTTTTGATAATTACTCTTTGTTTAATGCTGATGGAAAGACAGAGAAAGTAACTGAGACCAGTGAAACTGCTGTTTTGTTAGAGAGGAACTGAGCTGAAAAAAAAAACGGAGGAGAGTTGCATGCAGTGGGATAAGCAGTGAGGCATCAGCTTATAATGCATCCTGTCGTCCGTGCCACAGCATCAGTGACTGTCAGAGTATGAAAAGACAAAGAAACCAGTTGCACAAAGATGCCGTGACAAAAGCCCACCACACAATTTAAATCTCTGTGACAACAGACCGGGGATTTATTTCGTATGAGGAAGACGGCTGCCTGAAGGAAACTGACTTTTGAATAAATCAGAAACTGGATATTGGAGGAAACAGTGGCTATACTGTGTGGCAACAGAGATGTGAGAGATGTGCTCAGTTTTTGTCTTTAGAACAAAATCACTGGACAACTTGTCCACATAAGTCCTTCAGTTCACAATCTGTAACGATGGATGCTGTAAATAGTAATCTATTTCTTTGGGTTTTGACACAATATTATACTCTGATTTCATGTTTATCTAGTTTTATTTACAAGCAAATGAGTCATGACAGTCTAAATAAACTAGATTTATTCACATGTTCGTGTTATTCGGGGAAAAACGCTTTGAGTTCACTGAGCACAAATGCGTAAATCTGTCACCGCACAGCTTTTTGAGACGCGTCTCTCCACAACCAGAAAAAAGATTTTCTCCTTCACATGTGTGGTTTGTTTGAAAGCCATTTAAAGAGTGTTTTAAGTCTCACTACTATCCCTGCCGTCTCATCAGTGGAATGAACGCACCTGCTTCTCATCACAGGACAAACGCCAAACTATCTCCGCCGCGGACATCTGTCTGTCGATCAACACTGCCTGCTGCGGCGACCGGTTTGGGTATGACAACAAACAGAAAAAAAAAGCACACGTTTTCACATACCTTCTTCTGCGTGACAGTCTTCCTCTAGGTTCAGCAATAATATCCAAAGCACCGAAATCAGCGTTTTACGGAGATCCATGTTTGTCTGGCCAGTTCCGCGGGGCTCTTGTCATCTCTCTCCAGCCTGCGCGCAACGCACCGCAGCAGAGACGCACTCAGTGTTTGAATGGAGCGGATGCCGTCTGGGCAAATAGTGCAGGATCCAGGGAGCCACACGGCCTATTTGATATCTCGGGGGAGGGTTTTACAGACGAGATTGACACCGGGCGAGCTCAATGAAGTGGGATGTGGAGACGAGGGTACGGGAGGGTCGACCTATCAAGGAGCTGCAACCTGAAATCTCCGCGCCAGGTGTTTCCACTGTAGTCAACACAGTCAGCCCGCAGCAGTGCCTTTTTTTTTTAGAGTCATCTTATAGGAAGTGGGGGGAGTTCGGTAAATTAGGACCTATGTGCTCTGTTAGAGAGTTTAGCGAGGAATACATTCCCCTGCTCACAGAGTCCTGTGAGTGCGTTTCATGATCTCAGAATCTTGGTTCAGATGTGGGGTGCGGGATTAAATGGCGGTCGTGAAGGGGCCGCAGGTGCTCCTCAATTTAGTGTTATCATTTCAATTACGTGGCTTGCACTGAGACATGATTTGGATATGAATGTAGCAAAATACTGACCCAAACAACTCTAAATGGAGGCTGACAGCTCTGATACAGGAAATAAAGCTAAGGACCAATTCTTGGTTTGATCCAACACATTTTCAGTTTTGATAAGCTGACAATCTCCTCACTTATAGGCTATATGTAAATATAATTCTCGCCTTTTTGTTGTTTATATGGACAGAAATGTAAAAAATGAGACTTTAAGGGAGCTGTATATGACATTCAGAGCATGTCTATAATCTAGTCTTGATTCAGGTCATATCTGCACACGGTTTACACACTTAACATAAAGTTAAGTAGGTTAGGTTGAGGCCTAAAGTTACCTAAGTTAGGTTAAGGAAAAGAGTCATGGTTGGGCATCGTCACGTTACCTACTGTACATAACATAAAGTTAGACAGGTTAGGTTTAGGACAGCAAAGTCATGAAGGTTAGGTTCAGTTAAGTTCACTTGGTTTCACGCAGAACATGAACAATGGCCTCCTGGCAGAAAGTCCTGTGTTTGTTTGACCGATCCACCACCCCAAGCTGCTTTATGATGTGTACTTTCACTCTATACTGCTTTATACTACCACCGCACTGGTTACATATTGCAGCCCTCCTGATTACATGGGTTATATCGAAATTCTGGTCATTACTTTTGGTAGGTATACGTACAAACAGTGCATAAGAACAGTCTACGGTTCTTCACATGGAGCGTGAATATTGCTAACGATTCAACAGTGCTTACACAATTAACAGTGTAAACCTGTGGTGGGTGGGGACCAGAGGCTGGGCACTTCACTTCCCCAACAACGACGCGAGTTGGGACAGCATTATCAGTTACAACTGCAGTAAACAGTTGTACAGAGTAGCGACGATTAGCTAGCCAGTGGAATACACACACAGGGACTCACATGCACAACATGCACACACCGCCGAATCATCTACCACAACAAGAACAGAAAGCTAAAATTACCACACAAACAGAGGGAGTGTGACACTATTCTCTGGGCAGGGCGCCATTACTCCACCATATCTTTACATAGTACATAGTGGTTTGCTTCTATATTAATGCTCTGAATGTCGCATTCAGCACCTTTAAAATACAAAGTCTTTAAAACTGGAACCTCCAGTGATACTGTTATATCAAAAAATATGCAGTGACAGATCTCTACCCCTCCGTTTTCTGACCTGGGAACATTTATTTGATTAAGGATCATTTTTAAAGGAACAAACTTGGGCAAATTGTCCCCAAATTCTTTGACGTGGATATAAAGAAACATTGACAAGCCTACCTGGGCAAAAAATCCCTCTTAACATCTACAGTAACACCGTCGAGTTTAATCTGCATAATTGACATAGTTTAACATTTTAAACACTTTTCTTTTCACACCTATTCCACAAATTGACTCGAGACAATTTCTATAATGGAAATCACTTCCTTTCTCAGGGGATATTGATTTGACTTAAAGTGAGGAGACGTGTTAATAGTATTCTGCACTGAGCAAATATTATCAAGCTTTTCTACCGGGTTTGTTTATGC
>JAPZEB010000008.1:6958192-6985618 GCA_029783705.1 Chaetodon striatus | reverse complement strand
AGAGAAGAGAGAAGAGGAGAGGAGAGGAGAGGAGAGGAGAGAGAAAGAGAGAGAGAGAGAGAGAGAGAGAGAGAGAGAGAGAGAGAGAGAGGAGAGGAGAGGAGAGGAGAGGAGAGGAGAGGAGAGGAGAGGATGTTCCTGGGGTAAAACCATCACATTTTTGAGAAGAAAAAAATCCCCCGCAGCCTGCAATTCAGGCCCTCTTCAGGATCGGCCAAAGTATGTGACACCAGCAGTGTATCTGATCAAAGTTAAGCACTAGCAAACCTGGATGAATACCGACCTAACACGGCGCAGAGAAATACTCGCCTCATTTTCTAAATGTCACTTTCATACGGTACCACCAACCTACTTACCTTGCTATCTACCGCTGGTCTACATCATAATTATGTAAATTACACAGAAAAAAAAATCTTCTGTTCTGAGCTGCCTGATTGTTCCATGAAGGGTGCTATCCCTCACTTTGGAGCCTCATAAGCATAAAAATCCCTGTAATTATGCTCCAAAGGCACTGCACTAATAGGGTTATCTATAAACACAGCGATTTGTACTTGATTGGCTTCATTCATGGTGTGTTGCCAGTGCCACTCAAATTATTGCAGCATTGTAATTCTCTAAAGAAAAAGGGCATCCTTCAGCTTTTTAAACCTAGGAGTGAAAAACACAAAAGAAGAAAACAAGAAGCATCCACTCAATCAATATCCAGCAAAAAAAAAACAAAAAAAAAACATTGAAAATATATGAAATGGCATTGTGTGTAAACTTCTGTCAAATGAATGGTTCACCAGTGTGGCAAACCTGCTCAAGGCAGGAGGATATGGCCTGTGAGAAAGGTAGCTTTATGACCCAGCTGTATCATGACACACAATATATATGTCAATATTTTGAAATCTCCTCTACTACTGTAAACTACTAAAATACTAAACGACTAAATAAACTTCAGTTCCAATAAAGTTAAATCAAGTACTGTGATAAAAAGTTAATGTACTATTACTATTAAAAAGAGTACTGTTTTGATAAATTTAACAAGGTTGCTTTTTTAATAAAGCTAAATAAAGTACTGCTATGAAAAAGTTGAATTGCCGTTATAAACAAGTTAAATAAAATACTGTTGTGATAAAGTTAAATAATGTACTGTTATAATAAAGTTAAACAAAGTACTGTTATGATAAAGTTAAACAAATTATTTATATAATAAAGTTAAAAAAAAATACTGTGATAAAAAGTAAAGTAAAGTACTGTGGAAAATAACTTAAATAAATGACTGTTAGAATAAAATTAAATAAAGTACTGTTTTAATACAGTATATTTAAATAAGGTGCTGTTTTAACAAAGGTAAATAAAGCACTGTTGTGTTAAAGTTAAAGTAAGTAAAGTAAGTTAAAGTATTCTTTTAAAAGGTTAAATGCAGTACTTTTAGAATAAAAATAGATAAAGTACTGTTGTAAAAACTTTTTTAAAAAAAGTACTGTGGCAAATAACTTAAATAACTGTCAGAATAAAATTTAAGTACTGTTATAATAAAGTTAAATAAATATAACAATAAAATAAAAATAAAAAAATCATTTTTGCTGTGAACATGAAGAGTCCAGTCACCAGTTGGATGTTAGCAGTCGACTCAACAGAATGTTAAACCATTAACAGCGGCACTGTTAAATGTGAGGATTTACTCAGTGTGAGCAGGAAACAAACTAAGACCTCTTCAGTTTGCATATTAATAATTATTGCATGCCACACTGGTGCTCCATAGTTGCAAAATGCGACTGAATGGTCGTAGTCTGAAGCCCTGCAGACGCCTCACGCACTTTTCCCTAGCAGAGAGAATAGTCTGGATGGCGTGGGGGGCGTGTGCTTGTTGTATCATGTTCGAGCCAGTGGCTTAAAAAAAGATGGAAATTTATACTCAGTGTCCACAAAAGATATAATTCATATGTATATCTCACGTCAAACAAGCTGTGATACATTCAGTACAATCCATCTGCTCATTTGCCCATTAGAAAGACAAGGGAATTTGCTGTTTCCCATATTTTGAAATATTTCTTTACATGTTTAAGGTAATCTAAATATTTACCCCCAGTAAGTTTGAAACATTTTTATAGCAATTTATCATTGGTATCATTATTGTTTTTAATAGCAACGCATCAACAGCATTTGTTGTGGGGGTCCATACATCAGGTGGAACTATAGATGTACATCATTTGAATACGATTTATAAATATCTCTTCAAATGAAGTCTTTCATTACAACCCCCCACTCACTGCTGTCATACATGCAAATATCAAAAGAATATGATGTTCTCTCGCTCTCTCTCTCTCTCTCTCACACACACACACACACAAACACACACATATCTTGCCTCTAGCTTTGCAGACTGAATAAAAAGTTAAGTTATGGCAGTTTTAGAAAAGAAATGACGTCACCTCAGCACAGTTACTTGAACAAAACCAGGCCAACTGAACTACCAGCCCACCAAACGTCCCACCTGCCTGTGGGCTGGCAAGTGTCAGCTTTATAGACTGCATACACCTGCAAAGACACAAACACACTCATCCAGTCTCACTCACAGCCTGCCTTCTCTATCACATTACTCTTCCTCCCACAGGCCAAACCATGAATCTTCATTCGGAGAGATACGGACAAAGACGGAGAACGGGATCGAGGCTACACAATGACTGCAGTGAGTCAGTGCTTGTAATGTGATTTGTCACTCCCCCTGCTCTCTCTCTGATGTGATTACGGGACGGGCTTTCGGCCGGCCGTGTCAGATGAGATGGTGGCCTCTGATAGGAGAAGCAGAGCAGAAACCAGGAAGTGCTTGGCTCGTCTGCAATCTGTCACCGGACCTGGGAACATCGGATTGGAGAACATGCCGACTGTGGAGATGTCAGGGGATTGTGGGGGTGTGTGTTTACCTCCATGTTTGTGCGTGTCTGAATGAATTAAATGGACTTGACAGCATTTGCTGTACATACTCTCATTTCTCTTTCTTACACACAAAGAACACACACACACACACACACACAATTCTGTCTACATCAGATACCCTATGTACTATCTTAGTGTCAAACACAACATCTATCATTTTAAGTGTGTTCATGTGGTGTGTGTCTCCTCTGGAAAGTAGTGTCTAATTTACAGTCGTCCTGCTGAGCCTTTGAACGCTGCCTCCGCTGCACCACATACTTTAATTTGGGTTCAAGGTTTGTTTTTTGGTTTTGTTGTGTTTTTAACAGTTAAGTGTGCTACAATTCTCCATCACAGTTTACATCCTTTCTCAGTTTATAAGGTTTGGATTCACCAAAAAGCTCTTACCATGGTTAGAAATGATTTTCAAGCAATTCTATTTTAGATAGAGGGGTACAAAAGAAGCAGCCAAGTGGACAGAGGAAAATTGTAGCATTGTACTTTTTAGTATGCCACGACTGCATAACAATTTATCAATATTTCTAAAGTGCATGGTCCAAATTACATGTATATGGGCTCAGTTTCCTACCATGGCGTGAGACCTTGGCGAGATGGCTACCAAGCAACTAAGCAGCGGACCACCGAATTTCATGTTCTTCTGTGATGAGGCAGATCCGTGTCGGATTACCGCTGTAAAGTTTCAACATATCACTACATATGAAATGTACAAATGCACCATAATGTGCAATGCCAGCATAAATTCTGATGAAGCTGACAGAAGAAAATTCACAGAAGCAATTAGGTTTGAACCAAAAGCTTTGGGCGTTTTAAGGTTTTTAGCTTATCTTTTATAGCTATGGTATTTTATGTATAGACCACATTTTCCTCTCTGTGTTCACCAAGGAAGGCTCCTGACAACTTCTGTTGCAATGACAACAGAGTTGACTTATCGGGTTCCTGTAACCAGACAGATTACAGTACCACCACACCGCAAATGAGAGTGTCAGTGTTAATGGCTGTCTTCTGCAATGGACTTGATTTTGCTCAACAACAGGATAACATTTCATGTAACCCATTGACAAAGCTGACCAATACAGGTAGGAGACACATTACTTGTAAACGACAGCCATTAAAAAATGATTTTGTCAGACTCATAGTGATAAGGCACACATCCAATTACAGCTGATGTAGTAGAAATGATTGAGTGACTTTGAGGGCTGAACTGCATTTGTCAAAAATTCATTTCCTGTTTTCTGTGGAAAATGGGATCAATTTTGCAAACAAAATAAGTTCCTTTGGTGTTTTGCATACCGAAAACTATTATTAAGTTGTCATTTTTACATTCTCAACACAATAAAACTCAGTGGAAGTAATTTCTGTTGTCACCATTATACAGTGTCTTCTCAGCTTATTGTAATTGGCCTCGGGGAAACTTGGCATTTGGCTTCTTTGTCTTTTTCTTCTGTTTTCTGCCTGCAGCGGATCGTGACCAGTGTCATATTTTAAACAAACCATTGTCTGCATTTTTTCAGCTGACAATTAGTACACATGAAGGAGCCCTGCAACGGCTGCCAATGAGATACAATAATCAGAAGGCCTTGCATGCATGCTTACCAGAAAGCCACTGGGGCTGAAGCTCTCCCTCTCCCTCTCCCTCCCCTTTGGCCCCTCTTACTAAAACACATCCTCCCTGATTTAACCTATTTTCTCTGTCAATCCTCTCTTTTTGTCTCAATCTCCCCTCTCCCATTTCCACCGTGCCATCTCTACATCTCTCCTTTCATTTTCTCTGTAAATCCTCATTATTGCCAATCCCTCTTTTTTGTTGTCTCTCTCACACACCCAGCACACCCTCCCCCACTTCATCTCTCTCTCTGACTGGTGGCTTAGGGGGTAGTTGGCAGCTGCGAGCACTGTAGATTGGATGGGAGGAGGAGGGGGCTGGTTATGGCTGGCATGGCTCTTCCACTTGGCAGGGGGAGCCAGGGGTAAATTGGAAAGGTAACCTGCACCCAGTGCCAGTGTTCAAGGTTAGGCTGGCTCTGCATGGGTGCATCCAATTGACCCCCATCTGTTCAGCAGGGGTAAGCTGACCCAATCTCAAGTGCTCGTACCTGACTAGAGGGTATAGAGACGGTCACACGCATGCATATACACACACTCACGCCACCACCGCACGCAATAATGCACACATGTCCCCATTTCCTGCCACACACAACCATCACCACATACTTACAGTCCACCCGCACATGAAATCACCCACTGACACAAATCCACAGGAACTCATACCATCTTCTCCCCCCCCCCCAATACTCTGCTTCTCTCACATGCAGCTACATCACGCACATGATGCTAAACTTCCTCTTCAGCTTCATCACAACTTAATCCTCTGCTTCATTTTTTTCCCCTTCGTGTGACTTAGTTATCACGCAACAACCTGTAAAGCATCTTTCATGACTGTCAAGCACGATATGCAAAATAAATGAAGAAATCTTTCTGTACTACTCTTTTTTATTGTGTGGTATGTACCAGGAAAGCCTGTTGAACATCTGAACACTCATGAATCCCAGACTTTTTCCACTCGCCCACCTGCTGTTATCGTAGGGTACTGCTCACGCTGCCTGCTACAATGAGCGAAAAAGAAGCTATTAAATTGTACTTGAGTGGAATCTGTGCCAGCTAAGGTCAGTGTTGCATTCATGGTCATTCTTCTGACTTTGGTGTGGTTGTGAGATCTGGGTACTAATGTAGAGACAATATGGACACTACAAAGAAAATGTGTTGTATTTAATCAGTCTCAGCATATAAACAACGTGTATATGATCAGGAACTCATTTTTTTTAGAGTATTCCAACACCACAAAAATGCAGCATAGGGCTGTGAAGGTAGCAGAGGCAATTGGGACGTCTTCTACTTGTCTACAGGCAAACAATTTTTTGTAGTGGCCAAACAATGGAATTACAACTTCTGCATCTGTCACATGAATCTAGTAAGCCCATAAAGACTTTTTCCCCTAGACTTAAATTGGTAAAGAAATGTATGTAAATCGGTGAACTTATTTTTTGTCTCAACCCCTGTTAAATGAATCATTTTATTATTGGGATTTAATCCATTTGGTTCAATAACATTTAAAGTCTAGAGGAGCTGCGCGATTAAACCAATTTGTTCCCATTCAAGTTAGTGGAGGGCTAAACCAGACGTTAGCTGGCCGGCTTGTGAAAGTCCATAGAGCTCTGCTTGCTTGCTTTATTGGCCAAATTATGCAGAGGATGAGAGTAAATTTAAACCTGGGAAGTCGAACTTTTTCGGCTTCATGTTCAACTAAGCAACTTTCATTAAAATGAATGGGGCTCCACCTCCAAAGCTGTACCCAGTTCTCTTTATACATCCCATGCTTGCCCATCAAAGAATGGCAGGTCATTAGTCAGTGACATTTCTGTAACACAGTATTGAGCTTTCAAAGCCTACCTACATACACGTCGGATGCTGAATCAATGCATTGAAATAAATGTTTTATCTTTATTCATGTAAACTTTTACATGATGAGTGGTAATGCATTGACGATTTGTGGGGTGGGCCGCACTAACTGTCAGATTAGGTTGTACTCGAAAGACTGGAAACATTTACACATATCAACTAAAAGGAACCGACACTGTGAGAAGAATCAGTCCGCCTCTCACTACGCAAAACTGCATAGTAACTCATCGTGCCCATATTTCAACCCTACACGCAGCTTGTCCACAGTTTGCTTCAGATAAGGTGAGTCTTCATTTGCAAAGATCTAATTGCATTGCACTCACCCAACGGGGATGTAAGTGGTGTGGTGTAGGCAGGTGGAAGTGGATGAATAAATAATGAATCTACTTGAACGCTATCTTTAATCCCCGCAACCCCCCCGGGAGCTGACCTCAGGAGGTAAAGGCACGCATGCCGCTCCAAGCTAAAAATATACTTCATATTTCCCTCTCACTCATTCATGCTGAGGCGCTGAAGCTTTGTGTTCTTTCGCACACAGACCTTTAGGATCCCACGCAAAATGAGCTGGATAACATGCAGAGCCATACCTAGAATACTGGGTGTGTTTGCTCACCTAACGTGCCTAGAAATACACACACGCGCACATGCTCCTAAGGAGAACAAAGCTCCAGCATCCCAGTGTCTTTGCCCGGCTAACATGAGGCTAATATCCCAGACAGTATCTGCAGCTCTCTGTGGTAGAGAGATAACGCCTTGGCCAAACATTACAATCAACAAGCCAGAGAGGTCATAGCCTCACCTAGGATAACAACTGCAGAAAAATGTTTATCTTTCACTATCAGCGTGTCAGGCACCCTCCCTCCTCCTCCTCTCCCGTCTCGCCCTCCGCCACCTTCTTCCCAGATTTTTGCCCTCGGTTCCACAACCTCCATGAATGCAAGCAGGAAAATTATTCTCAATCTGTCCGAAAAAGCAGTACAAAGAATAAAGGGAAAAAAATCCAATAAAATAACAGAGCAGAGGGCGGAATCCCATTTTCCACCTGCCATTCCCAGTGTTGGCAGGATAATAGCAGGCATCCCGGTGTTGGGATAAGCTGTGATAACAAATAGCTCAATCTGCTCTGTGTCTTCATCTGCTGTTCTATCTCTCTCTCACACACAACGCCACAGAATTATGATTAATGGTCGGAGCAGGGGCCTGAATCTGCGCAGGTATATAAAAGATGCTCCACTCTAGATCCTCATACAAAATACCACAGTGAGGTCATGTGCTGCTTGATTTCAAAGAAATTGTAGCAAAGGATGAAACAGTAGAGCATATTTTTTTAAGATATCAGCAGGGGGAGAAATTCACTGCTGTTGGTTTTTAGAGTAAGTGAAAATGGCCAAGAATGTCTTCTTAAATTGTCTGCGTTAAACATGAGAAAAATTAAAAAAGTAAAGGTCTTTTCCCAGCCCCATTATGACAGATATAGATCCAGTGCCTGGTGTGACGCAGGCTGTTCTCCAGACTATGAGCAGAGAAAACGGTAATAAAATTCCTCTAACAAGGCTTTTTTATTGCCTTCCTACTGTTTTCATCTCATTTCAGACTCTCGCCTCACGCTCCTTAATGGCCTCAGATTCAAATTCACCGTAATGAGGCGAGGAAGGAGGAGAGGGAGAAGATGGGGGAAAAAAGAGAGGCTGAGACGGGGATCCTGCCTCATTCGCCACTGGGATGAAAGGTCAAGGTTTTCCAGCTTGTGTATCTGTTGGGTTCATTCACAGGCACATAATGACTTATCATAAAGAAAAAGGATTGTTGGCTTAGGTTTGGAAATATGAAAGAAAAGTCAAAGTGGAAATTTTAAGTTTGTCTTCCAGTGTCCAGGTTAAAAGAGGAATAACAAACATTCAGAGATATGATGTAGCCAGGGCTCTGTACACATATTCATGTCCAAAAACTCCACTGGTAAAGTTGAGTTTATGTCACTTTATAAGTCCTCACTGATCCACATGTCACACAAACATTATCTGTGGGAGAAAATGTCACTGACAAAGTTAATTAAAGCCAAAAGGCCAGACTTCCTGTTTAACTTGTGCTGTATTGACAGAGATGTGCAGGGACTCTGATAGACATGGACACTGAGCATTTGTCAT
Source organism: Chaetodon striatus (assembly GCA_029783705.1). Taxonomy (NCBI): domain Eukaryota; kingdom Metazoa; phylum Chordata; class Actinopteri; order Chaetodontiformes; family Chaetodontidae; genus Chaetodon; species Chaetodon striatus. The sequence goes on along the minus strand of JAPZEB010000008.1, from coordinate 6,977,093 downwards.
CCATCAACTAGTGAGGACAGCCTGCTGTCATCACCTCATGGGACCCGTCAATTTCATTATTTCTCTCTCTGTCCGTCTCTCACTCCGCCTGTCTTTCATCTCATCTTGTGCGGGGTGTCTCACACTGACCTAAATATCTTGTGCGGCGTGTTGATGACTTTACATTATGGGGAGAGAGAAAGGTCACAGAGGGGCGTAGACAAGCACGCAACTCACAAACACACACACAATCACACTGACTCACACACACGCACACAAATGTCATTGACAACATTCACACTCTTATCACACGTACGCGTAGACGCAACACCATACACACAAGCATGTTTCTGCACACATACACACATCTCAGCGAAGTGCAGGGATGTTTGAGGGTGGAAGTAATCTCCCATGAATATTCCATCCCAGCAGCAGCAAGCCATTTTAATTATCAGCCCCTCCCAGGCCCTCTGTGAGGTCTAGCCCAGGTAAATTAGGCTCAGCAAACACCCTGTCTTCAACCCCACCAAATTCAATATGATGTCAAATAGAGCACAGCGGACTCCGAGCACACACAAAGCATGCGCTCTGCTGTGCGTGCACAGTGCTCGTGGTGGGTCTAGAAGCGCGTACACATTTGTGTGTGTGTGTGTGTGTGACAGATGGGGGGGGAGCGAGCGAAAGAGCAAGACAGACAGTAGCTGTGTATTGTGAATGCGATGCAGAGAAACACACACACACACACACACACACACACACACACACACACACACATGCATACTTATGTCAGTATATAGGTATTACTGTATTATGCCATATATTTTCCATACACATTAGGGTCAAAGATAGTGTTGCCATGGCAGCACAACTAATCTCATCACATATCCCGGAGCTCAGACACAATCAGTGCTGTGAACAGTTTTCACCTCATGTAATCTCTATCCCTACATCTAACACAGATTAACCGTTTCTATGCAAATATTCATAATATAAATCACTGTCATGTCGATTAGTTTTCTGAAAGTTCATCTCATTATGACTTCTGCATGCACCAAATATCTTTCAAAATTACTTTTACCTAAAAACTGTTCATCCACTCAAAGCAGATCCACAGATTTGAAATATTAAAAGTACCTTTTAATAAAATGTACACATTTGTTTCAGTGCTTTGTCTGTTAGATAGACACACTACATTGTTGCTGATATTTATTTACCTACACATACGTTAAGAAGACTGATTAAGCGCATATACGTATGTTTAATATTTGGGCTTGTAAGGTCTTTTATATGGCACTAGGCGAGAAAAAAAAAAAGTTCCAAAATTTCGTAATGAGGTGTTCAACCATATTGTGTCTATCACTGTTTTTCTTTAATTCAGGGGTGTCAAACATACAACCCAGGAGCCAGAACCGGCCTGCAATGGGTCCAATCCGGCCCACTGAATGACTTTGCACACCTAATATTGATACACTTGTGAAGTCTAAGAGGTGCCAGGTAAGACTGTATCCAATCCAGAATTATGTCAGTCAAATCAGATTTGGCCATGCAATATGAATAGTCGCTGATTTTTTCATAGATTGGACTGTTTTGACAAGTTTGGACAGGCTCAACAAGACGTTCATAGTGACAGCAGCATTGATGTAATATGGTAAACAAGCTAAATGCACTAAAGACAGATTGGAAATGTGCTACAACATTTTTTTGCCAACACTAGATATCAAATAAAAGCCAGATACTGTGTCATATTAAGTATTTGTGAGCTGTGAATTCACCAATGCAAAGCAGAAGAAAGAAGATAATGTTATCTCAAAACATTATGGAGCAAAGTCTCTCCTCTTCCCTGCTGCTGCATCCTGTCTGCAGCTGTCTGTACCAAAAAGAGCTCTCACTACATAGCGAAGTCTGGGGACCAAAAGTCCTCAGAAGTAAACTGTCCAGCACACTGATAAGCAAAAAACAAACAAACACATAAACGTCTTGAAGCAATCTCAGTCGACTGAGGGCTTCTCCAACTGATGATTCTCCGACTTTCAAGGGGCAGCCCTTGTGCCAGGTTTCAGGAGCAAGTGAAACTGGAAATGGCCTACTTCCTGTAAAATGCTTGTTTCAGAGGCTTTTCCAACCTGACCACAACACAGTTCTCTAAAAAACAATGAATACTTACCAGGGTCATATTTTAAAATATCCAGCATTGTGCATATTGTCAATCAGGAGCTTCAGCACAAATAATCTGTATCAGACTTCTATCTGAAAACAGTAATTATGGAACCATATTACTAAGGCACTGCCAAAGCTAGATTTGTAAATGCTTTGTGAAGCAGAGCATAACTGAAATTGCTTCCTCAATAGCTTCCACTCAGTTTGGTGTGGTGATGCCAGCAGTGGTGCACAGGAGTGGAAAAGAATGGTAAAACTCTCATGTAATGACAGTGAGTAGTAGACTGGACTGAATGTGGAAAAACTGAGACATATTGCTGAAACTGCATTTTTCCCCCTCGGGCTATTTATCATCTGTTTTGTAAACAGGTGAACCAATAAACTTCTTGACACAAAAAAAAGGAAACTTTTGGAGGTGTTATTATTCATAGGTTACCGTGCAAACATTTTACTGGTCCTACTGGTCCAGCACACAAACTGGGTTGTGTGTGGCCTGTAAAATAAAAACAGGTTGACACCCCTGCTTTAGTTAATATCTCATTAAGATAACAATCTCTCTCCTTTAGAATCCTGGGGCAAAAGCCAGCATAAAAGCAGTGCGAAAAGCAGAAAAATACAATACAGAAAACATCGATAGACAAAGAGAACTGTCATATAATAAACAAAAAGACCATTGCCAATATCCAAATGTACTTACACATGCTGTATTTGGATCCAAAAACACTGGCAAAAAGTCTTTTTCAAATTCACTTACATATATTCACCAGGAGGAAGGCTGGAAATGGTACCTGGGAAAATCTGCAGCTGCCCAAGGACCCCAGACCCAAAGGCTCCAGGTTCATTATGTGTCATCTGGTTACTAAAACACAATATTAACAAAGCATTATTAGCTGATCTATCTTGCAAATAAGCCCTGTGTCAAAATCTAGTCATAACACCTTCAGTATTTCAAGCTATTTTTTTACTGACATGGTGTATATTCTTAATTAAAGTTATTAAATCAAAACAAACTAACCATTCCCTGTCAAACTAATTGACAGGTAATATTATTCCAGCATGGCAGTAACACTTGATGTTTGGGTGAGTAATGAAGCTGCCATGTAGACTTTTATGTGCGCCTTGAACTTAATGAAAACATGGAGGCAACAAAGTAAAACATAGACTGTATAAAGGAAGTGGACGTAGCCGCTGTGATGTCACCCAGTGGTTTGTGGACTGCCATTTTAAAGCCTCAGGTTTTACATATTGGTCGTTGCCATCTGGGTTTTTTGGAGCCAGAAGTGACCATATTTAGACAAGACGATGGAGCTGACTGACAAACTGTGGACACTACCATGGTAGCAACTTGACAAATGCAAGGTGGCCATGCCCTAAAGTAAACCCTGTTTATCGTGTATTTTACTCTAAATAGGAACATTTACTAAATTCAAATCCTGCTTTATTGAAGAAGACGCTATCGATTGTGACCATAAAATCATGAGGAAAATGTTTACTGAGGTAATAACTTAAATGAGAAGCAGAGTCATTTTCTCTTAGACTTCTATACAATTTGACTACTTTTTGCTACTAGTAGAGTTGCTCCCTGCTGGCCTCTAGAATAAATACACATTTACAGCACAGCACTCATTATTCAGATCAACCCAGAGATAACCCCTTGGTCCATGAACTCTGCTCTCCTCTCAAAGAGGGCAGCTGGTTGGTTGGGTTCACAGGGAACCGTTGCCCTGGGATACCTTAACAGGTTAATCTGACCATAGTAACAAACTCTTAATATTCTGTGTCGTTTAAAACCATGATGGATAAAAAACCGTCCTGCTCACGCAGTACTCAGCTCCCAGCCACATCAAAGTAACTCAGTTTGGAATCGGATCAGGTAAGACTCAGGTGCTGAAGTAAAGATATCCATCATCTCTTATCTTCTTGATGTTTAATCTACTCTAAACCTTTCCTCACTCTCTGCCTTAGCCCACGGAGCAAAATTGAGCGGAAACAGGCCTTCACACAAACACAATCTTCAATCTCCGTCCTCTCTCTGTGCCTGCTGCTCTCTCAGGAGTGATCATAGGGCCCCCCGAGTGGTGCTACCACATTTAGACCTACTAATGATCTGCTCCCTGGTCCTCTCCAGCTCTGCTACTCTTCTAATCACAAGGACATCCACTGTCTGATCTACAGAGACTTGCCTGCTTGGCAGTCGATTACCATAATCAGGACTCATAAGACAGGTATTTAATTAGCCACACTAAAAAACACATCAGTACACACAGGGGCCTGGCAAGTGTCTACAGTTTGCTTGGTGAAAGATTTACCACTGCATTTAATCTGCCTGCTTTTAAAAGTGGGGAGCCAGTTTTTCATCTGACATGCGGTGACGCTGAATAACATAATTCTAGGAAGTACAGCTCTGACAAGTTTTGAAGCTTTGAGGGTCCACTGAATTCAAAAGTTGTCCAATAAAAGAGAGTGACGATCCAAAGGTCCTTTGGCTGTAAGTGTCTGTTTTTATTCTCGGTGACAGGTTTGCAAGAAGAGTGGTAAAGTCTTGAGCAGAGAAAGCAAGGTTTAAGAAATCAATTACTGTGCTGTAATTTTCACAGAGGCATTTACAACCATTAATCATCACAACAAGTTGACCAGGTGTGGCAAAAAATGTTATAGACTTCAAATTAGGGCTGCAAGTAATGATTCTCTTCATTTTAAATGTGTTTATTTGGATCTCTTTTAGATGAAGTCTAGTTTCCCAAGAGTCTATTTATAAATTCAAGGGCCAATTCACCTAAAAATCAGAAACATATATTTTTCCTAACAGTTTGTTATCTGTCAAGAGACTGTTTTGGTGTGAGTTGCCGAGTGTTCGAGATATCAGTTGTAAAGATGTTTGCCTTCTCTCCAAAATAATGGAACTAGATGTCAATCGACTTGTGGTGCTCAAAGTCCCCCAAAAAAACACATTTGAAAAACGTGACAGCAAGGTCTCTTTTCAGAAATCATGACCTGATTACAGATAATCCATACACCTTGTTTTGAGCAGTTTAACGGGGAACTATTTTCTTTCTGCCAACTACACCCACCAACCAAATCACAATGCAGAAACACACTAATGATGTTGAATCAATACCTCTCTGAAGCCATTTAAACAAAACACTTAACATTATGACCTTCATGAAGGTAGCATTTACTGCAGAGCTGTTACTTTTAGCTTAAGGTGTATATAACAAATTGACAACTGAGTGCCTCTCAGCTTCTCTGAAAAAAATGTAGATGTCCAAAACATCTTCCATCTGTGTCTCTGGTCCATTTACTGCATATAAATACTGTACATTAACCATAATGTGTTTGCTTTATGTATGTGTATTTTTTCTCACCTTCATACACGTTCAAATTCCCATCATACACGTTTTAATCAGCACATACTGTAAAATCAAATCATATATTCCACATAATGTGTTAAGTGACCTTTGGCATCAGCTGTCAGTAAAAATGCTTTAGATACAGATGGTGACTGTCACACCCCAGTCTACATGTGGGAGAGCAAATCTTGTAATGAGTCTGGTCTATTGTGGAATGTGATTAGTTATGCTGGATTTATACTCTATACTGTATGTGAGCCATGTTGTGTGTTCCTTGTTCAGTGCATGCCACAATTACAACTGTTGGGAGTTGGTCAATGTAATACTGGGAAGGCTTCTCAACAATAATACTCTGTTAACTCTGCATTACGTCTGCTTAACATTAGCTTAACATATCTAACTGCTCTCACCTTAGGCACCCGTCAGACCCCCCATGGTGGTCCTCCCACTGCCTGACTGAAAGTAACCTTAATCTGAAAACTAAAAATAACATTCACATTACAACAGTCAAACAACTAGTTTTCAATTTTTCTAATTTAATTGCGATGAAAAGGTTAGTGACTCCAAGCTGGTTTACCAGTTTGAACCATGAACAGTACTGTTCGAGTCACAGAGGATATTGTTGCTGATCTTTAAATTTGATATTTGTGTACCCACTAAGGATGTCAGTTTTGGTTAATTTAGCTGTCAATAGCCTGGCACGCATTAACCGGCAACTAACTGGTTAATATTTAAGAATGAATGTGAAATAATGTCAAATTCAAGCAGCCTTTCCCATTAGTTCGACACTCCATTGTCTCAGTGAGCTTTAGCGCCGCATTTCAAAGCCCTATCCATTTAGAGTTGGTGAAATTTAAACGTTTTGTCATGTAAATGTCTTGCCTTTTATTTTCTTTTGGCTTTGCTGACAGAAATTGACATACTGGAACATAGCGTCCACTGCCCACCCTCTAGCCGTTTGCTAATGTAAGTGCTCTGCACTGTGTGCCACCTGGGTCAGGTGGGAGCTAGCTAGTGGCGGTGATTACTGCTAGCATGCTAGCAACACTGTTCTGGTGGCAGGACAGCTCAGGTCTCACCCCAGGTCGCTTCATTTTGACACAACATCCCTTCGACACTGTTAACTATGTTCGCGCCACTAGCCGTGCTGACAGTGCTAACTGCACTAACAGTAGCTAACAGGCTAGCTAAAGGGGTTTGCGACTCAAAATTGGGCCACTTATTGAATAGGGCCATGAAGGATGGGCACAATGTTTCCACTTGGGTGATCAAGATATTTGAAAATTGCAGTAAAAACTAAAAGTCTTAAGAGTATTATGGTTTAAGTGTCAAATTAGCATTCATAGTATGTATTATCCTAACTCATTACTATATTGTTTGTGCTGGATAGCTGCTATGAATAAAAGTGAATGGTGTTATTTGTGTGCATACATATGTATAAGGGCACATTACTGTGTGTATCAGAGCGTAGGCAATCTGCTTATAGTTCCACATATCGTTATGCATTAGTGTATTAGGTTACGCTGTCTGCCTCTGTAGCTGACATATTTATACAGTGTGTATGGCCCATATACATCATTCCTCCTACGGGAGGGAATGATGAAATGGCCACGTGCAGCAGGTGCACGCACATGTATTAGTTAGCTGAGAGATAGAAAAACCTGGACAGCGTGAAAAGTTTGTTGTTTCTGGACCGTAACAGATGAAAAGACAAGGAAGAGAAAAGGGAGGTGGAGGAAATATTAATTCAGTTTATACTCATTTTAGTTGACTGTGACTTTGGTTCTGTTCATTTAAATTCTGTTAAGTTTTTGCTTAGTTCAGTTTATTTGCACGGGGATACACAGAGGTGAGGAATGAAACAATATAATGTAATAACAACCTTGGAAAATAGATTTATCACTTAAACAGGAGAGAGAGAAAGATAGAGGAGGCCTTAGTGGAAGTGCATTGTGTCATGGTGTCATAAATATTCAGTTTTCAAGTGGGGCAGCGTTCCTCCATTCTCTCTCTCTCTCTCTCTCTCTCTCTCTCAGGTTGCTGTTTTGTACGTTTCCTGCATAAATCACTTGAGTGGATTCGAGTTCACACAATTCAAGTATGTTACAGTTGGCATGCAAACAGGAGCTGCCTCTGGTTGCCTGTGAGTGCACAGGACGCCTGCCTGAAGCAGATCTGCAGTGTTTGTCTGTGTGCATGTGTGTGTTTGTGTGTACTGAAAGCATCTGTGCATAATGTACATAATTCAAACACAGTGCATGTGTGTATCTCATTGCTTGCTTGCATGCACAAACCTCACAGCCCATGTGTGGCGTGTGTGTGTCCTAAATATTACAGCAGCAAATCCTTAAAAAGAGATCACTTCTCTGACACTTTCCCCCATGTGGCATGATGTGGCGTGAGACCCAGTTCTGTTAGCGGGGAGACAGATTGCTGCTGCTCCGCTTCCCATAATCCCACTGTCACTTCCGTTATACAAGAAAAGTCCTGCATGGTATCAAATGTATCCTCACGTGCATTCTATTACAATTTTCTTTATGCATAATAACCATAAAGTGAATGTGAACATGTTTTAACATTTCCCATCGAGGTGGAAAATTTACACATTTGTAAACATGAAGGGTGGAAAACACAATATTGCATGAATCTCCCATGGTTTGTGTCACACTGCTGAAGTATATGTGTTGCAGTAAAGCCTTAAAGAATTACTTCACCCCCCAGATGATAATTTGCATATCAATTTCTCACCCTGTGTTACGTTGGATTCGGGAGGAAAATGTAGCTTTTCTCGCATGTCTGCACTGTGATAGAAGAATCTTAACAAAAGGCGAATGCCATTAATGAATTGACGTCATTGGGGTCCACGTTTAACAACAGCAAAAGTATGAATGCGCTACTACTGCCTCCGCATTAACAGCACAGGCACACTACTTTTCCATGTTGTAAGTGTTTGGGAAGTACTGAGCATATAGCTAGATAAATGAGACTTAGGTTATATGGCACAAGATGTATGACAATTTGTAAACAAATGTTTTGATATAGTTTTGCTGTCATTAAATGTGGCGCCCTATGTTTTATTTAACAATTAATCACAATTTTCTCAGTTTTTGGATTCTTTGTTCACTCTAAGGGAAAGTGAGTAAAACAAAGTTTTCTTCCTGAACTCAATATAACACAGTGAACAGTGGGTAACTGCCACACAAATGATCATTTTTGTGTGATTTTAATATTAATAATTTTTATACATATTTAAATTACATTATTGGAGGGAGTGTGTGACCCAAGTTTTTCAATGGAAACGGCTTGTGATTGTTCATTTGACAATAATTACCTTTAAATTTTGAGCTTTAATAGGAGATTTCATGCTTTTGCTGTGTTGTGGTAATAACAGAAAGGCTTTTAACGCGAATTAGTTATTTAGAAAACAGAGTCTGTAATGTCCTTTTAATCCATGTTAAAATATTTTATTAATCTATGTGTAATATGCTACTACATGTCTGTGATGCTGGCCTCATAAAGCCAACATAATTATGTTTTTTATTCACAGGTAAAAGTAATGAATTACAATAGGTACATACATTTAAATAAGTTATTACCCAAGTACTTAAACATAATTTAAATTGCATCATTGAAGAGCAGTACACTGCATCAGGAACAACTGAAAGCCAAGTGCAGTATAAAAGCAAAAAAACATATAACTTGAGTGTAAAAGCTCGAACAATAGTTTGACAAAAAAAATAAAATAAAATAAAACATCTTAGCGCAAGAGTCCTGATGTCCTGAGGCAGGGGTGAAGCTCTGTCTGAGATAACTAGACATCAAGAAGTGGTTCACCCACTAGAAAAAGCTTGTAGGTGGACCTTGAGTTAAAAAAAGAAAAAAAATCAAGTGCATATACCTTGTTTTTATGTGTAAAGCCAGTGATTATTTGACTTTCTTTTGTTGCCATTTGTTACCATCCTAAATAAACTAACTGACAGAAAAAATCACAATGCTCGGCTTCTTCATCAGAAAGTTAATGGGTATAAAAATATTTTGGTTTTTTTTAATACAGGTTTACATAAAGTAAATTGACTGTGTAGTTCCATATTTCATATCTTGCTTTGTTTTTAAAAATTTGCATTAAGTTTTGGCAGAATTGAACTTTTCCTATTCTTTATGTAAAACAACCACTTCTTCTCAGCTGAGACAAATTTTATGACAGGCTTCAGGTAATTGTGAGAAACCATCCTTCTGTGCTCAGAGTATTTTGCATTTTATTACAATGGTAAGTAGATGTTGGACAATTCTACAAGTATCATCAGGAAAAAAGTTTCTGGTTGCAGAGGGGAATCAGAAGTCAGTGGAAGAAGCCAGAAGTGGGATTGGAGCTCGAAGACGAGACTTTTGGATAATCCGAGATAATCCCTCGGGCAGAATCTCGGTCAAAAAAGCAACATATGGCGTCAGACAAAAAGAGTGTGAAGGCAAGCAGGAGGGCAACTTCACAGACGCAGTTCAGACTGGGACAGCTGAAATCAGCTGTCAGCTTTAAAAGTCTGTGGCAAGTCAAAAGTTCTCAAACCTCTGACTCATAGCAAAGCCAGCAGTGACAATCTGAGAGAAAGGAATTCACTGCTCCTGAGATAATTTATGCCTCCAAGTTTAGGCAAAAGAAAATCAAAAACTTTTCCCCACCATAAGTTCTTATGAGTCAAGATAAAGTCACTCTGGTGAACTTTCAAGTAAATCAAACACAAATCAACGTGTGATGAGGGGAAATGAGGAGACTTCAGTGGTAATTGACTCGATTGATTAGTGGGATCCCAGCGGTGAACGAGGTGGAAGTGTCAGAACATCTGCAGCGGAGCTCCTCGATTTTTATCAAGAGAAATAAAGGACATCCCTTCATCTTTCAGGATGGAGAAAGAGAAAGACAAAGCGACGGCCACAGGACAGCTGGACTGGACCTGAGAGAGAGGATGAAAGACACTTAGACAATAAAGACAGTAGAGAGACTTCACGAGGGATGAAGAATGCACTTTCTGTCTCTTCTCTTTTTAAAACAAGTGTGTGGGTGTTGAGCGTGCACAACAACTGCCTCATTATTTGTTTCCCATCAGGGTCACAACACTCTTCTACAGATACTGACTCCAACCACCCACTCATGTTCTAAAGTCATCAGCACAGAACAGTGCACTAAGTCTACAACTAATTTACAACACACATGCATATATATACAACTCTGCTTTTCACCTTTGTCTCCGTCAATCTCTCTTTCTCCTTCCTTTTCTTTCTCTCACGCCCTACCTCACAAAAACGCCCTTCCCTCTGCTAATCCCGAAGACTGTTTAAAATCGTCCGGCGCTCCGATTCTCTGCCTGAGATTAAGACAGACCTTGTCTCATTAATGCCTCATTAACACATCAGATAGCAGGCTTAACAGAGCGTCAGAGAAGGAGGGGTGGAGAGGAGGAGAACATTTAAAAGAGGGGAGTGAAAAAGAGCAAAAGAGCTTATAAAGGAAGGGACGTGAATGCATCTGTTGCTTAATAAAAATATGCTTCAAGAGCCTTTTTATCCTCAGCTGCATCCTTTATTGGGAGTTTGTAGCAGCCGAGAGTGGAACCTCCCACTTCAAACACCATGTCGGTGAGCGCCGCTGGGAGAAACATGAACATGATTAGCGACTGTTAGCCAAGAGGGAAGAAGGGGATGTGGAGTTTGGGAATAACATGCAATATTTATTGTTGGTGCAATTCTCAAATAGCAAAAAACTTTATGAGTAGTGGGTTAAGCAGGGAACAGGAGCTACAGCAGAAAAGCTGAGGTGAGAAGCCTGAACAGATACGCAAGACATAAGATGAGCCACTTGACTGTCATTACTCTGCATCCATTCCTCAATCAATCAATAAGAACTCATTGTAACATCATTCGTAATCATTTGTCCTTCCCAGTCTTCTGGGATGCCACAGCAATCAGTGGCTATGTTTCCATGCCATTAATGAAGACACAAGTGGATTAGCTACCTGGCATGATTACATGGTGGTCACATTTTCAAATCAGAGAAGAGGTAAGATGATTACCAGTGGCTGGTGGATGGTTGGGTGGGTGCACAAAGCACAGTGACAGCAGAGACTGGGGTCAAAGTTACAAAACAATAAATAGTGCAGGTTTGATTTTTATGGGGGATGTCCCAGTCAAGGTTTTTTCGCCACTGCTCCCGCTCCGAGTCATTTAATAGTGAGTATCTGCCAATAGCGAGTCCAGTTGTTGCACTTGCAGTAGCGTGATGAATGTGGTCTCTCCAAGCTGGGCAGTGAAACACAAGTGCTCATAACTTAGGTAAATAACATGAATAAACATACTGTGTTTTGCTGACATTATGGCATGTGGTGTTTAGTGGTGGGCGGGGTCAGCCCTGCTCTACACATATAGAGTAGAGACAGACAGCAAAGAGTTGGTGAGAGTATGATTGCTGCAATTGTCATGTTGCTACGTGCGAAACCTTCACCAGTAAAAACACAATTGTGTGACAGCTACCATAAAAAAAAGGATCGGATCGAGCACAAGATAGCTACAGTAAATATCCCTGATCCTGATCAGTTAAAAAATGCCTTGATTGGCTGGAATACCGATCTTTGGCATTGGTTTGAGACATCCCTAATTTTTACATTTTGAGTATGAAGGTTTGTATTAACATATTGATAAAAAGGATGTGTGTAAGAAAATTTAATTGCAAGTACATTTTTCGTAAACAAGAAAAAAAGAAAGCTTCTTAGAGCTAAATAAGCATTAAATAAATAATAATAATGCATTGAATCTATATAGCACTGAATGCTGACAGTGTAGGGGCATTTTGATGTGGTTTGGTAGTCTGTTCCACAGAGAGGCGACAGTGACTGAAAACACCCGGCACTTATATTATTCGCTTTAAAAGTGAATAGTTTTTCAGTTCAGACTGTGGTGATATGAAGCTTGGATGAAGGCTCTAGCTAGTGAGCACACTGATATATTTCTTTTAACTCAGGAATGTGAATCAAGAACCAGTTCCAAATTGTCTGATCCACTGAAATTGTATGCCTCCTAGCTTATCAGTCCATTTTATTGATGCTGCCATGTTTTTCTGACATTTACAAATTGAAAAAAAAAACCCTAAACCCACGCGTCTACAATGCTGGAAGCTTGCAACAAGAAAGAGTCATGGTGGAGAGGAGTAAACGTTCTAAAGCGTGGCTTCATTTCACAACGTAAGATGACATCAGTGCTGCTAGTTATGTCTGTAAAATGACCATTTCAAGTGAGGGTGGAGACACCTGCAATAAGCTGAAACATCTTTCTTCACAAAATTGACTTAAATTCCAGGAATGCAATGTATTTGGCAATCTACACATGAGTGCAGCTACTTCCTACCCAAGTAGCATGTCCAAATGTGAATGCAGCACAAATATTCTCTCATATCATCCATTTTAGATGACTAATAAAACGGTTGCAATGATGCTGAACACCTGAGTAGGTCTATTTTTCTTCCATACAGAAAATTGATCAAGAATCAATAAGGGAATTGATAAAGAACCAGGCCAATAAGCAGAATCAATAATGGCATTGGTATCAATAAAATCCTTTTGATTCCCTTTTCTATTTTAATATCACCAGTCTGCAAATAAAAACAGATTTTTTTTTTCTAAACTTACTGTGCTTCACCTGAACTCAAAGAAGAATCTGACCTCCACTTGTGTCAGCCACCAAGAAGTGAACATATGTTGAACAAAATCTGTTATATCCATGAAGTGAGCAGCTCTCCCCGTTTCTGCTTTTGCCAGTGAAGCTCCCCAGATGCAGCCTCGCTTCTCTACTGCCTCGACATATTCGGCTGAGTACCCCCCACTGCATCCCAGCAGGCTTATTCCCTCCCAACTTAAATAAATCTTTCCCTCGTGCAATTAGTAGCAGAGGCCTAATTCCTGTGTCCTCAGCTCCCACTGCCAACCCATTAACACCTGTAGGCCATCGCTGTGGCCGGCTCCAATATAAGTCAGCAGGCTGCAGCCCGCAGGCTTAACATACAGTGGAATGAATCCCCCTCATATCAATGTGGTTTAAGCTGAGCAGGCTGATATATCTGCTACAGCTGCAGGGGGTCAGGCTGGGCTGGCATGATGCCAGCTGGGGGAATCAAAACTACTAATGCAGAGGTCATGATACACGTGAAACATTCTCAGGCAATGTGTATGATTTCATAACCTACAGTACTCAATGTACTGCTGAAAGAGTCAACTGACAGTACGCTAAACTTCTCCCATGAAGAGTGTGCTGTCAAGTCATAGCTTAGCAACTGTAGCTGGACACTGTGTAACTGTGTTTCTAAAATTAAAAAAAAAAAAAAAAAAAAAAACACAACATAACAATAGAGACAGAGAGCAATGCATCATACTCTGACACTAACAAAATGCCTATAGCTCCCTAAGAACAGTGGATATCAGAATGTCAAAGGATTATTTTTAAACCTCATGTCTACCAGAGAGGAAAAGGTACATTAACAAACGTAATATTGTCGCTCTATCCCAATGTCCCCTCTCCTTACATTACTTATCTTGGAGAAATGATCGAACTGAATGGCCAGTACTGACATACTTTGATATTTACAGCTATCTAATCGACACGCTAGGTATCATTTGCTAACAAAGATCAAAACCAAACCGTGCATAGCGTAGTTAGCTTCAACCTCTACAGTCTACATCTACACTTGTCCTCTTAAAAGCTCATTTTGTTTGGGTCAGCATCTTATTAAAACTTAGATCTGGGTTCTTCAACCTGTTGGTGGTGCATCCTATCAAACAGCAGCTTTTAGATGTTTTTCTGTTGTTGGCTGAAAAGACAAGGAGGCACCTTCACTCAATACAAAGTCAATGGAGAGCAATGAATTGTTTTCCTCTCCAGTGGGGGTGCGACTTCAATGCACTCTGTCTCTATTGTAAAGAGTGGATTAAACAGTGTGTTTATCTGCTCTAACGTAAGCTGAAATCACTGGCATGCCAGGCCAACCCTGTCTCCTATTAATTACATTTGTGTGTTACTGAGCTGCTTTCTTAATCACGTTGTTGTGGCAATGTAATCGCCAGTGTTGGGGAGTAACTGGTTACATGTGACAGAGTTACGTCATTAGATTACAAAATGAATTTAATTGTAATCTGTTACAGTTACTGAGAATAAATATGTGATTAAATTACAGTTACTAATCAAAACATCTGTGATTACAGAGGGGTTATATCTGCATGTATTCATTTGTCCTGTTGCTTTGCATCTTTTCACCATGCAGGAATGTCTTCATTTAGGAGAGCCTGATTACAGATATTTTTCAGCTTTCTTCCTAAAATCAAAATATCTGTCAGAAAAGTAATCAAAAAGTAGTCAAATGTAATAAGTTACATTACTTTGATGAAGTAATCAAAATAGTTACAATTCTTATTACATTATGGTACAATAGGGTAACTAGTGATTTGTTACTTATACATTTCAAAAGTAGCCTTCCCAACACTGTAATAGCTGCCTGGAATATGTTCAGAGACTATGTTTCTTTCAGGTTACAGAACACTACATTCATGTTCCATGTAGACTTTGTAAGAAGGTGATTGCAGAAGATGGTGGACGTACAGTACAACATGTAGAACCCTAAAACCAGGACCCTGGGTTCATATGCAGACTCCTGTCTGAGGTTTAGGCACAAAAGCACTTTGTTTAAGGTTAGGCAAATGTCAGAATTGTGTTTAAATGGTAATAAAAATACAATAGTCTCGTCACTAAGAGTGGATACTGTATTACAAGATTGCCTATTTGGGAGGAAAACAACTGAAATATGCTCATACAGTAAAGATCAACATTTTAGCAACTTGCCAGGTATGCTAATTTGCAACATTTAATGTTATGTTTCCCTCAAAACATAAATGCTGTTTCAAAACAGTTGGATATTAACATAATTTCTCGAAGACAGCTGGCTAGGCATACTACATAACTACCTACAGTTGTAACCAAGTGTTTCTTCCAAAGCCAAAGGACCACATAGTTCTTAAAATACCAGTTTACATCAAGCACACCCACTGTGTAGTATATCCGGACTGTGTGGAAGGTGGTTCAAGATGCTATTAGTAGTTTAGGGTGATGTTAGCATCTCTGTCCTGCTCTTTATTGGATTTGAGGATGTTTACACTCCAGCAACAAGATACCATTTTGTGTGGTGAAAAGTAAAAATATACAGTTTGAAAATGCTAAGTGTAAGATAAGCAGCCAAAGAGTGCTTCATCAGAACTGAGTCTTTCTTGTAATATTAGGACTAAATAGCTCTACATTGCGATGCAAGAACAAGGCTGTTCCTTTAATTTTCATGTCTCCATGAATCATCGGTTGGTGAGGACGTTGACCTTTTGCAGGGAACATGTAGATTTGGCCTTTATTTTTTAGCATAATATCATGTATGTAACCACCAAGTGCATATTTAAGACATAGTTAGTCAGCTGGAGCCATTCAAAAGTCAGAAGGAGGCATCGTTTTTAACCAGCTCATGGAGCCAACGTTAGCTTAATTAGCCAGGTAGCTATCGTGGATCAAATCATCCCGCAGTGTCGTCAGTTAAAATGAGAAGCCTGCTTTTCCAACAGGATCTCATCAGAATATGATCTTATCTCTAGTCGTTATGTTTCGCCACTTGTGCAGAAGCCCTAATGTGACTATGATGATGCTTAGTCTAGCCTTTTGTGTACGATTTTGATGCAGATGGGGACAGCATTTGCAATGGTTACAGTATGTGGTGGTTATGTTTAGGCAACAATATTACTTGGTTATGGTTAGGAAAAAATTGCGGATGTCACTAAAAAGCACCCAACAAGTCCACTTACATAAGGGCTTGGTGCTCAGGTTGAGGCAACCGCAACTACTTAGTTATGTTAGGAAAAGATCACAGATGTCATTAAAAACACATCTGGCATTCAGAGGCACAAACACGGCTGGAAAGGCATCGGTGTAACGCTAAGTCATACCTGGCTTTGAGTGGCACAAATTATTTTTTTGCTTGCTAGTCTCGAAAAACATTCTCCTGGGTCATAGTCCTGTGCTTTTTGGATCCATCCACTTCCCCTCCACCCACAATAAGTGTAATTTTGTGCTCTTTTAACCATGCCCATTGCTTTTTAGCACAATTGAGGAAGCTAATAGGTTTACATTGGAGTTTGTGGAAAGCGCAGTGTGTCTCACACAGATGCTTAAGAAAGACACCGTCCAAGTGGCATATTTTGATGCCCTGGGAGTGAGACCAGGCTTGCTTCCCCTATGTTTGTCTGAAATTAAGGATGTGTTGTTTTAAAAATGTCAAGTCTTCAACTGCATATGGTTTCCAGCTTCACGTGTATTAGATTTTGCACATTTTTAATGTTTGATATCACTGAAAATTTGAAACATTTGTATTTTTTAACCTTTAACAGATGAAACAAACTTGATAATGACATCATGATTGACTCTGGGAAACATTCTGACAGGCATTTTCACAATTTTAAGTAAGACATGTATATAGCACAGAGCTGTATTTCTGTTTGATATAGCATATGTTTATCTACATTAGATTATAACCATTCTTTAATCCATATCTCGAGTACACTTTCCGCAGCTTCCATGTTGTGCCTGCACAAGCTGCCAAAGATAAATGCCACCGTGCACCACTTCCCCGATAAAGCGCTGCCAACTTTCTCATTATCTACGACTGTGGAACACTTTGTTTCTTATTAAACTGAAGTACTTACTCAGACGGGTGGACACCCACAGTTCTCTCCTCTCCCAGTTAGACAAACAACTCAAGTTAACGTTGGTTCTATAGGACAGGGCAGTAAAGTAAATTATGGCGAATAATCACATGGCGCCAGCAGCAGTACAATAACTGCCAGGCTGCCTTGATTTCTGCTGCACCTGTTATTGAATAATGACAGAACTAAATGCAGGTTCTACACCGGCCACAATTCATCATCGGTCATCGACAGCCAGCTCACAGATGAAAGAGAGAGAGGCTGGAAAGAGAGACAGAGAATGAAAGGAGAGGAAGGTGAAGAGAGAAATGCAGAGGCATGAATAATGGAAGGAGTGTGGTGTGTGTATTCCCAGCGCTCGCAGAATTACTCTCACTTTGCAGCATTTAATCAATGACTCTCCCTCTATATTTTAAATCCCTCTCTCCTTTCCTCCCTCCCTTACTCCCTCTTTGGCAGTTTTCATTTCACAGCGGGGTCATTTGTGTAGCAATATGCTGTAATATACCCTCCACACATATACAGATAGTGTATACACAAACTCACAGTCATTCTGAGAGAGAAGGGGAGGGGGTAATAACATCTCAACTTTTAGATTTGAGATATGAGCTCCTTCGAAATCCTAAAACACACCCCTCCCCTCTCGTCTCCACCACTGCTTATAAAACAGAACCGTTTTAATTTTTTTCAGCTGATCAGCGCTTTGGTTGCTTGTTTCTTTGTGGAGGTTCTGCTTTGTTAAGACAGTGTTACCAAAATTGTGCAAAATAATTCATCGTGAGCACATGACCCGAGCACATGCAACACTGGATACTTGCCCTTGTAAATTAAAATGAAAGCAGCAGAAAGACCAATAACAGTGTTTAGCTCGTGGTTGTTGAAACTGGTGGATCAGTTTAAAGGAACAAAGTTCACCACCCTGCCAAGTGTAGTGTCAAATAAGTAAGAGTAGTAAATCAACCAAATAAAGAAAATGGTTACAAAACTTTTCAACCCAATGGCCCCAATACAACGCTGGCATTATACGTGTCTGCAAACCACCGATATGTTACATTTGTACATTACATACAGGTAGAGGAGGGGATGGTTAATGATGTGACACCTAGGGGAGACAGCTGCTGTTGTAAGACAAACCAGAGTATATTTTTAACAATTTGGGGCATTTTTTGCAACCACACCTGGTAATTTATGACAACACA
The DNA here is from genome assembly GCA_029783705.1 of Chaetodon striatus. Lineage (NCBI taxonomy): Eukaryota > Metazoa > Chordata > Actinopteri > Chaetodontiformes > Chaetodontidae > Chaetodon > Chaetodon striatus. Next base: position 6,958,640 of record JAPZEB010000008.1, on the reverse strand, counting down.
TCAGGACATGTTCAGCCTAGTTACTAATGACAAAATCTGAGATGTATTTAAAGACATAAAGGGAGATTTCCAGCCTAATCTGTTGCAACAAAAGCAGGTATTATCTTAATGACACGTAATAATTCCAGCATGACAAAATTGGGTATCTCAAACCAAAACATGATCTTTTCCTGACCCTTATCAAGTGCTTTTTGTGCTTAAACCAAACCACAGAGTTGTCATAACTGAAAAATTGAAATGTAAACAAATGTAACGTTTCAACACATCATATCAGCGACATATAAAATGCATAAAGTTAACATATGAAGTTATAAATGTAACATATCCATAGTTTGAAGAAACACAAATACAAAGCAAAAATTTATACTGGGGATTGGGTTAAACTTTAAAATACAAAATATGAGATAAAGATAACAAACACAGTGACAAAGTGGCAAAAGAGGAGACA
>JAPZEB010000008.1:6918374-6928557 GCA_029783705.1 Chaetodon striatus | reverse complement strand
AGGACGGTCGCCTAGATGAAATGGTATAGTCCACTTTAGGGGTGTCCGAAATTATAGCCTACTACAAGCTTCGTCCTAGCATGAATATGGAAAATACTTTATATTGTAAAATTCATGATTACTGATAAATATTTCAACCCCCCCCAATCTGTTATTTTCACCTCTTTCAGGGGGGATGAAGTCGTAATTGGGGGAGTCTAACCCCCCCGAAACCGCCCCGTAATTCGCACTATGCTTTTTATAATGAAGTAGATTTTTCTGAGCTCTCACACTCTGTGTAAAGGCATCAACCAACAATGCTGTGCGCACAATGTCGCAATTTCATGACAATCATTACAGGTATGAAAACTTCTGATGTGGATGAATATATTGTATTTTTGTGCCATTTACTGGTCACCCACCTTAAGTATAAAGGTCTTACAGGGACAGATCAGCCCAAAATGAAAAAAACAAAACAAAACACATTTTACCTCTTACAGTACATGTAGTTCTGTTTGTGAGTTGCTAAGTGTTGAAGACATCAGCCATAGTTGTCTGCCTTTCTTTGAATATAGTGGAACAAGATGGCACAAAACATTTAAAAAACTGAACAGCAACGTCTCTGAAGAAATCATGACCTGGTTACTCAAGATTATCTACAGAATTTGTTGTAAACAGACTCGTATAGAAAAGCTGGTAGTACAAGCCTCTAGTCCAGATACATGCTTTGTTCTGCACAGTGACTGGTCGTTTAGTGGGAAGAACAGAGTTCCTACATGATCCTGTTCACAAGCCTAGTCTGTGGACTATCTTGAGTAACCAGTCATAATTTCTGGAAAGAGACATTGCTGTTAATTTTTTCAAATGTATTTTTTGGCGCTTTGAGCACCACAAGCTGAGTGCCATCTAGTTCCATTATATTGGAGAGACGGCAGACATCTCTATGGCCGATATCTCCAACTCACACAGAAGCAATTTAGATTGATAAACAGCACTACAGGTAGGGAAAATGTTACCCTCAGCATACTGACATGCTCACAATGACAATACCTAATGCTGGTGTTAAGCAGGTGTAACTTTTACCATGTTGTACTTAGCTAATTATGTTGCTAAATTAGCACTAAACAGAAAGTACAGCTGAGGCTGATGGATGCGTTGTTAGTTTTGCAGGTATTTAATGACAGACCAAAGAATTGAACCAAATTTTGACCTCATGGTGGCGCTAGGGAACAACTCAGTGGATCATCAAAGTCATTAACCCTTTGAAACCTGAGAAAATTGTCCTGAACTATATGAAAAACATGGGAAGAAGTCAATGAGCAACTTCAATGAGCAAAAAGTACAAGAGAATTACCTGAAAAACTAGCCAAAAAAAAATGTACAAAAAAACCCCTATGAAATTATTTTGGGGAAAAAAAGAAAAATGCCTGAAAATTACCCCCCCCAAAAAAACCCAAATACCTGGAAATTATTTTTAAAAATATATTATTTTTATAATATTATTTTATTATTATTTTTTGATGATTATTATTATTACTACTTATATGATTTTTATTTTCTACATCTTCAGTATATTGCCTAGTTGCTTATTACCTTTTTCCCATGTTTCTGAAGAATATCAAACCAATTTGCTCAGGGTTCAAAGGTTTAAATACTTGTGGAAGATGTCTGAAAGCAGCCCAAGAAAAATGATGTCAACCAAGGTTTGAAAGGGTTTGAAAGTACATCTTCTGGACACCTTGGTTCCCAGCCTCATGATGACCCTCGAGGAGAAGTCAGGGGATCACCACAGTCAGCAGGCACAACTATCTGGGGACCATTAATATCTGTGCAAAATTTCACATCAATTCATGCACTGGTTGTTGAGATATTCTAGTCTAGACCGACAGGCCAACAGACTGGCATTGCCATCCATGCCGCTAGCATGGCTGAAAATTTCAAACAATACCCAGTCCTCCTCACAGGGCTGTATTTTAACCTCAGGCAGGGTCTTGTTTGTCGCCTCGGGCTTTACATGGCAGTGGTGCCAAACAAAGAGCCAGACATGAAGATAAACAGAGGAACAGCAGAGGAGAAAAAAAGGGGTTGGTGCATCGGAAAAAGAAACTGCTGATGAGAAAACTAAAAGAAACGACGGAAAGAGAGAGATGAAGAGTTCAAGTGTGTTGCCTTTCCCAGCATACAAGTCTCTCTCTTTCTTTGTGGCTAAACACTCCTCATTTTTTTTTATTTCCTAGCGTGGGAGATAAAGCTAGAAGTTGGTACAAAAAGATGTGTAGGAGAGACAAGAGGAGCGAGAAAAAGGAGAGATGAATCAGTGAGACGAGGGGAGTGACTTGTGAAACTGAAAGCTATTGTTTTCGTGGAGCACAGGATAAAAATCAGAGGCAGACAAAGGGCAAAGGAAAGAAACTCAGAAAGAGAGAAAATTAAAAATAGAGGAGGAGATTGAGAAACATTGCTACATGTTATGATGGTTCAAGCCACAGCACAGCGTCTGAGACTTTCTCTCTGTCCTATCTCTTTGAAATGCTTCTCATCTCTCGGGGCAAGCGGGCAAGGAAGGAGTGAGAGATGCAGGAAAAGAAACAGGTGAACAAGAGAGAAGCAGGAAACACTGTAGCTGTAGGTTAAAAAAAAGATGAGAGGAAGACAAAAGAGGTGAAGAGATCAAGAGAAAGGTAAGCAGAACAAGGTGAAAGGAGGAGGAAGAGAAGAGAAAAGAGGTGGAGGGCTGACAGTGCAACCCATCACCCCAGCCACCTTACCTCTCTTCCTATCATCCCATCTCACCCTGTCAAGGAACGAGCCAAGCAGAATGAAAAACGAGAGAAACATGAGAAAAAAAAGAAGATGAAAAGGGTGAAGATGCTGCAGGTTGAGGAGAAAGCAGCGAGGTGAGTTTGACCATACTGTATTATCACCCTACTCCATCTCCTTTTTCCCACATAGGTGAATCCTGGGAGAAAAACGGAGCCTGTGAAACAATACATCGCCCTCTTTCATTAACCTGTTTGTTAGAGAAGTTCTGTTCTGTCTATCACTTTCTTTGCTTTTCTACAATAAAACAGAGCCTGAATTTCGGCGCATGATTGTGGGTAGTGTGCATAATTCCATGAATTCCAGCAAAGCTAACACTGATGATGAAGGAAATTCCCGCACACATTCACAGCGATGTTTAATAATGTTTAGCCACTGTCTGCACCAGTGCAGAATGCAGCCCGCAGGTAGACTGACCTCCACCTCAGGCAACACTCCTGACGTGCTATCGCTCCCACTTTTTACAATCCCCTCTTGTTGCAGCAGCTATCAGTGGGATTTACAGACAGTTTTCAATGACTTCAAGGCATGCAAGCACGGACCGCAGCCTATAACGTACATTTACGCTCAGAAAAAAAGCACCAGAACCTGAGAGGACTCACGCAAAAGGCAGTGGCAGTGATGTCATTGTTAACAACAGTAATCCACTGAATCTTTATCCAAGTAACAGTAACATTACTTTGGCGAAGCAGCAGTCCAAAGACACATTTCAGGCTAACTGGCTCAGAATACACCCATGTCTTAAATTCAACAGTGGTGAAATCAGATGCTTAATCTTTCACTTTTACCAGTAACCACTCAGATGTTGTTTCTCATACAGTAAGGCAAGGGAAAGAACAAAGCATGGAGATGAGAGAGGAGATGGAGCCACCAAAAGAAAGACTGAGAACAACAGGTGGAAGAAGTATGAAAATTTAGTAGAAAGCAACACTAGTGCTGCCCATCAAGACTAAAACTCTGCAAACTGTACATGGTGGGATTTATAAGTGCAAAATATTGCTAAATTTTCAAACATTTTGCTAGCAGCAAACATTGTACTATTTATTGGAAATCAATTCTTCTTCGCTGCTCTGAAACAGTAGTTGCCAGTGGCTGCACACTGCAGCTTGCTAGGTAGGATACTGTTTTAGAGAAGCAAAGAGGAAGAATTGATTTCCAGGTAAACTGCCATTTTATCCTGGTGTTAAACTACTTTAAAGCTTATATTAAATGAGGTGGTAGCCGATTGGTGCTTAGACTTAAAGCTAAGATAAAATACCAGATACAGCATTTCAGGAGGCTTTTCTGACCCTGGTATCAGAATTGGAACAACTCTACTATAAACATCACTATAATTTTGGGGCTCATTTTTTAAAATCCAGTAATCCCAAAGCCTCATAATTCTTTTTGAGTATGGTACTTAAATAAATGTACTTAGTTACATTCTGCCACTGCTAAGAACACTGATGCAGCTCAAAGGGATGACCACTAAGCAAAAGATTACAGCAAATTACAGCAATGTATATAATTCAGAGAATCCTACAGAGAGCGACAAAATGCAATCCCCCCCCAAAGTGTATAAATCCCCTCCGTGTGAAGCATTTAAGGGGAGGATTTTCCCCCCATTTTGAAAAATGAATTTCAGGCTGTGTAAAACATCACAGGTCTTTTAGCATAACCGAAAGTCAAAGTAAGATACAAGAACAAAAACATCTTTTTCTCCCCTCTCTTATCTGAGCTACTGCGAGATTGTTTTTATGATTATGGTTTATCTGATTCACATTGCAATACAATTTAGACCTTAAAAACCTCCAAAAAGTAATATCACTAACAGTAAAATTTATTTTTATAGCACCTCGCTTAACAGCATTACAACGTGCTTTACAATAAAATGAAACTGCAAGAGACACATTAAATAAGATGCAGCAAATACAGAAACAGAGAATAAAACAAAGGCAAAGAGGCCGACAATAAAATGTGATAAAACGGGGGGAAACAGTACATAAACAATAAAGAGTAAGAGCAAATAAAGCTGCTCCAGAAAATCATACAATATGTTTTAATAGATAATGTTTGTATGTAAACTTTCAGCTCGGGCGAAAATATGATACTAACCAGAATGTTTTCAGGAACACATAAAAACCAGCATACCTATCAGAGAGTTGGGTATTTATTGAGAAAGGTCAGGTTGTTTATCGTTGCAGGTTCTCACACAGGCATGGCAGGCAAATGGGCTTTTAAATCATAAGAAAAACAAGGTCACTTACAAACAGTACTTTCATCTGAAAACACTCATAGCTGTTCAGTGACATATGTCAACATGTCTTTCATTCCACTCATGTCAGCTTTTACAGAGAAAACACAAGAAAGAGAAGAGGAGAAGAAAAGAAAGGGATGTAGTATAAACATGAAATAAAATGAAAGAGAGAAAGAGTGTGTAATCCATGTGGCTACTTTATAATTAGCTGACAAAGCTGACAAGAACCCCAGCAAGTGACTGAAGCATTAGATTAAACAACGTTCTGTATTTAACAGCCACGACCGCACGCTCCAGTGCTCGGGGAGTGCAATCAGAAAACCTCACACACACATATATACACACACTCATACCCATGTCAAACAAGTACGTAGGCATGCGCACACCCACTCTAACCTTCCATGGCTGCCACAGCGCTGCACCACCACTGGTTCTTGACAACAGTCTAATTGGTAATTATTCACATGCCCCCCTCTTGGGAACCAGCAGTCCTAATGAAACTGCTTTGGTGTCGGGTGTGCAGACAGGTCTTTAGTACGCACACACCCATGCGGAAACTTACAGAAATGGGCTTATGAGCACAAACACACACACACACACACTCACACATAGCAAAATTGTGGGTGTGTAGGAGGTCAGGAGGAAAGTCAAAGGTTAAGGATGGATGAAAATCAGACCACAAGTAAAGGATAATTAACTTGACCCTTGGAGCTAACATTGACCCTGCTCACAAAGAGTGTATCACTGAGACATTGTTGGTGACTAATAGAAAATGATTCATGCATGAACTTTGCATAAATGGTTCTTTAATTACATGTTTGGTGGCTTACAGAAAACCTCACTTCTCCATGTTTTCCATTTGGTTTTAATGTTAATCAACGACCCAATCACCAGAAAAAATGTTATTCTAGGTTTCTGCACATTTGCACATTAACATGCGGTGAGGTTCAGGCACAAAAGCTTCTGGGTTATGGTAAGGTAAATATTTTGTTTTGGCTTAAAATACCCAGTTTTGATGGCACAATCGCTGCTAAATAAGCAGAAATGTCTTTCGTGCCACTATTCCCTGCTAGAAATACAGCGACTTTGCTAAAAAACAGCCACTTTGTGGGGCTAAAAAGCTGTAGAGAAAATGCCAGATTACTAAAAGCACCCACATCTGGGAGCTAAAAAGCCACAGCAGCAGGTCCCCAAAAACCACCCACGTTTGGAGGCTAAACAGCCACGTGATTTGTCCCTAATAAACACCAATATTTGGGGACTAAAACGATGTAGGAAAAACAACAGTGGGACCCTAAAAAACACTGTTTGGGGGCTAAAAAGATGCAGGATAAACAACAATAAGTCCCTAAAAAATACGTATGTTTGGGGGCTAAAAAGCAGCAAAAAACACCAAGAGATCCCTAAGAAACACCCACTTTTTGGGTCTTAAAAGCCTCAGGAAAAACTGCAACAAGCCCCTGAAAACACCCATATTTGGGGGCTAAAAAGCTGCTGGAAAAACAGTGATGGATCCTGAAAAAACACCCATATTTGGGGGCTAAAAAGCTGCTGGAAAAACAGTGACAGCTTGCTAAAAAGCTGTAGAGAAAATGCCAGGTCCCAAAAAACACCCACATTTGTTAGCTAAAAAGCCACAGGAAGAAAAAGCAACAGGTAAAAAATACCAAAACTTGGAGGCTAAATGGCCACATGAAAAACAGCAACGTGTCCCTGAACACCAACGTTTGGAGGCTAAAAAGATGCGGGAAAACAGCAATAGGTCCCTAAAAAACACCCACGTTTGGGGGATTAAAGGCATGAGGTAAAACAGCAATGAATTTCTTAAAACACCCACTTTTTGGGACTTAAAAGCCGCAGTAAAATCAGCAACAGGTCCCTGAAAACATCCATTTTGGGGGGCTAAAAAACTGCTGGAAAAACAATGTTGTTTGTTGGTTTCTAACAGTAGTCTGCAGCTTGGCAGGCGTCTTGTCTAGGAGTTACACCATCCACCATCCCCTCCACTTCCTAATGTCAAGTCAGCTCATATACAACGTCAGTTTACAAATGTTATTATGACGTATGAAACGCTTGAGTGTAATGTATTAAGAGTTTGAAGATATGTACAATGCCAACATTTTCCTCTGGCCACAGTCTGTAATCAAAGCCAGGAAGAGAATTTATTTGAAAAAGTAATCGAAATTTATGTACTTCAGTGGCACAGTCCATTTTCCTGCTCTTATGGCAACCATCTAAGATTTTTACAGCATATGACTGATGTAGATTATACACATTTCCCAAGTATATGCTGACTGTTGAGTCATAATCACACTTGATGCATAATGAGTCACCCCATTTCACTGATGTCTGGCTTTAGTGTCATTTCTACAGCATGCAAGAACGTTGGCAGCCATTTTTAGTTTCAATACTATGGCTAAAAGGGGCCCGCTGATTGCTGTCATGTTATAATCAACTCATTTGCATAACATCACATTTGATGAGGTAGATTACTTGGCAGAGAATTCAGTGACTTATAATATCAGGGTGGATGATGGCAAGAGGCAGAAAGAGGGGAAGAGACTGGCAGAAAGACAGCTGTGAGAAAATAGCTGGGGAAAGAAAGTAGAAAAGTAGACTTTAATTTCTCAAAGACAAGCGGACATTCATTCTCACGTCACTCAGAGGAAAACCCGGAGAAGATAGAGGAGGTCACTCTGAGGGGAGAGGGGGAATCAGTGTTGTCAATCACAATAAATTGATATGGCTAAACAAATCTATATCTCGAGGAAGGCCTCTCACCAGTATACATAATGTATAGGGGTAAAACAAGGTAGCACTGTGCACACTGTTCCTGCTTACAGATACACTTTCCAATTATTTGCTTTTACACCAAGTCTCAAAAACAAAATGTGTTCTTGTTAGTTTGTCCTGAGTCTGTGACAACATATTCTGGCTGTTACTGCTGAAAGAGACTATAAACTCCCACAAATAAAGAACTTTGAAACGTGTACAGCCAGCAATGTAATGCACAGCAGGGCCAGTTTCTTTTGTAAGCACTCACAGCACTTCTTAAGCACTACTGGTGCATTTATGTGTGCAGTAATGGAATGTTCTCACTGTAAGTACAAGCTTTATATATAACTTCTTGAACTAAGCACTAGGTATTTTCTTCAAACATTCACTCTACATTTCATGGGAAAGTATTCTAAAAAAGTCCTTCAAGTTAAACAGCAAGAACATGATTTGAAATTGACGTTTAGATACAGTAACAACTTGTTAGAGTTAGGTGAGATTGTGGTCATACTTTAAAGAAACCAACAACTTCTGGTAGGAAATCGGAAGAAAACACCAGTGTCCTGTGTCAAACATTTGTTAACCACCCATCCACCCCTGACCTCCCTCCTCTCACTCTTAATTACATTACACCACAGTCTCCAGATATTGTATTTATTCCACTTGCTAGTTATCACTTACTTTGCGGGGTAGGATTTTAAACTCAACAAGACCACTAAATATATTGTAATGTCAAAAGTTTAACGTTCTTGTGTGTGACATTCAGCGCAAAAATATTGTAGCAAACCACTATTTGCTGTGTAAAAATGAAGTGCATGGGAGAAGGAGCAAAGAATGAAGTATGTCTGTGTTGAAATCTGAGCTGGTCAGGCTGTGTTTGTTTGCATACAAGTCCCAGAGTGTGTAATAATGCTAACCCTCTGGTTAACCCCTGGTTGACACCATTGGTTCTGTCAGCACTGTTGCTGTTGTTAGCACTGGACGCACTGTGAGTACCATTACCTGCTAGCTACCTACATGTTGTTGACCACGTGTAGACAAACTCTGAATCATAGATATGTTCTACGTGACGTATAGAGCTCCTTTAAAGAACGTGTTTGGATTTGATGATACAATACATTTCAGACATCTAATTTTTGAATTTCCTGCACATGAGCGCATAATCCAACTGATCTAAAAGAGTGAAAATCTGAGAATTTTGACATAAAGTACTTTCTAATTTGGACTGAAAAACCTTATATGTCCAAGTTGGAGCTATGTATGTCATTCAGCATCTTTGGGGGTTTTTATCATCTCATTAAATCCAATATGGGGGATTAAATTGAATTGATCCATCCAACAATCCAATAATTTAGCACTTAGACAGGGATTTTAATTATTAACTTTTACTGACCTTTCACTGAGCAGAGTTTCCCAGCCTGGATCGGCTGACAAATACCTGTAAATGAGAACAGCAGTGAATACAAGGAGGGTGCCAGTGTCATCTGGTTAAGATCAAGTCTGAATTGCAACCTTTGCCACACCATCCTCCTTTCTCCATCCCATATTGTCCCCGAGCATAGGCCTACTATATGATAAGATGAAAGTGTAATGAAAATGAATCATTAATGCTGTAACCTACAGTAATCTTTAAGTTTAGCCCTGCTAAATTGTAGATGAGGATTTGAGGAGGAAAATGTATACGGGTTATAGGAGGAAAAACATGTATTCTGCATCAGCCCAAAACAATATGATGTTCATGAATAATAAAGGAGCCTATAGGCAGGCTGCAAAAGAAAAATGGTAACCTGTTTGAAGAGGGGGAGGTGAGAAACAGGAAAAAAAAACAACTGAGAGACAAAAAGATTCTCAGTAAAGCAGAACTAATACCTGAATGCCTTCTTTGACTTTGTTTGCCAGTGAATGTTGTGTATTGTATTAATTAAACAGAAGCGTTGGGACCATGACATGACAACAAGAAACTGCACTGCTGTTAAGATCAGACAAATAGCATGAATGCGGCAAAACATCTGGCCCTCCTCTGACTGACACACAAACTCCATGACAGCTCACAGATGTCTGCATGTCTTTAAGAGTCATACCAAATGCACACACACACGGAAACACACACAAAAAACAGATGAATCACTGTGTCATTCATTACCCCTCAGGGTGCCATCCTCTGCACCACCGAAATGTGGCGGATTCCCTCTTTAATAAATGTGGAGGCTGCTGCCATTAATATATTTATATCTGCTTATGCACCTTGTTGAAAGCACATCCAGGGAGATTTCAAGCTATATGAGCTTATTTCTTATCTACTAAGACAACTTAGCATGCCAACCCCCTCCCCTTCCTCCCCCAACATCTTCCCCCCACCCCTCCCCTTCCTCT
>JAPZEB010000008.1:6893695-6907294 GCA_029783705.1 Chaetodon striatus | reverse complement strand
CAATTAAGCAGCAGAGCTGATGAGGGATGAGCAGCAGTGAAGCAGAAACCAGGCGATGGATCCAAGGAGGTAGGTGAAAGTAGGACACACACACAAGGCAGCGTGTGGCGTCACACAGATAGTCTCTGAGCTGCAGCAGGAAACTGGCAAGCAGGTGGGAAAAGTCGTCGCAGGAAAACACCACACAACCACAGGCAGACAGACACCAGAGACGCTGAGGCAGAACTCGTAGTCGGGGACAGAAGGCTGGTGAGTTTATGTGGGCAGGTCAGAGGCAGGGACGGTCAGCAATGGGAGGTAAGGAGTGCTGGAAAGTCTTGCATGTGGGCGAAGAACAATCTGGCAAAGAGTGTGTGTGTTAGAGAGGCTGAAATACCAGGCTGATTGGCTGATGAGCTGAGGTATTGCAACCAAAATCTACCTAGACACACTCTAATGGCTTGAAAGCTTGCAGTAAAAAGTTTGCTCCATTAGACTGTCTGATTTAGGGATAACCCACACTACCTGCTGAGCCGCCTCATATCTGAGAAGGCAATGATCAGAATGGCTGTGTTGGATTCAGCCCCACTTAGGTATTACTCCGTTTATTTTCTGTCACAGTCTTTTGGAGTACTTTGCATTAGCCCATGTCATTTTAGAAACCATGCTGCTGCCTCAAGAGCTGAAGTAAGGAGATATGAGGGCGGTAACATACACATATCAAAAGATACACACAGGTGGGTGATCAGGTTCTCGCTCCCTTCCTCTCTTCCTCTTTTTTCCCCCCTGTCTCCTGTCACCCTCAGCCCCTGGTGTATTAATCTGTGATTCTGAAGATGTGATTTTATGGGGTATGTCATAAATTATTCATGACTGAGCCGGGACGACAGGTTGAAAAAAGGCACACACGTAGCGGCAGGGGTCCTGCTGTGGCTGATCACCAGGCTGAATACCATTAGCAAGGTTTCACATGAGACCAACACCATCCTGGGTATTTAAGTCGACCCCACACCCTGCACTCACCTTCCCTCTCTGCCTTCAAGTGCTTCTCTGTCATCCAACCCTCCTGCCCGTGTTTATTTAAAGGATTTAAAGGAAACCAGCAGCTGTAATTGAACTTATTTCCCATTGTCGTTATAGCAAATGAAAATAGTTCATTTCACTCCCCTGCTGCAGCTTTGCTCAACCTCCTAGTAGTGTGCTCATGTTGTTTTCAGAAATCCATGAAAAACAGCTTGCACTGACACTGCTGCCTTAGCTAATGTGATATATCATGCTGATTAGCACGTCTATTGCTATTTCTACTAATTAGGGATTTAATTATTGTTTAAATGCAACTGCTTTCAGTTTTTTCATTAATGCACACTGTCTCATGCATAGGGTGACAATACAATACAACAGCTTCTCCATGCCTACAGTGGTTTTGTCATGGTGAGCAATAACTCTCCTGAACCCACAGAAATGAAATTGACATGATGTGAAAATTTGACGATGAGCGGGCACAGGTCCTAAAATAGCTGAGTGGGATGGAGATGCATTCACTTATCTCTTAAGTTATATATCTTGCCTTTCTTTATAGGAATAGAACCTGCTTAGCCATGTTCTGTCTTGGATTATGTTGATATAAAATATAGACATGCTTCTTTTATAACCCTGACATGCTATATATATATATATATATATATATATACATACATATATCTGCTCTTAGATTTAATCTTGATGATACCTACAGAGTTTCTATCACTGTACTCTATGAGGAAGCTGACTGGCCCTCTTTCTCTGTGAGACAAGATCAACACTGATATATATTTATTTATAAAGCAAAGCCAACAAATTAGTAATTTACATTACTTCACCATTAGACTTCAAGGTATGACCTTATCAAACTCGCTTTCAGGACTGGATCAGACTTCATGTTCCTTTGGTTGAGTCTGAACTCGAAAAAGCTTTTAGATGTTGTGCTCCGGATTTGTAGAATAACCTACAATGCATGTCCAACAACCACTGACTTTGAACTGGGAGGCCGGAGTTTGCTTCCCATATCAATGAAAAGCCGGACCCTGTTACTTCTTTCTAAACCCAACCATGTGCTTTTGCTGCCTAAATCTAACCACATGTGTGTGTTGGCTAAACCTAATCATGTGCGTCTGTTGTTAAAGGAAAGAAACATCACTTTCACAGTGTTGTACCGACATAATACCTTTGTTTTGAAAGAGACTATATGCAATTGTATATTTCATGTGAAAACAGAGGTGTTTTTGGAAAGATACAATGAATGCAACAGGCTTAAGTTGATAAGGCGTCCCAGAACCTCAACAACAAATGTACCTGGGTACCTTGCACGTCATATGTCCACGTGGAAAGTCCGTGACCAAATGTCAATATGTGACAAGTCATTTTAAGATCGATTTATGTTGTTTATTCTACATTACCAGCTCTTGAATTTTAAGTTATTACTTTGGCAAAACAATCCCAACTCAAGGTCTACCTATTAGCTTTTTCTGGAGGTTTCAAAAATATCACATGGTCCTCATTTGCAGTTGCAGGGTATTCAGTTGTCATGGAGATAGATTTGCTGACATGCCACTTCAGTAGTTGTTATGGTGAATCCCTGTGATGAACACCATGTGATATAGCAGAAAGCTCAGGAAAAAAAAAAACATAGCAAGTGAATCTTGAGTTGGAATTGTTTTGTGTAATTACTTTTCTGAGGCCAGAACAGAACTCTGCCATTAGCAGATCCATCCCCATGATACCTGACTAAACTCCACCCAACGATGAAGACCAGGTGATGTGGTTGGAAGGTCCCAGAAAAGTTAGTGAGTGGACCTTGAGTTGGGATTGCTTTGACAAATTACAATTGAATTGTTTTAGTCCAAAGTATTTATGAGGCAAATATTTCCCTCAATTATGACAACAATAAATTTCTAGGTAGAGCAGCACAATACCATCCCTGCTAATGGAGCGTTAACCGAGCAATTATTGGTGCTGATCATGTTGAAAATCACGAGTGTTTCCCTTTAATTGAAAAGAAGCTGTCAGGGGGTAAATATCTGTTTATTTTGCTATTCATCGCCTTGCAGCTCACAGGCTGGTGCTTGACATAGCCTTTAACAATAGGAGCCAATCATGAATGATTTCCATTGGGGCTCTGTGGAGACTGAGGATCTGTCATTTTGTGTGTGTTGTTCTGTGCGTGCGTGTGTGTGTGTGTGTGTGTGTGTGTGTTTAGGGATCATCCATTTTTTCTGTCATCATGTTTGCCAAGAATAACAGAGAGAGTGTCTTGATCAATGCTAATGGTTTGCGTGTGTGTATGTGTTTGTGTCTGCGCTCACGCACGTGTGTGTAAGTGTGCATGTTTTGTACCAAAAAGGTTTGAGTCCTTCCTGCCTTTCTGTGTTCAAGGAAATTGCTATTGATGAGCTTCACTGCAGCGAAGGGCCCCATGCAGTTTTAAAGGCAGTACACTGCATTAATGCAGACTGTCATTTTGTCCATTTATTCCCTTAGGAATCCTTACAAACCACACACACACACATTCACATCTTGTACAGATTTTGCAGTTTATGGGGACCTTCCTAAACCAGTGCATGACAGGGATATGGGGACACAATTCTTGCTTTGTTACGGAGACCGCTGAGCAGTAGGAAACCACTTAATATGAGTTAAGGAACCAATCCAGCTCTCCAGAATTGAATTCAGACTAAACAGACTGTACAGCTGGTGACCTGAGTAAAGGGGTAAGAGAACTCATCTCAACCTCAAAGCTTTTATTTACATTTATTTCACAAATGAGAAAAAACTAATTGTGAAGACAATAAAGCCCCTACAAAATACAATTTCAAGTCTTGTGTGTGATTTATCCTGGCCTCATAGAGCAGAGGAAAATTCTACCAGTAGCTAGGCTAATTTATGCAATGTAAAATGTCAAAGGCTAATGCTAACAATGTTAGCATGTTGTATATACGGCAAAAACATGTCTGGGATAAGACACAAAAGACGTGTTTTGTTTGGGAACCTTTCGAGTTATAATGCAGCCAGATTTTGGATGTGTTTAATATTGGCGCTACTCAGCATATCAATTAAATTTTACAGCTCTCCATAGAAACTTGACACAGTGGCGTAGAAACCCCACCGCCAACTAGCATTTTGGAGGTGTACTGTAACTGCAGCGAGACACAGACACAACACCACAAAAGTAAATATGCTCACAGCAGTGTAGGCCACAACATAGACTCTGCATTTAGCCTACTCACATCTATAAATCAGTCTTAACCTATTACACTATGGAACACACTTCCCATAGATATCAGGGAAGCTAGCTCACAAATATTTTTTAAAAGAAAGCTAAAAACGTATCTGTTCACTTTAGCCTTTAATTTGTTTTGACTTTCCTGATACAGGTCTGAAACTTTCTTTTTATGCCTTTACTTTCTATTTGCGCATCACACTGCTGCAACTCTTTTAAAATCTTACTTAATTTTATGATTTATAAAACAACTCTATTTTTATATGAATCAGTTAATCCATGTTTTAAACTGTTTAAAACATCCTTTAATATTGAATTGCCTTGTCTGATGTATGTCCATTATGTCTATTTTCCATGTGAAACACTTTTTGCTTCATTTCTATATAAATAAACTACTATTAGGGATACTATTAGGGATGTCAACGGTTCTGCAGAGATTATTCTGACCTGTTGCACAGACAGAGGTGGCCACCATGTTTCTACAGTAACACTGTCCCAACACCATGGGTCAGGACAGCATTACCAGCTTTAATCCTCAAATTAGTGCTGGTGCAAAGTGCAGACCATCTAGGCAATCAGTGGAGACGTTAGGGTGGGCAAAGGGCACCATGCATGTTAACCCAGCTGGCACCCTGTCTGTTAGCAAAGCCAACAAAAAAATAAAAATAAAAATAAAAATGCGAGACATTAACAACACAAAACTTTAACATTTCACAACCTCTAAATGAAAAAAAAAATGTTTCAAGCTATCAAAAGCAAAATTAACCAAAACTGATATCCCTACTATCTTTATGAAGACAGCGCACACTGTCATTTCCTATTTATGTATTCTCAAAGGACCTCTTACAAATAATGAATATTAAGCCAAAAAATGTATTATCTTTTGTTCAGCTGATCATTCATGTACATACATGCATTACAAAAAGGATA
This sequence comes from Chaetodon striatus, assembly GCA_029783705.1. Classification (NCBI taxonomy): domain Eukaryota; kingdom Metazoa; phylum Chordata; class Actinopteri; order Chaetodontiformes; family Chaetodontidae; genus Chaetodon; species Chaetodon striatus. The sequence goes on along the minus strand of JAPZEB010000008.1, from coordinate 6,902,130 downwards.
CATGCTTATAAGTCACAACCAAAAAGACAAAGATATGAAAGCAAGAACTGAGTTCAAAGAACACCGTTAAATAGACATATATGCACACCTACAATCCCCCAGAAGGCCACTATGCTATTTAAACCTATAGTATGTGAGCGTGCTAAATCAAGACTTGGGAATCAGCCAGTCAGCTCTTATAATAAATATTTGATTTAAGTTGACCAGGCATTAGTGAAATGTCTAATTTATTCAATTAAATTTGCAGCAATTTTGGAGAAAAGTCGAAAAAATAAATTAAACTTAAAACATTTTAGTTACACAGTTGGGGTGTGTGTGATAAAGCATTTACCCTGCCTCCCCTTTTCACTGAATAAATTTGGTTTTAGCCTTCCAGCATCCCAAGCCTCTATTTTATACATGTCTCTCCTCGTGTTACATGTAAAATGGATGAGCACCCTCTTTTGAGAAGACGAGAAGAGGTGAGAGTAACTTCTGCATAAATCTACGCTTTCTGTCATGTGGATGTGAAATCACCGGGATACGAAAAGAATGAAATAATTCAGACCATCATTGAATTAATTCAGCTGTACGTAGAGTGAAACACTAATCAGCTCTCCAGAAAACCTCTTACAATGTAACTGTGCAGCCTCCAGTCCTCATTAAAACAACGAGTCACAATGTCTATATAAAGAGGTTAGGTGTGTGTGCATGAATGTGTGCCTGCGGGCATGTTTGAAGCGTGTGTGTTGTATTCAGGATTGTAGATCCATGCGTGACCAGGAGGAAAAAATAATAATTCAGGTGTTTGTCTTCTAAATACAGAATCATACAACCCCCAAACCCCCAAAGCAGGATTTCCTGTCGTTAGTGTGTGTTTGGTCGAGGTTACAAGTCAGAACTTTACATGAGAGATGTCAGAAATATTATCAGCCCTCAGGATTTTCTTGAAGTGAAAAGAAAGGCACTATTTCCTATCTGTTTAAATGGATTTCCACCTCCTCAACAGGTGACCACAGATGAAGAAACACCCACGTCTGACCTTTTGGTGCAGTTTTTTTTTTTCCTTTTTCAGGCATATTTTCTTCATGAATTATCCGAAAGAGCCTAAAGGCAGCTGATTTCCATATTTCCATGTGATCTGTGATCATCAGTATAAATGTGTGTATTTGAAATACATGTTTTCCCTTTCTTTAAGTCATCTCCTGACCTCCCGAAAGTTCCCCTGAGGGGTGCTTCAGCTTGAGAACCAGTTTCTTAACTCAATCAATATTTAATATCATGAATATACTTCTTTATCATAGTCATTTATGGTGAATTTATGATGTCTACACTTTGAAACAGACGAGAAGCAGAGCAAATGAAGGCAGCCTGAAGTGATGAGAAGATATAATTTGTAAGTTTATGTGAATTTGCTTTTTTTACCAGAATAAAATCAAGAAAAATCGCAGAAAGAATGGAGGATTAGGGGTGCAACAAATCGCCACCTCCTTGCATGCATGCTGTAATGAGCCAAAACCTAAATCCTGCAACCAATCCACAATCCTGCACACCTCCTATTTCGTAGAAAATCCACCACCCCCTGCTGTCAGCGAGGCTGTCCTGTAAGTCGGAGCTCGGCAGGGTGCTCTGCGTGAAACTATGAATCCCAACCAGCTTGTCTGTCACCAATTGTGAAGAGCACAGTTTGTCAAGGTTTTGAATGAAAAGTGTTCTGAATAATGTGAGAGCGATCGGTTGTTTGGTTCACTGATTGATTGATTGATTGTGTACAGTGTTGACAGACATTGTTATTGAGCTGAGGCCTGGGGGAGACGATGAGAAAGTGGTGTATGATGTCAGTGGTTTCCATCCAATCCAGGAGTTGTGACAGGAGGAGGGAGAGAGCTACAGTAGAGGAGAGAGACAGAGCGACAGACAGGTAGGTAGAGGTCATCAGTTACACTGCGTCAGCTATTTTTCTGTAATCTCAGTTGCGGGGGGAGAGAGGGTTTAATTTCAGCCAAATACCACACCTGAAAGAGAGGGATAGAGGCTCTGTTCAGGATAAAACAGATCACTTTGCACTTCCATCCACAACATCACCACATGACCTTCCCTACTAGAAAAAAGAAATCCTTTTTTTTGACATCTATATGACTTGCTGTCAGTGTAGGGCAAGTTACTTGAAAAATATTTGAAAAAAGTAATTACTTTGCAGTTACTTGAGGGCAAGAGTAATAAGTCATTAGGGTATTACATTACTTTCTGTCATACTTGCCTTTAAACTACTCCAAAGGCTCCGCACTCACACATCCCATTCTCTGTATGTAAAACATTTAGAATAATTGTGCTTAAAGGGCGGACACATCTGCGTTCTTTGCTGTGTTTTTCAAATGGAAAATCCAAGTCAGCTAATTGCAAAAGCACTGACGTAGGTTACACCTTTCACTGACAGTGTAAGCATGGAGAGTAAGGACGGTAATAGCTTGGAAGATTTAAGCTTTGAGGTGAAAGATAGTGCTATGTTATTATTATTAAACCTTTATTTAACCAGGTAAAGACTATTTTAGATTCAATATATTATAATGGAATACTCTGTACTGTATTAAAGTACTGTCAATGTACTGTTGTGGATGCCACATTTGCTTGGATCTGATAGTCAAACAACAAACTAACTGATCAGAGTCAGCAGCAGAACAGAAATTCCCCCACTTTAGCCACCTAAAAAAAAATCAGAATATCAATTTATATTTAATAATATATAAGAATAAGAAGAAGAATATATATTTTTTGATTAGTTTACTGCTTTACCTCGCCACCAGACAGCCCTTTCTAACGTTATCTCACTGTCCTCAAAGCAGCCAGATTCAAAAACAGTAATCTCGCCTCACAGCACACTGGAGTTGCTGGCCTACCTGCAGCCTCAGTCCTTTGATTGGTTGTGTGATTGTGTGACTTTTGGAATCAAAACAATGTGGTGTCTACAGCAGTACATGAAGAAACGAAACAAAAACATGATGGAACCACACTTTTTTAAACCAGTGGTTCTCAACCAGGTGTCCAGGGACCCCTAGGGGGACTCAAAGAAGCTCCAGGGGTCTCCACAAAAATGGGGAGTATGTTATTTTCACAATTGAATTCACTATAGGAGTGAGCCCAATGTGAGTAAGAATCATAAGAGTGATTATTCTGATCATTGGCTTCATTACCTCCATGGTCATCTCCTAAATTGTACTTGACAACTGTGGAATTCTTAATCATATCTAACAACCAAAATCTTTTCAGATGGAGGTCCCAGAAGAGAAAGCTTGACAATAAAAAGGTTAAGAACAATTAACAGGTGAGTCCTGACTGTATGCTAGCCAGTAGCTAACTTCAGCAAGCCCAGTAAGAATACAAACCATGTAAACAACTCTGGCATTACGAGGAACTGCATTTCTCCTCTTTTCTCCTCGCCTAAACACATCCCAAACCAGTTTCTCCACTCAAACCCCCCCAAAAAAGGAAATTAACTGTTCATTCAAGCATTCGTTAAATTCACAGTAAAACAGCAAACAAGCTTTGTAGCACATTTGAATCCCCAAATGTAATGTGCTACAAAGTTTGAGTATTTACCATGCACCAGACAAGCTGTCTCACATGCACTACACATACACTACAGTATATATGTGTAGTCCATTTATCACACTGATCTACTATATCACTGGGTTCACAGACCATAATCTGTTTAGTCTCAGTCATAAAAAAGCAATTGATTGAAAACAAATAAATTGTTGGCTAGAACCCTCACACTGTGATACATGAATGCAAGCTCAAACTTAATTAAATCAAACTTATTAGTGATGGCAGTTACAATGAGATCAGATATTAAATGGAAGAGAACTGCAGCACACGCGCGTATACACAAACAGTTATATAACAGTCGGAACAGAGGGATCAAGATAAGACCAAACTTCATTAGGTTGATAACAGGGAGATAGAATAGACTTTTGCATGTTGTGACATCAACCTGAGGACACGCAGTCCCGTCCGTGAAGATAATGACACATTAAATCTAGGAGAAGAGTGATGTGAGGCATTATCGCTCACATCAAGCAGATGAGATATGAGATAATACTGTATGTCACTGTAATCCAGTGTGTTCTCATTTTGTGCATGTGAAGCAGAGCGACACAATTATGTCCTATGTACGTACATACACGTCACATACAGACAGACAGGTGTTACTGACAGTCTACTGTTGAGAGAAAAGTGTGTACACAAGCCATAACTTCCTCTGACCTGAGTTTGACCTTTTTTTTTAATCACACTGTGCATCATTTTAGTGTGTAAGTTTTTGTCCAAATTGAGGGTAATCCTGTTAGACACAGTGTAGTTATTCCGTCACACAAAGTTGGTTTCAGCTCAACACTGTTGCCAGTAGGTACCACCTTTGGCACAGATGTATAACAGTTTAACTGACATCCAGCCTCTGTGACCAAGCAAATATTAACAGGCATTATTTTATCTGCATCCTAAATGTGTTTGTCAGAGTTAAGGCACTTTTCCCTAAATCTTTTTTTTGCACTGTACACATAATCATAAAGATTCGTGTTTGCATAAGACTTTGATATAGTGTATATATTTTAAGTTTTCCAAGCTTACAACCAATGTGCTGAAAATGACAAGTTTTGCTGAAGATCTACAAGTAAAACAACTTGTGAGCACAACTCAGAGAAAAACATTAGATTTTGTCTTGCAGGGTTTGCCACACAGCACTGGCACTGACTCTGTTCTACTTCACACAAGCTTCTGTGATATTACCATGATAATGTTCTGCAAGAGCCATATTGCCAGAGCCCACAGGAACGATGCTCCCTGACTTTTTTTTCCTTCGAGTGAGGACTCGGATCGATGCCTTAACAGTCAAAATTCATGCACTTGAAGATCCACTCATTACTAAAACTGTATGCCAGGTGAAAACTGATGGAATGGTCAATGTTGTCTCAGTGAAAATGAAGATGTGCTGATGGATTCACATCGTCATCTCATGCATTGAGTAACGTTGCAGCTTAAAAGTTGCCAGCAGTCAGCCCAGTGAATTAATTTCACCGACACCAGCTGCTGCAAGAGGCAGCAAAACCCCCTTTATTTTTCTAGTTACGGTCTACTAGTAAAACTCTGCAAAGTATAAACAGTGGTAACATAAGCCTCAAATCCAGCCACAGCTCAGCCCCGCGCAGAGTGACCGTCCTCTACTGAACAATCAACACACTGCAGTGTTCACAGCTCCACCTTTTAGTACCAGATCTGTGTGAGGTACTGCTCGGTGGAAATGGGGCTTAGAACAACACTGACCCCATCATAACTGAGCTTTATAAGGTATTGAGGACATACAAATAGTAACGTTAACTGTTATTAAAGCATGGCTACAGATATGTTCAGACTCACACACGCGAGCCTTCCATAGTGGGGCTGCTAGCCCAGCTACAACACAGGGATTTTTAAAGAAACACTTAAAGTGCTGTAAATGTGTTTTCAGTGACTGTCAAAGCTCCAACAGACACTCTGTCTTTCAAGCAGAGAAACTGTGAGTCTGACACTAACGTCTCACTAACTGTCCCTGCTACACTGAGCGGTGGTCAATCAGTCCTCTGTTGCATTCTTTAAGTATGCTGGGAGAATGGTTTTAGAAGAATTCAAGGATGTAGTTACCCTTTAACTGCTACCCAAACTAGTCATTATATTAGCTGACTGAGTTTAGTGGTAATTTACTGTTGGGCTAACTGTAATGCTTCTGGCATATCTAGAGCACCATTTATGGAATCACAACTTGGTAGTACTTTTCCAAATTTCTGCTGCTTGAGTGTTCATGAAAAGTATATGTTAAGGAAATTTAGGGTGACACAGAGGATGCTGATTCAGTTAGAACTATTTGTTTTGGGCCAAAAAACTTCTTTTTTGCCAGTGTAGCTCTGCAGAACTGACAAACATGTTGGTTTCTCAGATTTCTAGTGTTTCCCCAGTCTTTAGAGTTGCAGCAAATGTCTCTAGTCTTTTTAAAACTAAAGAGATACGCTGTTTCATTGTATGTAAAAACCTAATAGTGAAGGTACTAGGGTTATGACTACTGATGATGAGATTTTGTACTGACGTAACTCTTGGTTCACATAAGTAAAGGTGATTGCTGGGGGAACAATCTATTCATGTACTGACAACATTATGAAATGGCAGTTTTATCATGAGACTGGTTTTGCTGTTTTTAGCTAAGGTCAGGAGTTAATCAGGCAAAAAGCCTTCAAGCGTTGCACCTCATCTTCATAGCACTGTGAAATGATTTAAATAGTAATTGTCTGACCACATACTTCTCCCCCGAGCTGTTGCTATAGATAAAAATATGTTCTTACTCAACTTCCTTTGTTATGTAAAGGTCAAAGAATACTTTCTGAAGTGCAGTTCTCTGTGAGTGAGTCTAACATGGTTACGGAGGAGTTCTTTATCTGCATCATCTTGATCGTGACGTTTTGTTTAGCACTCGGAGCGTGACTGACAAAATGTACAAAGCAACTACGTTTTTAACAGTGACAGCAGCAATTCAACTGAATGAGAATCCAGTATTTTGTCCACTTAAAAGACCCTTACTGAATCTAGTAAGGTTTAGCTTTCAACATCTGCAAGTAATTAAAGTTATTGATAGCAAAAAATCTATTATCTGTAATTTCCTTTTGTTGGCTGAGAAAGCAGAAGCACTGCAGTATTTAGTGGTAGCTTAATTAATGTTCACAAACCGTAGCTACAACCTGAAAATTAGATGAGCAATATCAGATGTAAATATATGTGACACACTGAACAAACACCTCTACACATTATTTTTGCTGAATAACTTGCTGCGAAAAAAAAGTTCCTGATATGATATTGTGGTAACTGGGACAGAGAAAACTCTTCAATACCTGACACTACCACCACCTGCTAGGAGCAGAAAGAACCCTACAAGAAAACTTTGATTCTTCTGAGATCGATGTGGCACCAGATGTGGAATGTGATTTGTCTGTATCAGAGCTTAACAAATCAGATTATGTGGATCCAAAGTGGAACTGAAAAAAATGAGACAACAAATGGGACAAGAATAAGCTAGCAAGTCACCCAAGGGTCCCTACAACAAGAGTGGGCAGCAGCTCCAAAATGGACCTTTGGTCAGTGGCTGTACCTGCTCAAATTTGGCCGGCACAAACCCCCCAGCACCGGGTGTGACAGTAAGCTGGTGGCCAGCAGCAGCCTAGATTCTAACCTGTGTAACAGCAGCAACAGAAAGTTCGACTATCCGACAGGGAGTCAGTGCTGTCTTGTCCCATGGAGATGGGGTTTATACTGGCTGAATATAGGTGCTGTCTGCCGACTAGGGATCGGTCTCTGGAGTTACTGTCAGCTCTCCTCTGGGAGGTGGTCTGTAGTGGCAGGGAGTGAGGCTAAGGAAACACTGTGATTTGAGGCTTTCGCTAACATTATTAGCTACATAAGTGTGAACATTTTGGCTCAGGAGAGGACCAAACAATTAGCAAAAGTGTCTCAAAGTTAGAAATGTTTTGCCAATATTGACAAGGTTTTCACTTTGTTTACCATTAAACTCTTCTCTCCTTCCTTTTTTGTGTTGCTTTATAGCGTAAGCAGAATAGTAACTTTCACTGCAGGATTCTTAAATCAGGCTTTCACCAACACCAAAAGGGATGTGTGTGCGTGTCTGCATTTGTAGAACTGCCAAAAGGAATGCTTTCTCTCTGAAATGACCTGTGATTGATCACAGTCTGCTGTCATATATTAGATTTCTGATGCCTGAAAACAGATCCAAGAGGAGGTGTCAAAGTCTAGTGTTCTCCCAGTCCACTTGAATTACAATATGCTAAAAGTTTACTATGGGATTTTTGCTCAATAGTGTCAAAATAAAACTGCATACACCAGATTTAACTTGTTTTTTGTTTTTTTTTAATCTTTTAGAAGCTATATTTTAAAATGCTGTGATAGGGACATTGCATGCCTGATAGGTTGCCTGCCACAGTGCAGACAAGCTCAGCGCTCATAGTTTGGAAACCAGTGAAGTGTAAATGCCAAAGGATGTTGTTAGCTCTTGATAGCACCGATGGCACCTATAACTCTGGCACCCAAAGGAGCTCCAAAACATCCTAAAATGGAATAGAATACTATCTCGGCTGACAACTGTCATCTATATTTCAGACTGGAGTTTAATGACTATATTAAAAGCCCTATTAATCTTTGGTAATGATACTGCATGGTTATTACCTTGGTGCACTCTGTGTGGATGGTAGTTTTGTGTTAGAGGAGATAGATCAAACAAATCATTTTTATTGTCAGCTGCCACATTGAAGTGGGGCATTTGTTAACATTTGGAAATGACACTTAATTAATGGAGACTGTATTGTGTGTTAAATGACAGCCACTTGACCAGATATGAGCCTCTAACCTCATACATGCAGTGTTTT
>JAPZEB010000008.1:6878304-6893570 GCA_029783705.1 Chaetodon striatus | reverse complement strand
CTCCTCATACATGCAGTGTTTTAATAGTTTCCAAACATCCTTACAGTAGAAAGTAAATCATTTTTCTTTATTTTTACCAGGGACATTTATTTTCCTTCCTTGTTCAGCCATTTCAACAACTGTTCCATCCAGTACAAATCCTGCCATCCATTTTCTCCTTCATTTGTCTTTTCTTTGCCCCCCTCGAGGCCAGTTCATGGTCTTTGCTGTTGTTACAGCACAAGAAAAGTTGGGAGCTTTGACTCTCATGTGAAAAGAAGTGTTGGATTTCTTTGCAACTGAAGACTCTGCAAGTCAAAAAAAGGGCATCTCATTATTGGACTTGATATTCAAAGATATATCAAGGTTTGGCTCTACCCACACTCTGAAAATATATTGAAATCAGCCAGACTGTTGCTCACTTAAAGGCTCCAAGTCACAGAGATGCCCTCCGGAGGAGAAGTAAGAAAACAGAGAGAAGAGATGAAACGAGAGAAAGTCAAGGAAAAAACAGAGGGCAAAAGTTTAAGGCAGAGGCAGAGGGATGTGGCTGTTAAAGATGACAGGGGATGGAGGGATGCAAAACTGAAGGACGAAGAGAAAGAACAGAGGAATGAGGACGTGAAAGGCTCAGGCTTTCATGTGTTCTGTAACTGAGCTTGAAATCGCCCTATATTCTAACTTAACCGCAAACTTTTATTCCCCTCCCCATTTCTCGTTTACTGCCTTTATCTCACTCTCTCTCATCTTCCTCTCATCTCTCCCTCCCGCCCTGCCTTCCTCTCTTGTTTTCTTGTGCACATGAAAGCGACAGGCCTGTCTGGTCCCAGGTTATGAATATTAAAGTCCAGCTTCTCTACTTTTGTTTATGCCAGGCCTTGTGAGGGCACGTCCACTCGCTTTTTAAAAAAAAAATCTTACTCAACCTTCTCCTCAACCCTTCCTCTGCCCTCTACCTTGCACCCTCACCTCGTTTAATCATCTGTTTATTAATACCCTCACATTGTATCTTATATGATCCTCTTCTCCCCAAGCACCCTTCACCCTTTTCCTCAATTCTGATCCCTCCCCATGGCAGCGTGTGTTATTGGGTAATATTAAAACTTTTTTCTTTACACCCTTTGGGCGCAGATGTCTTTATGTTTGCCTTTGTGATTATATGAGTGTCTGCAAGAGGGTGCTTTGCATGCCTACTAGGCAGTGTCAGAGAGTAATTTTGGTGTGGCAGCAGAGGCCCCAGGTGTTGGGAAGATATTGGAAAAGGCTCTTATTGAGCCAGTTCGAATTAGACACAGTTTAGGGGACTGCATTTTGTCGTGACCGTTCCATCAGCACCATTTTTTGGCAGGGTTGTAATCTCTTTTGGATCAAGGACAACATAGTTCCACTAAAAGCATAGTTCATGTAAAAACCCTTGTGTTATTTCCATATCAGTAACAGCAGGGTGCTTTTTTAATAATTTCACATGTAGATGTTTCTCATGGCGACCAAGTTAACTGCTCATATTGATTCTGATGTTTTCATCCTGCAATTTACAGTAAAAAGTAGCTTGACACAGCATGAGTGAGGCACTCTGAGGAGTGTGTGTGTATGCATGCATGTTGTGTACTAAAAAGCCGGTTGGTAAATTGCAACTGGTATGTGCCGGGGCCTCTGAAATTCCATCTCATTCTGGGCACTCTCCCGCAACCTATTTCCATGGAAATTAAAGCATAATGCCAGACATCATGGCTTGGCTTTTCCAATTCGGACACACACAGAGACACACATACACACACACACACACACGCTCAAAAGAAACAGTGGAGCATGTGGAAGTTTACAGAGCAGAACTCGGGGAATAAAAAAACAGAGATAGATCTTGGATTTATAAATGTGGAGGGAAGATAAGAGGATCAGAGAATCAGGGCCTTTCTGGCTCACTGATCAGAACTCTCACCATGTTGTACAACTACACAATGATGGACTTAATTCAGCTGAAACACAGCGGGACAGGGGAAGTAAATCTAAATTTGATCAGGTATGATAAGGGTTTTTAATATTCCCTAAATCTGCTGCGATCAAATAAACTGGTAAATAAGCCAGTGGCGTGAATAAATTGAAATTATGTGCTTTTAATATGTGACAGCCAGGGCTGGGTAGTTAGGCGTTACAAATAACAGGAATAAAAAAGTCACTTCTTTAAGAAATTAGTGCTTTCCATGTTTGTTTGTTTGTTTTTTCAAAGACTACTCATATTCTTTACTCAAGCATAATTTTGATCATTCCAATCTGACCCCATATACTAAAATGAGGGAGCTGTTGTTCATTTGAGTTGAGCACATTTCCTGCGCTGGCATTCTCTGTGTTGATCTAAATAAACAAACAGTACTGTATTCCAAAAACATTCCGACTTAATAAACAGTACAGTTTGTGCCAGAGTGCTTTCATTACATTTACAGTGTTGTAACAAACCTTGCCCTGCACAGATAGACATAACTCCAAAAAATAACATTTGAGTTCAATTTTGAATAGTCATCAGAAGAGGACAAAGGGAAGGAGAGAAGCCTGGATACTTCAAACCTCAAATGATGTTGCAATGATGAAGCTGTTCACTCATAAGGTTCACACATGCCACCAAAGCAGCTGTCAACAGACTCTTGGTTGCACAATAAAAGGAAACACACAAATAAATATACATGATATAAAGTAGCTGGCCTGTCATAACATGTAGACCTAGCGTACAGACAGTAGCGAGCTAGTGTGCAGAAATGTTTATGTGTTGCTCGGCAACAGTCCGGTCGCAGTCCAGTTGCAGAACTTTTTGCATGTTGGTGTTGCCAAATAAGCACAGCTGTGATTACCTCCGGCACTGTGCCGCACTCTCTCTCTCTTCTCTGATGCTGCCTTACTTAGCCTACCTGCTCTACTTTATTAAAAAAAGGTTTGGTCAAAAGGTGCTCTTTTTGATTATTTAACACTGCCCCACACACCCTAAAAAATATTCAAATGAGGACTCTGGTAGCCCATCTGTGTGGAGTTTGCATGTTCTCCCTGTGTCAGCATGAGTTTTCTCCGAGTACTCCAGCTTCCTCCCACAGTCCAAAGACATGCAGATTGGGGACAGGTAAACTGGTGACTCTAAATTGTCCATAGGTGTGAATGTGAGTGTGAACGGTTGTCCGTCTGTACATGTCAGCCCTGCGGTAGTCTGGTGACCTGTCCAGGGTGTAGGTTCCAGCCCCCCCGCGACCCTCAAGAGGATAAGCGGTTAGAAAATGTATGGATGGATGGATGGAAGTCCATCTTTATAGAAACACACATCAGGTAGTTTTGCTTTATATAGTAATCTGTACATCCCATTAACAAACACAAGTAAGAACAAATGTACGCCCACATCTCGAACACATGCACGAAAGCACAAGCCTTTAAAGCACGTTAACATGAGCAGGAACAAACAACACAAGGTACTTTATTTTTTTATTGCACATTTGAAGCAATTTTGCAAAAAATCTGCAAAGGAAATCGGTGTGTGTTCCCAGCTGGTGCTATGTGAGCATTATGTAATGTGAATATAAAGAGGGTGTAACAAGATTACAAAGTTAAAAGAACATTCTGTATATCTGGCACATTATAGCATGTCATAGCTGCCTGAGATGAACTAAGATGACACTTATGTTGGTGTAATGAATTAATGTGTCTCTGCACACACACACACAAAAAACATGTGATGTCTTTGTCTGCCATCCTTTTTATTGCTGGGATTTCTGGTAAAGTGAAGGCATGTAACTGTATGGCAGCAATATGACAATGCTGCATCTACAGAGGCAGAGAGAATAAAGTGCTGCGTCTATGCTTTTGGCTTATGCATTTTTTACACATTGTATACCATGAACCAGTGCCACATACCACAGCATTTAGAGCTTAAATAAGCATAAGATCTCCGGTGTGCCCCAACTCTGCCTTTAAAAACAGATTTCCTGTTGACTAGAGGTGTGAACATTATTATTATTTTATTTTATTATTTCAATATGTGATATTATTACTAATATGCATTACTTTTATTATTATTAATATTCTGTATTTTCCTTTTATTACTAATTGTTCAGTCTTTGTCTCTGCCATCTCTTCTTCATCAGTTATAAATGTAAACACACTCATCCACATACACACGGGTGCCCTTTGTAACCAGTCTTACTACAGTAACAACAACCAGTCTACATATCTTTAAGAGCACAAATACTGTTACACCTAAATAATTTTTTAAAAGTTTGTTTGTTTAGTTTGGTCACATTTTGTCTACTTTCCCATTTCCATCTATCCCCATGTATACATTTTATGTCACTACCTTGTTTTATTTTGTACAGCCCTTTCCACATTTAAAAAAAAAACAGCAGATTTTCTTCACATCTGCTCCCTTCTATTGCTGTGTTTATCACTTAAACTTATTTCACACTTTCTTTTATCAAATCAGGTGAGCTTCCAGTCCTTTTTTTAAGTTTAGATGTCTGTAAAGCTCTTTGAACGTGTCTTGTGTAGGAATTGTGCTATGTAAAAATTTGCTTTGCCAGATGGGCCTTTACGCAAACACACAAAACTCAACAAGAAAACATAAAAACAGAACAAAACACTATCAAGGATATCTTTATTATCCCCCACGGGCAATGTGTTGCACAGCCAGTTAATAACCACATAACTAACAGACAACAATAAATAAAATAAATGCAAATACGATTCAGTATAAAGATCACATTGAGCTATAGAATTTAAAAGACCAATGGCAAAGGGGATAAATTCGTTTTTAAGCCTATTTGTTCTACATCTTAGCAGATTGTATGTGCGGTCAAGGGGACTAGTAGATTTTCAAAAAAATCACTCCCCAAGCATATTTTTCTACTGGCCATATTTTCTTTCTAACTTTTTGTGTCACAAGTATTTGTTTCAGTACATTTCATGCAGATATTAAGGTATGATGTAAAATAAAAAGTTAAAGTAGAGGCAAGAGCAAATTATTTTAATATATTTAACAACTCATCATCAAACCCTTAGTTCCCTCTGGTAAGCAGTGATGTAGTGCATATGTTTTGGGCTTTTATTGTGAAAGGTAAGAATGGAAGAAGAAAACTGTGATATGCTGCCTTCGACAGTGTGGGAGGCAATAAAGAGTTTCTCGGTTCAGACTGCAGAGCCTCTGTGTTATTATTATTTATCATGACCTTCATAACTCTGAGCACAACTTATAACCCTCAGCTACACATTAGCCTAACTGTAGCTAGCAGCAGAGCAGCAGCAAGTGATAGTTTAGCCGAGTAGCAGACGTCCCATGTGGAGCTGCAAAGAGGTGCTAAAGATGGTTAGTTTCCAGTACTATTTGGACGTACATAAAAACACATCTGTAGTGTGTGTGTGTGTGTGTGTGTGCATGTGTGTGTGTCAAATTCTGACACTGACAAAAAAGGAGTAGCAGAGCTGCACGCCCGTAAAATGACACCAAAAAGTGGTCAAGACTCTTCAAACTGTTTTTCATTACATGACTATTTTGGTTCAAGCATTTACCCGCCAGTATGGTATAGCCTTCTGAGATTTACTTGCCAAACAGAAAATCTACCTGAAATTGGTGCTTAGCAGTGTTTATTTCAGGGCTGGGCTTAGTCAGGATTTACTGGACCTTCTTCAAAGTCCGAACCTGGTGCAGATAAGGAAGGTCATTCAAGGTCATGCCTGCAATTTTCCCGCACACTTCGATGATACCCTGATATCTGCTCCTATTTTTGAGAAAAAATAACCCGTACCAGTTGAAGAAGGAGAATGTGAGGATGGATTCAAATAAAACGAGAATAAAACATTTTCAAGAAGGCATTGTCAATATTAAAACTTTGGCGCTTACGATAAAAGTGCATGCGCTGATGGGCTATTCCACACACGGCATCCACTTGAAGCTTGGAGGTCATCAATCTCAGTTCCCACATATTTGTACTGCTGCACAAACTCAACTGAACTGTAAAACGATAAAATAAAACCACCATACATATCCATTAGCCTTGATTACATCTTCTCCTCATCGGGGGCAAAGTTGAACTACAGCTAATGTATGTGAATGGAAGCGTTCTGCACCTCCACACACATCCATGTACATACGAAGTAACTCTAAAGTATCTCTTAAGCTTTCTGTAGCCAGTCACACTGAGGCAGAACATAATAGTGTTGTAAAAGGCAGGGGCATGTGGTCAAGAGGAGAAGTTGAACCAGAAACACAATTCTGTACAGTGACACACAGACAACCACAGTGTGTATGGGCCCCACACACACACCATAAAAAGCCATATTGCTCCAATACAAACAGGATTACTCCCGACGTACGCACACACACACACACAAACAAGTGTGTGCAGCAGTAGAGAGCCCAGGGGAGATAGCGGTGTGGTGTAACTAAACACAATGATTACCCTGCCCACACAGCCGCTGGATCCTCTCCCATTATTGGCTTTAGATGAAATCAAGGTCGATTGATCACTCGGCCCGAGACTCTGCTTCTGCTCAGCTGTGTGTGTGTGGAAGTAATTGTGTTCAGTGCGGTGTGTATTACGGGCAGCGGCACCATCCTTGTTTAAAGGATCTTGAGCACATGTTTTCAGAGTGTTTGTATCTGTCTGCATGTGTTTGTATATTTCTGAAGATGGATGGCTCACATGCTTAATGTGCCCATTTATGCATGTTTACAGTTATGTTTACGTGTGTATCCGGGAATGAAGCCCACTCCCCTCTGAGCTTGTATCCCTGAGTGAGGGCTTCCTAGAGGTCTGAGCGGGAGGTATGAAGTACACCCAACCACATGCACACACCCACACATACACACACACACACAAAGACTAATCTGCAACACTTCCTCAGGGCGTAGGATGAAAAGAATTTTTAAACACAGAGCTGTCTGAAGGACCCTCATACATATTTCATCCTGCAGAGCTCATCCTGCTATCATAAAACAGATTAATTGGACATTTACTCAGGCATCAATCGATTTAGAAAATATATCAGTATTACGTTCTCTCCGTTCTCTCGTTCCACCCACACTCACTCAGGTTTTCTATTGCTCTTATGTTTTTATCATCCTGTTTGCGCTCCCTGGGGTTTAGTGAAGTAATGGCCTGGAGTGGCCATTACGACTGTCCTGGGTGATCTTGTCAGCCCAAAGAAGTGCTGTGTAACTGTGTGTGTGTGTCCGTGTGTGCTGGCACGTACAATGTATGTCTGCTGACAATTTGGACCGACACATTCAACCATACAACGTCGCTGCAGCACTCACACCAGTTGAGTCTGAGCAACCTGCTGTCCCCCTGCGTTACTCCCAGCAGGGAAGTTTTGCTCAGTGGATCGTGCCAAAAGCGATCACAGCCGTGGGGTACTACAAAGAAAGGTAGGCACTCAACACCTGTTACCGACCTTCTAAATGTGTCAGCTTAATGTCAAACCTGTTGCAGCATTAATATCCCATCATGTGTCAGAGTAAAGGCTTATTGCTTCTGGCATATCTTACTAACTGAAAAATACCCAGAATTTTTTAATGGAGCAAATATTTTTAAACTGATTTTAACTCCCAGTGTTGTGTTGGTGCATACCCAATATGTGTTACAGCTCTAAAAATGATTTACCATAATTAACAGTAAACAAAGTATTTCTCAGCAAATCTTGCAATTATGACATGTTAGAGGGAAATTGTAAAAAAATTAAAATGTTTGGTGTTGTCATGGCAAATGGTATTTTAAATCCTTCTTTTTTGTTTCACTGTTTTATATAAGTTAAGACTGATGTTTTTGTGCTTTTTTTTATTGTCAATACATTCCATAAAGAGACCAAGACAAACAATGTTGATCTCACAGCCTGTTTTCATTCCAAGGGCATCAAATAAAGCAGCTTGGTCAGAGGCTGTCAGTGTCTAAATCAAACGCACAAGGCACACGTCAGCGTCTGTGTAAGGCATACTGAGCTTTCAACCAACTTCAGTGTAAGCCCATGTTAGTCATGTGACACGATATGTTACATACATCTCGTGACATACTTGGTAACTTACTCGAAGCTCTGGATGGTCACTTACAAAAATACTTTTTGCTTAAAGTGTTACTATTATCACACAGTAATACATGCGATGGCTAATCTATGAAAAAAAACAGGTACTCATATTCTATTGGCCCTACTGCATGTGTCTCTTATGCAGCTGTCAATCATGTGTTTTCAAAAACATATTTTAGTGTACTCCTTAATTGTAAAATGAGAAATGAGAAAGTTAAATGGAAGTATCAAGCACAGCCCACCAGCCTTGCCAATGTTCTAATTTTACAGCTAAACAGTACACTAAAATATGTTTCTGAAAACATTTGAGACAAGAAATAGGCAATGCTGTAACAGAATCTTGATTTGACAAGCGCTGCCTGGTTTGACAGTTTGAGCACAGTTCACAATCTGTGATTGGAATGACTGACAGCTGCTTTAGAGACTCCTCAGGTCTGATTGGTTGTTTTCAGTGGGCTGCGTTAGATTCTAGCAAATGCATTAGAAGCACAGGGAGTGGGAGGAGGAACCTGATTTTTTTTAATTTTATTTTTTTTTGTAAATTATCATCTCATGTACTTCTGTGTGGATGAAGTGGAAGTTTTAGCGAATATGACAAAAAGTTAATTCTATAAACATAACCAATTCTACCTTAAAGTTATGTTACAAACATACTTACTTGAACTGAAACTATGGTCACTTTTTTCTAAACCTAACCAAGTTGTTTTGTTGCTTAAAGCAGTTATGATGACAAAATCTATGTTTCCTGTGAACACATCAGTTTATTTTGAAAGACATTGTGCATGTAATAAGTCACACTGTCCCTAAGCATCCAACACCGACACTGGAGGGTCCCTAGAGCTGCATAGTTTAATGTGTAGGGCAACTGACCAAGTTGTTGTGACTAATACGTTGAGAGTGAGGATGTGTCAGATCTTAAGTGTGAGTACTGCATAAGTAGTCAAAGCCTCAAATGGCTTATTCTTTACCTACTACCACAAAGCAGTGCTGGTTGTGGATTACTACATCTGTTAAACACCTGTTCTGTTATGGTAACAGTTCAAATATTTGTAACGTCTATGGCCTAAGTCAGGCTGAGATCCCTGTGCTGTCAGGAACATGCACGGCACATCCTCTCCTTTGGGGACGGTTGAAATGAAACAGTCTCCCAGTGGGCCTGCAGTGTGTCCCTTCCATTGGATGCTGTTTTACCCAGAGGAGGGTGTAAGTGTTGCTTTAAGTTGCTCTCCCCGGTCTGAATCTGTCAGACGCAGTGAGCAGGAGTGAAGAAGAGTCTCTGTCCAGTGAGTGCTCAGGGAGGGAGGAGAGGTTTTTGCTGCAGGGTAAAACTGTTAACTCTCAGTCTGATGCTGTGTGGGTGTCAAATGGAGATATAACATGTATGTGTCATGCACCATATGTTTGGTGTGCCACATAACACATACATGATTGCCTGCGTTTAAGCTATACAAATGTCAGACTGTTTTTCTGAGCCACTCACAGTTAAAGGAAGCAAACAAGTACGCACTGCCTTTGCATACAAGTGTGTGCGAGTGGGTACAAGTGTGTCAGCCTGTGAGTGTATCTGTCTGCTGTCTCAGCCAATAGTCTAGAGAAACAGGAGCACTGAATCTCAGCTGACAACCCAGTGGCTTGAATGTAACTCTGAAATTGCTCTCACTCATCTGTGCCTATTGCACCTGCTTTCACTTAAGCACGACGCTTTAGTCACTGCACTCAAGAATTACACACACTACAAGAGCCAAATTAGTTTTGTTGATGAATTCCCTTCAGTGGAGTGACAATATACAAAGCAAAAACAAATGAAAGAAAGGGAAGAATGTAATGCACCAATAGGAAACAGCTGAACAGGAGAACAGGCACTTAACACAGGTGGTGCATTCATTTGAACATTTATAGAAAAACACATCTCATTTACCTTCAATCAAGTATCTTTCTTTATACAAATGCTTTCTTTGCTCAGTGCTGAGCTTTGTCTGCACTTTGGTCATAAATTACAATGTCTCGACTACCTCCAGTACATAAAGCCTGGCAGTAACACTAACAGACACTTCGGTCTGCAGCAGAATAGTCGCTCAAGGATGCAGAAACTTTTTCACATGGTGGACAAAGGTGATGCAGTACCTGTTATTGAGGTACTCAATCATTTATCCTGTATCTATCCTGCATTAATACTGCAGACACTGTCCTTGGCATTATACAGCAGACGGCAAGTACATATTGTCGAAGTAAGATCTAATGTCCTTCAGATGACTTGCTACCAGACAAGAGAGCAAACTTTTCAAAACAATTCATGATGTATTAAAAATGGGTTTGATGGACTTCATTGATAAAATGAATCACACGGTGTAAAGCATATGTTTTGTGCTTAATTTTTTATGATGTGTTGCAATAATATTACTAAACTGAGCATTTATCACAGTCTCTTATGAAAAACGAGTAGATGAAATCAAAAAAGATCAAAAGCAATATAATTTAATCATACTGAATTATTTGGAAGGACAAAAACAATTGATCATACCCCTGTTGTATAAATGCTGCTCACACTCATTAGATAGATAACTATGAGTAAAGGCTCAGTCACAGCAGCATTTAAAGTGGCACAATTTCACAGCAAAAGCAACTTAATTTGAATGAAATAGCCCCAATCATTGGATTTGCTCACGGGACAAAGTGTGATCCCTAAAATGGCCGATAGCAAACAGTCTTTTATCAGCTTGTTGCAAAATCCAGTTCTCTTGAATCTTCTCTATCAAAGTATGAACTGCTACACGAGGAATAGATTGCACTTATGAACAGGAAACACATCTCTTTAATCAACCATGTGATAAACAGATATCAGCATATGTATGCAGAATACGTAGGAAACGGTACAGTACAGTTTCTGTTTGTTGTACATTTGCAGTCCAAGCGGTATTTCTTGATCGCGCGTGAGCAGCAGAGTCGAAAGAGAGCAAAAGACGCAAAATGCATTGGCCAGTGTGCAATCTCAGAACCCATAAGCTATCATCATAAAAAGAGTTTCGCTTTTTATTAGCTTTTTATTAATCTGCATTCATAAGAAGATATTTATTTATAGAGATTGGCCAAAATGTTGTCTGGACCTGTCTCAATTTGCAAATCCAGGTGTAAACAATGACCATTGATGAGAAGAAGCATAAAGAAGCACTGAAGCATTGAAGAGAAGGACTAAACGTGGATCTCCTCTGACTAAACCAGATCTCCCAAAATATATGGGCTCTGAGATTGTCCTGTTTCCACCAAAGCTCATGACTTTGCTACCTGACAGTTAGCAAGCTGGCTAGCTTGGAGAACTTTCATTTCCTCTTTAATTGGATTAACTTTTGTACAATCCTGAGAACGAAATGCCAGGAGAAGTAAAGGTTAACAGTACAGAGAAAATGGAAAGAGGCTATGAGGACAAACTGGTGCTTTAGCTCACTTGCTACTTTAGTTCACCAGCTAGCCCTGTGTGTTGTCCCGAGAACATCAAGCTATGCAAAGACACATGGATGAATTTTGCTGGGCCACTATGTATTGTTGCTGTGCTTTTGGGTTTAATTTTAGACAAACTGCCGAGCTCCGGTCCAATGTGAGTTGTTTACTCAACCTTGTAAAAGCTGACTCAGGTCTAACTTTACTTTCTCTGTCCAATCCACTTTTTCTGTCCCTAATGGATGTTTTTTTTTTTTTTGCACATTACCTCATACAAACCTAATGAAGAGGCTCTATCTGATATTCAGTAACATGCTCTATTTACTGAGTTGCGGCTCCTTCTCATGCATCTGTTACTTTGCATCCTGTAAACCACACAGCTCTATACTGTACCTGTCACTGCAGTATTAATACAGAAAGCTTTTGTTACTGTCACATGATGGCTTTCTCATCTGTCAGGCTTTTTCTCTTGCACGCCCACATGCACAAACACACATGCAACACTTAGTCCTATTATTTTAGCTTCTACTTTTCTCACTAATAATCCATTTGGGCCTCTTTTTACCCATCAAACTGTCATGTTTGTTATTTGTGTTGTCTCTTAAAACCCTTTGTAATCCTCAACAGTAAATTCATTGGCTTGAAAGGTCATCACTATAACTGTCACACGCATTGACGCATGAAGTAAATAAGGGGAAGAATAAAGTAAATACAGAGAAATTATCCCTCATTTCCCTCAAAGTAGCCAACATTTTCCAGTGTGTGTGTGTGTGTGCAGTCTATCGTGTGTTCTATTTAACTTTGTAGCAGATGTATATAGGGGCTCACTGTGTTATCATCTAAATACGTAATGTAAATTATTTTAGAATTAGGTTTAATCTGCTCAGCAGGGATTTGTAATGTGTACATTATTACTCAAACCACAGGCTCTCATGCTTTAGAATTTCTGTCAATTGTACCGTACAAGTGGGACAGGCTGAAATTTGATCAGAAAACTGCTGGAAAATGTTAGGTATGCTTCTAGATGTAAAAAGAATAGATGATTGTTGATGACATGATGTGTCTTTTTGTGTCCTTTGATGCCATGAACAGAATGCTGTGATGAAGGCTTCACAGTAAAATGCATCAGCAGATTAGTCAGTCCGTTAGGTGCACATAAAATAATCTAAAAATGATCAAGGTCACTTTCATTATACTGTAGCCCCAACCTTTTTTTCCTTAGCATCTTTTTGGGGGAAAACAAATAATGATGTTTCTTGTTTAATTGTTGGGGCAGAGCATCCAACTAAGAGCGCTTTTACATCAGGGACCTGAGCCTGGATCCGAGTACAGTCACTGCCAAAGTTTAGTTCGTTTGGTTAGTGTGAGCATTGTGTACCGTACCCTGGAGCACGAGCAGATACGTGTCCACTTGAAAGGTGTCCCAAGTACTGTTTGAGTGTGCTCTGTTATGGCACACATTAGGTGTGAACACCAACTGTACCAAAACACATAAGTGGACTGCTATTTAATGCAACATCAAGGAGTTTTTACCAGTTATGAAAGAGTCTCAGTTTAATACTGTACACAGATAGACACAGATCTGGCTTCACTGCTGCAGGAGGCAGAGAGCGCGGGTACAGAAAAGCATTACCACTGTGAAAGTTGTGCATTCATAGCCTACTCAAGCAAGGTACAAGTCAATCATGCCTACTATGAAAACACACAAAGATTCATGGCAAAAGATGTGCACCTCTTTTTTATGTTCTTACAAAACACATTACAAAATACTCCTTCAGTGCTTTGTTGCATGGTGTACTGCTGCTTTTTTATTTTCTTTTATGGGCTTACATTAAAGCTCACATTGGTTTGCACCTTGCTGTGTGAGGGTTTTCAAAGTTAGAAAATTGCCCTCCCATGTTCTTAACAAGACAGTTTGCACTCTTTTTAATCTTTTATTTTCAGTGAGGTTGCAAAATATCAAAAGAAAGACACTAGTTCTTAAAACAGTATTTTTCCTTGCTTTTAATGTCTGCACAACTATGCAAATTTAGCCCAAATCTCTTGCAGTGCAGAAGCATGTAGACCACTGCAAAGATTTTTCAAAAGCATATGTGTTATCCTGTACCTGTCCATTACACCAGACACACTGGAGTTCCTCTAAGGACTATGAAGGCGTGCAAAGACTATGCATGATTGACATCTCCCAGGCTCTTCTGATCATTTTATTGCACCTGTAAGGGCGGGACAATTTACACCTTTATTACTCTTACAAGGAATTTAATGACCTCTGCAAATTCCCACCTCAGCTCCACCCAACTTTAACCGGAGAACAGGTCTAATCTGAATAAAATTATACAGTATTTATCTGCTTCTGTGAGTTAGGATAGGCTTGGCTGGCTTGATTCAGAGCAGCAGCAGCCAAGCCCTGAGATGAGTCCTCTGGATAAAATGAACTTAGACAGGTGATGATAAATACTGTGTACATGAGCCTCTCAAGACAGGGGGAGAGATGATGGGATAAAAAGTGGGATTTGGAGAACACAGGGAGAGCAAGGGAGAGAGAAATGGTTGTAATGTGAGAGAGAAAAGTAGAGTAAGAAAGAGGGGGAAGGTGGTGGAAAAGGGAGAAGAGGTAGCGTGAGAAAGCAGCGGATAAAGAGCATATGAGCAATGAGAGCCGGAGCCACCGGCCCGTTGTGTTCGCATTCATCAGCGCTCATCTTTTCCGCATCTTTCCTCCATCTCCTCCCTCCGTCTCCTCTCATGTCAACAGCTTCTCCGTTCACACTGCCGGTCTATATAACGTGCAAGCACCTTTCACTCAACACTTCTATTATGCATCGCGTGTCATGATGCGATGCATGAATTATGTAGATTGCCTCAACGTTTGGCTTCAGAAAGAGGAATTTCACGGGGCCTCTGTAAATGCCATCTGAGTTAATATTGTATTCCTGCAGTGTACATACAGTATAGCTTTGTGTTTCCGGGAAGATTGCCTTGGTTTTTTAAAATGTAAAGATGATAACCTGCAGTGAGTTAACAGAATTGCTCCACTGGTAAAGATAGATATAGATATAAGTCTTTTTTAATACATAAGGAGCTTACTTTCAATGAGAGCTAACTTTAGCCAAAGTGCAGAGAGAGATGAAGACATGAGAAGAGTAGGAGAGAGGGAGCGAAGTGACAAAAGAAAATGAGAGAACTGGCTGAAGGGTGTTTGGAGGGTAGAGCAGGTAGAGAGGGAGGGAGAGAAGGAGAGGAAAAGGTGGGGGGAGGGGAGGTAAGTGTAGAATAAGATGTGATATTGTTAATGCTACAGTAAATTAATATTCGCGTGAGGTCATCCATCAGGAGGGGAGCAGGCGAGCCGTGAGAAACATGATAATGGAACCTGTCACCAGGAGGGAGAGGGGAGAGAACGAGGGAGGGAGAGAGGGAGGAAAGGATGTATAGGGAAAGAAAGACGGAGAAAAAATTGGAGACTAGTATAAACCGAGAGAGGAGGGCTGAGAGAAGAGAAAGAGGGAGAAAAGGACAGAGAAAACAAAAGCAAGGTGTAGTAAGAGTAAGCAACAGAAGGGGAAGAGAGGGACTAAAGACGAAAGATGGAGGGAATAGAAGACGTAAAGATGGTAGACAGGGAAGAGAGAAAAAGAGATAGAGACAAGAAAGGCAGGATAAAGAGAAAGATGAGGTAAGTAGTGGAGGGGTGCCTGAGGTGGAGCACAGTAGAGGAATAAAGAGACAGAGAGACGATATGTGTGTGTGTGTGTGTGTGTGTGTGTGTGTGTGTGTGTGTGTGTGTGTGGTGAGGGAGATAGACA
>JAPZEB010000008.1:6864240-6877947 GCA_029783705.1 Chaetodon striatus | reverse complement strand
GGGGATAAGATGGAATAGTTAGGAAAATTGAGGGAGTAGGAAGAAGGGGAGGGAGGGAGGAAGGAAGGGAGGTTGGGAGCACCCTAATGGGGAAGCTACCTGCGGCAGCTCCTGACTCAGGATCCTCAGGGAAGAACAGACTAAGCAAAACAGGAGTCAAAAGAAAGAAAGAAACAGAAGGTTGGAGGTGTTTTTGTCTTGAAACAGTCGGTGCTGGGAGGATGTGAAGGAAGAGAAAGCAACTGAAAGAAGGACTGAAGGGGCACACTGACAAAAATAAAAGGCAGGAGGTGAGAGTGGAGGGTGGTAGGGGATGTATCTTTAGCCACAATGAGACAGGAAACGTGGGGATACATGGAGAAAATGACAAAAAGAGAAAGAGTGAAGTTGGTGGGGAGTTTTTTGTCCCTCAATGCAGTTGAGCCGCAGGCGTCACTGTGAGTCTGTCCCCCAGCTGTGACTCTGTGCTACAAAAGTGGCCTCATGCAGCTTCAGCAAGGCTGCATAAGACACTCTGCCTCTACATGTGTTGCCAGGTTCAAACATATGAAGGTTGGGATGACAGAGTTCACATTAAAAGAAATGATTTAGATTTTCCAAGTCTGTCTGACAGTGATACACACTCACATGTTGGTATGTTCATTGAATGTTATTGGACCCTGTAACAATTCCTCCTTGCCATAAATGCCGTGAGGTGACTCCTGAATGAGCAAAAAGCAAAACAAGGCAATGGATGCAGAAAAACCAGGTGATCACCATTTGAACTTTGATTTTAGAAGGGATTTTACAACTGGTTCTTATTTCCAGGCCGTCAAATACAGATGCTTTGTCTCACCCCTCAGGGTCTGATAGTGACGCTTAAGGGCACCCTTTAGCTTATCGACCTGATACACAGCTGAAACACATGGTAACACATGGTTAATGTTGTGAAATGATTGTGATTAGGTTAGGCAACAAAACCAACCACACCTTGTCTTTGATTAAAAAGAGTATGTTTGTTATGTAATGTGACAGAAATAAATCACATGACTGACATCAGTGTGCAACAACCATTCATAAACTACGCAGCGTTACATTAACCCAATGGTGACTTTTGGGTTCACACAGGAGATAGGTACGTTTATTATGTAACATTGCTTTAAAAGTACAAGTTACGTAATGTTACATTAAAACAACAGTGACGTTTACTTTCACTTTTACTCTAATTTGACGACCTTGGAGATTTGACCACTATAAAGGAATATTGCTGTTATCACTTGTATTGTTTGAAGGAGATTTCCTCTCTGCGCACTGCTCTGCACTATTTCTGCATTTCCCCAGTAAAGCATTCACAATTGTTAGCTCATTAGGTATTTTAAAGGAACATTTTGCATTTTGGATTTGAATTTCTACACTCAGAGACAGCATACTGATGCACTTCCTTTGTTTTCCCAACTTGATCTCTCTGAGCCTTCGGGCACACGCATTCTTCATCTGCATTATTTTACTCAGCTGTAATTAACATACAAGACATTAAATGATGTCTTAGTGACAGCTTCATATTCAAAAACTCCTGTTTAATATGCACCAAACTACACAGTACAAACAGTGCAAAACAAACAACTCAACTTCCTCTCTAGAATAAATATCTCCTTGGGCGTTTTTATTATTATGTATTGAAGAGACTTACAACTTGCAACTGAAACCATAAACTCAGAAGAAGCATGGATCTACTGCTAGCTCATCTAGCTTACCATTAAGCTAGCTCCATGGCTAAGGTACAACTCAGCCATGGGGGAAGCTATTAATGTTAACATCTTGGACTGTCACAAGCACGAGCCTCTCATCCAAGAGTAGATGTACACTTCCTTCTGCGCGGTGATGCAGTTGGTGTATGTAGTTTGGTAAAAAGAAAATAGTTCCTTCATGAAACTGTTCACAACAAGGTCAGTGGATTATCTTGAGTAACTGGGTCATGATTCCTGGAAACAAAGCGTTGAAGTTGATATTTAAAAAAAGAAATTTGCCATCTGGTTCACTTATTTTAAAGAGAAAGCAGACATCGTTACGGCTGATGTCTCCAACAGTGGGCAACTCACATCAAAACAATCTAGACTGATGAACAGCACGACAGGTAAGAGGAAAAATATGTTTTTTGATTTGGGGGTGAACTGTCCCTTTAAGGAGGGTATCAAGATCAACATATATGATCTACTGGTATATGAGGCTCTTGTTAAAAGCTCCCACACAGAGATCTACTATATGCTGTATCTCAGACTAGACCACACTTCCAATAATGCATGACATCAGTGGCACCTTCAGAAGCTTTAATCACAACTGTACTGTAGGTTTTGTTTATTAAGTCTTTGTGGTGTTTCCAATCACCCGTAGTTTTCTCATTTTCTCATTTCCTCCTCGTTCGTAGTCTTTTGTAACCCTCTCAATTTATCACAATATCTTAAGTATTACTTCTTTAAATCAATATGAAAGTATAAGGAGGTCTGAATGAGCTGCAAAAAGTAGGAATGAAAGGGTGACAAACAATTAGGAGGAGATGAGAGTGTGAGTGAAAAAGAATATTGGAAGATGTCCTCTACGTGCGAGTGGACGCTCATTGATTTTGCTGCACACAGACGACTTCCAGCACACTGGACATCAATAGGTACAGCTGTAGGACGAAGTGAAGATGCATTGAAATACACACACACACACACACACACACACACACACACACACACTCATCAAGAAAACATCAACATGCAAACCTGTGTATACTGTAGGCATATGCAGATATGTACATGTAGAGAGGAGGAAACACACACTAACAGGAAGACTGTCTCTTTATGCACTATGTGCCAATCTCACTTATAGGTCTGTGTGCTGGGTCTTTGTCAGCCCTTCCAGGAGACTTGTAAAGATAACAATAGGCCAATTACTGCCTAATTACTACAGATAACTGGTTCAATAAATTCTTCTGGTCCAATTTCACTTTAATTGTCCCAATTAGATTCAATTAGATCTAGCTAGTATAAAGGGGACAGTTAGAATAGATGCTCTGGCACCACAGGGTATATTACACAGTCCCAGCATCCCACATGTAGTTTCAGTACATGCATGGATGCCCATAAAAACACATGCACGCGAATATTCAGGCATACACTGAACATACACGCACCCTCATCTAATATAATAACACACTGACACAAACATGTATGTGAGCTAATAGTTGGTGAGGAGGCCTATATGTTTGCACGTTTGTGCTTTCATGTGTAGCTCTTGTTGCTGTGTGCAGTGTTTAGCAGAACAGTATGCACTGGTGGGCACCTAAGGGCCCCAAGAGCTCTGCATAATGAAAATGGAGTGTGCACTTGCACACTAGGCGGTCCTGCAGAAGGGAAAATTCAACCAACCTCATTTTCTCCCTGTACAGGAAAGGATGTGATGTCAGTAAGTTGGTGTTTTGCCAAAGATGTTGCACAGTAGAGTACACAAGTTTTGAAATTAATTTTTAAAGGCTCCCTATTATTTACCATCTAGGTCAGTGGCTCTGTATTTGAAGGTCTGACATCAAGATGTTTAAATTCTCTCTTTGTTTAAAGAGGTCAGAACTGAGGACATGCAACCTGAGTCGAAGTGTCAGAAGTAGACATCTGATTGGTCACATGGCAAAAAGGTTTGCAACACTGCTCTGGTTTCCAAAAATAATGTGCGTGCTGAAAGCAAAGCATGAACTTGGAGCTTACTTGAGCCTGCAGCACTGTTTCTGAAATGATTCACTTCAGCACGCAGTGTTGATGTGGCATGTTTAACAGATTAACATGGCACGGCACAGCAGTGGCTGCTTTTTTTCCATTAAGGTATATATTCCAGGGCTGTACCTGAATCAGAGTTATGTCAGTCAAGTCAGCTTTAAGTGTTAAATATGAAAATGTGACTACTCGTTCCTCTTTTTCAATATAACGTTAAAGTTTGAAAGTTTGAATGGGGTTCAGCGGGAAGTTCAGCATGACAGTGACATGATAAACAAGTTAACTTCACTAACAACGGATCAGAAATGTGCAACAACCTTTTTAATGTACACAAGATTTTAGACAAAAGCCAGAGACTCTATTGTATCTAGTTGCACTGAGCTGTAAATTCCCCACTTAACACAGAAAGCGGAAGATCTCAGGGCCTGCCTGGCCAAAGCCTCTCTTCCTCTGGGCAGCTTCCTCTGTGTACGCAGCTGCTTGTACCAGAGAGCTGCATGAAAGCGAGGAGCTCTAACTCTGCAGTTAAATCTAAGGACTGAAACATCCCCAGACGTAAACTGCACACCTATTGGTATAAAAAAAAAAACTGACTTAAATAAATCTAAGTCAACTAAGGGATCTCAAACTGATGATTAAAATCTCCAACTTTAGGAAGCAGCCCTATATTCCAAGACTTCTTTTTTCCAAATTCTGTATGTCTTTAATGAAAACTAATCAAATCTTAAACCAACAATAGTTCACAACAAAGTCATGTTGTGCAGCCAAACTTTGCTAAGATCCATTAAACTGTATTTTAAAGCATAGTGGAGAGCATGGTCCAAAATTAACACCCACCAGGCCCCAAATGCAGCTAGATCCTCCATTTGGCGAGCAAATGTCAGAAGACAGGCAGCACAAAGGCGGATAAGGTTAAATTGTTTGTACCAGAATAGCTATAGGAAAAACTATGCTGCAAGTCTCTACCACATTTTGCCGTAATTTATGAGCACACTGCTCTGCTGTTCCACTGCTGTCTGTGTTGGAGTTTGAAGCACGCACACACATTCACTACAGATGTGTTTTTAAGCGTTGACATTTTCACAATAAAATGTACAAAAAATAAAACCGTAATAGACCTATGTGACATTAAAAGGCAATGTATTATTTTGGCCGGTACAAAATATGCTTGGCCGGTGGATTTTTTTCATCTGGCAGTCCCCGTGGCAGGTTAGCCAAACAGTTAATTTCGGACACTGGTGGAGAGCCAAGAGCTTCCCAAGATACCAAATTTGCAAGGTTACATTTTGGGGGAAAATGTATCTAAAATGATGCAGCAGGCCTGTAGAGTATTTCCATCTGATGGAATGATGCAGCCATAAAAATGTGGTCTTTCACTCACTGAGCTGCAACAACATGATGCACAGTATCTACTGTATGATACTGTCAGACAGCGTGACATGAGATGACTTTAACAACCTTGTAGAGGAATTTAAGGGGAAATGTGAGGAGAAAACAGGAGTTTAAGTTCATTATTACATTAAATAAAGCAAAAATTTGTGTTTATGAATCTGCTGTAATAAATTTGGTTCTCACAATATTTTTGACTGTTAATAAATAGTAGACTGACAAAACCTATTTGAAATAGAAAGACACAGTTTGTATTTATGTATAATGTTTGATTGATAATAGAGTTTAAGTATCAAAGCATATGTATCGTGTTGTTTGTTAAATATTTATCATATAGCTGTCTTTCTAAGATGCACGTGACTACAGATATATGCAACACACTGTATTTATTTATTGATCTTATCTGCATGTCCATATTGTATGAATATATGGTGACATATTTACTATATATGTGTATTATATAACAAACAAGACAGGCCCTGCTTTTAATCACTGAATCTCTCTCTTTTAACTTTCCTCCCTTGTCTCTCCCGTCTCGGCCTCTTTCATCTCCTGTCTCTCCTTCATGCCTGCCGCCTCAGAGAAAAGTGCTTTTCCGACTTTCTCCTGACACGACAACAGACGGTACCTTGGCTCGGTTTGCCGACGGTGATAAACGGGATGGCTAATTAAA
This sequence comes from Chaetodon striatus, assembly GCA_029783705.1. NCBI lineage: Eukaryota > Metazoa > Chordata > Actinopteri > Chaetodontiformes > Chaetodontidae > Chaetodon > Chaetodon striatus. Next base: position 6,872,157 of record JAPZEB010000008.1, on the reverse strand, counting down.
AGGCTCTCTGATAGCTCTCCTCTGCCTTTTTAATTTCCCCTCCTCAACTACTACTGCCGTTTATCCCTCTCCCGCCCCCTCGTCTCTTTTTCACTCACTGCTTGTCTTTTTTTCTTACAGTGTTATTGTCTGTCTGTCTCTCTCTCGCTCACACACACACACAGTCCTATTTACACACAAGAATTCAGCTATTTTTCACTGTTTCTCTCTAGATAAAACAGAGCAAACAACATAAAAAACAAACACAAACATGACAAATAACACTATTCAAACAAACCGACCAAAGAAATACAATAGTGTTTTGTTATGAGGTTTGTTCTACAGCAATGACTGACGGGGAGGAAATTGACAGAAAAAGACAATCAAGATGATTTGTGATTTTGTGTGTAAGTGTGTGTTTGTACGTCTGACGGAGAGACAGAGGATGCACTGAAAGAGCAAACCATTAATAATATGCCTCGCCTGAAAACCGAGGTTGTGTTTATTTTGGCTGACATTCACTTTCTGAGCTCATCTAATGCTCCAACATGTCCACGAGATTAGGACACATCCAAAGATGTGTGAACGTGCGTGTGTTGAGTGGCGGGTACGAGTGTGTAAGAGAGACAATGAGAAGATGAAAGGCGAAATAATAAAAAGAGGCAAAAATTGGGCGAAAGTGGAATGGAAACGTGTGGGAGGCGAGAATAGAGAATGAGAGAAAAAGTGCTCTCTACTGGGAGTGAAAACAGGAAAGTGAAACAGATAATTACGGAAGTAGGAGAGACTCCTTTCCTTCCCGGGTGAACTTCATTTCACCTCTTTTTTTTAGCTATCCTCCTGCCAAATCCACTCGTTCTCTCTCTCTGTGTCCTTTCATCTTTCCTCCCTGGCCCTCCTCGTCAGATCCTCTTTCAGTTAAACTTTTTTTTTACCCCCTCGTGTGGCTTTATCCGCTGACTCCCTCTTTCACCTCCTCTCCTCACCTCAGACGCAAGCGGTCCTCACCTTCCTATCGAGTCTCCCCTACTCCTCTTTTATCTCTTTTTGCTCCCTCCTCTCTTTCTCCCCTTCTACCTCTATCCTTGAGGCCAATCGATAGCAATGGAGCGAGGAGATGCCTCACGGTTGACTCTTTGACACCTATCAAAGCTGACACCCTGTAACCCTGCTTTCTTCACTACACATGTATTTCTGCAGTGTTTGTTTTTTTGATGATGACACTCTTCTGACTTACATTCATTACATAAACACCAAACCAAACCTTTACTCTTCACCACTCCCTGCTACTCGCTGTGAGCAACATGGCTGATATGGAAAAAGCTCTGATTGCATCCTTCTAGTGCACTTGAACCAAAATTAAAATTTTCTTGTGATTTAGAAAATCCTTTCATACCATTACTTCACTTCCACTTACAGAGCAGGCCCCACTTAAATAGCAATATTTGAAAATAACCAAAAAAATCATCAATAAAAGCCTTTCAGCGCTTCCCATTAACTAAACCAACGGATCCAACCAATAAGCATTCATTTAAAGTCTTTTCCTCGCAGGCTTTCAGACTCAGCTGTACAAGTGGGCAGGCTTGAATTGCTGCTATCAAATTCTCCATTTTGCACCTGCCAGAGTAATTCATTAGACAAATTTACCTCAAGAGGAAAATGTGGCAATTAATTAAGTTTGACAACTGTAAAAAGTTAAGCCATAGAAAATGTTGTTTAACTCTTAAACTAACCTCTTAAACTGTTATATTTTTCTTGAAGGCAGAATGACAAGGGTTTCTCAGTTGCAGTTTGTAAACACAACATTCGAAGTTGGGCCTTCCTCCCCGGCTCAACAGATCCTCTTGGTTGTGCTTATGATCTGGCAGCTGGTCACTATGTATTAATATAATCCTGCCCTCACACCCTGTGTGCAGTTATTGGCTGGGGGCTACACACCACCGCCCAAAGGTTCCTGTTTCTCTTCTGATTATGCTTGTCTATTTTGGGGTCTGTGGGAGAAGGAATTTGACATCCTGTCAAGCTTTTCCATCATAGTATCACCTGGTATGGCCACGATACTGATGATGTGTTTTTCATTTTTGATGGTACTGAGACTTTTGTAGTTTCATAAATATATGAACTCCATTAATAACAATATCAAGCTTTCTATTGAATACTCTCAGCATAGTATACATTTTTTGGATGTAACTATTTTTAAGGGGGCTGAGGGACAGTTACATACAACTCTTTATAGGAAAAGTACTTCACACAACATAATCATCAGAGTAGACTCTTTTCAGATTCCACTTTGAGGATGCAACCCCATGCTTAGGGACAGGCATTCACATCTTCCAGCAGACAAAAAGCAATTGGTTTTCCAAACCTTTTGGCACTTTTAAATGTATGCATTGCCCTCACTGTGACAACACTATGCAAAGTAAACATTTTGTGGATGTTCACACAAACAGAACTTATAAACTAAATGACTTTATTCATTGCGACACTACATTTGTTATTTACTGTCTGACTTGTCCAAGTGTAGAAGGCTTTTTCTATATAGGCCGTACAAAAAGACGCTGCAGGGATCGCCTTGCTGAGCATAAATATGCCATTAGAACAAGAAAACGTGACTATCACATGGCAAATCATTTCAGTGAATTTCATAATGCTAATGATTGCTTATTATGCATAGAGGGCATTGAACACATTAAACCTTTGGTCAGGGAGGGGTGACAGAATACAGAAACGTAATCAAAGGGAAGCTTATTGGATCCATCAACATGTTTCTTGTGATTTGTCATTATTCTTTACAGGTTTTGCCTTTTTTGGCTCACAGCCTATATTTTAAAAAAGGTGTGTATATATTTTAATGTTTTTCTGGGTATCTTACCTCATGTCACTCTGAATTTTATTAACTTGTTTGGTTCCTGCCACTAGGTGTGGCCATACCTGTGTTGTATGTTTTGAAAGCCCAGACGATGACCTGCAGTGGTCAAAACATGTATGTTCTTTTCATAATTTTGCCACAACATTAAAATTAACCAATCAATAATATTTCCTTCCTCGTTTCCTCATGGCTGGATTGCCTTCCTGTGTTAATCCCCTTTCACACTGCACAAAAAAATCACTAACACCCACTAACATCTGGTTTTTGTATTTAATAGGAAAGGCTACAATTGGCATTCACTCCCATGGCAAATGACTCTGCAGTAGTCACATGTAATGATCAGCTCTAGCTCCGACTGGCTCTAATCAACAGTGATGAAAATATAAAATCTGGGTGCACATGCTAATTTTTGCCCCTTTTCCAGTGACAAAATACCTTCCATCTCTGCACAGTTCATCTGTTACAGTCCAGGCCTAAAACATTGTTAAAAATCAGTCGCCACTGAGTTTGAAAAGAGCCACTGAAAAAGTAACAAATATAAAAATACAGAACCCACCATAACATTTCAATGGCCTCCTTGCTGCTTTCTACTGTTTACTATCCCTGTTTTCCTGCAAGTATGTGATGTTGACTGTGACACACTAGAAAAAAAAACTGAAAGGCATACCTATCTACTTCAGAGACGTGTACACAACTCTGGTCTACTGGCAATGGAAAGGATTTCTATCGCCTATTTTTAGCCAGTTTTCCCACTTTTCAAAAACCTGCTTATAGGCTCTAATTTTGGTCAAAAATGCAAACAGAGGGAAGAGTCTCTGCAAATACAGACACCACCACACACTTTTAGTTCATCATAATGATGACAGACATTACTTGTATATAAGTCTTTACATCATTCTTTAGGAAATCCTACTAATTCTGCCTTTAAGATATTGGTTTGAAATACGCTTATTTGTTAGTGTTGTCACGATACTGGAATGTATCTATATTTTACAATTTTAAAGTTTTATTACAAAATAAAATAAATATAAATATAATAAAGCTATGACATTACAAGACTGACTTTTCTTGTCTTGATTAGAAGCAGAGAACAGCTGAATGACTGTAGTAAATATTAACAATAAGAGGGAGCTCGAGAGTGCAGCTGGGACTGGATACTGCAGCAAATGAGTACTGAACCTGTTTTAAATATTCAGAAATGTTAAATGCTAAATCACTATCTCTGACAACACTTGTGTCTGTACAGGAAATATAAAGCGAATGCAGGCAGACGATTACTTTAACTTAGGATTTATAAAAACGTTGGGAATTTAGCCTGACTCTGCCTAAAGGTAATAAAATTCACCAACCAGCACCTCTAAAGCTCATCAATTAGCACGATAGCTCTTTTTCTTTGATGCGTACAAAACACTTGGGTCAAAAGCAGTGACTTTCTGGAGTCTCCACTGCCTGGCAACTGCTGCCAGGAAATGACGGCTCCCGGCCAAGAAATAGTCTGACACAAATTTCAACTCCTTGTAAAACCACAACTTCTTGATTTTACACTTCAGTTCTTGTGCAGATTAAACAAACAAGATATGACGTGTTAATAGTGAGCTTTAGAGGTGCTGGTGGGTGGATTTTGTTACCTTTGGACAGAGCCAAGCTAGCTGGTTCCTCATTTCCAGTGTTTGTGCTGAGTTAATCTAACCATCTGCTGGCTGTGGCTCTATACATAGGATTAGAGTGCTATTGAAATTCTCATTTAACTCGCTGCAAGAAAGCAAATGAGCTGGAACACTTCCATTTCTGGAAATGTTGGACTATTTCTCTAAATTGCATACACTGTCTGACAACGTTACATATAGCTTATACATAAAATATGTGTCCGATTGATCCACTTATTGATTGCAGCTATGTGGTGAGTCATGGTGTCTAAGTATTTCATAAAAAATGAAAAGCATCAGCAACATTTCTCTGCTATGTATTTTAACGTATTTGGTGTCTCTCTAGTCTTATATTGGAATCTATCATTTCACATAAAGATCTTCTCCCTTGATGCTTGGTGGCAAAAACACTGTATGTGTTTTTAATTTTAAAACACCAGCTGTGAGTATGGGGTGAGTCATACAGAGCAGAAAAAGACACTTTACTGACTTGTCTCAATAATTTCAGCCCTCAACTCTTGTCACAAACTTTCTCTTTCTTTGTCTCTACACACGGAGCCAATCAGTGACATGGCTACAGCAGCATAAGCCTTTTTTTCTACATAACATGCAACAGACCATTAGTTAACTTTGTTGTATCCAAGTCATCACACATTATGCCTCTTCTACGAAGTTTACATTGAGAAAAGTTCTTGATAAATAAAAGTGACAGTAGAGATTAATCTGTTCCACAAAAACACACATTTGGCAGGAATGACAAAGAAAATTGGGCCATAAGGGCTAAAAAAGGTGGTATAGGTTAGTCAACCTAATGTGCACAAGGCTGCAGCAGCACAGCGTCCTGTCGACTCAGCTTTTCCCCCCCCGAACCAGAAATGACTCAGCATTTTTAATGAGCTTTTGGCTGTGTAGTTTCTGTTGCGGCTGGCAGTACTTAAATCAAATGAGGGATAAAGACTTTTTTCCGCCTCATGAATATTCCCTTAAAGGACAATAACTCATGCAATTCGAAGGCAGTGTTAATTCTAAATAACTGCATCATCACGTACGGGAAGAAAACTGCAAAAACACAGAGACAAATGGGTTTGAATATGAAGCACACATACATTAAAAGATAAAATACACATTTGATTCCATATAAAATAATCAGTGTCAAAGTGTCTGTATATAGAAAATACTCAATTATATATGAGATGTATGCATTAGTAAATAATTCCCCAAACACATAAGCACTCAAACCCTACTGCAGAAACAATACACACACAGAAGTGCAGTATAAACAGGGGCACACACACCCATGTGTTTCTACCCTTATGAGAATGTTTCATGTACTTTTACCCGTTAACCTCACTGATCTTAAAAAAGTATTTCACTGCTGGAAGGATGGCCTTTTTACAAAGCTAGGTTGTCTATGTAGCAGAAAGACAGAAATACTTTTGAAATTGGTGCTACGTGACCAGAGAAAACAGAGAAGAGAGCTGTGGCGCTTGCTTTTGCTTAAGAGGTAGAAAACTACCAGAATACACTGAGCTGCAGACCATTAAACACAGCTGCTGCTTGGTGATGTGATTCAAGCTTGTCCTTCTTGACACAAAAATTAATATGGTGGATAGCTGGTACAAATGATCCTGAATTACAGTTAAGCAATGCGCTAAAATATGTCTCTGTAGACATTTTAGGTAAGAACAGGGCAATGAAGTATCAAGATCTTGGTTTATATTTGATCAGCACTGCTTAATTTTACTGTTTGATCTCAGTATTGTCAGCCTACTGTACGTTTTACAATGAGGAAAACACAGTGTGGCATCCATTTCCTGTTCACAAACTCTCATATTACAGCCAAACAGTGCACTAAACTATGTTTCTGAAAACATTTGAGGTGAGAAATAGGAAGCATAGTGACAGAGTTCATGGTTCATGTTTGATCAGCACTATGTAGTTTTATCATTTGAGCTGAGTTTGATGCGAACAGCTGCATGATGTGAGAAGCATTATTATCCAGTGGATAATGGGCAATAAGAAAGTCACTAATTAGTGTTAGCTTTCAAAATCTGGGGGAAAAAAAACATTTTAATTGATAGTTTTCAAAGCAACGTGTGTTCAAAAGGGTTTCTTTGTCAAAAACACTGAACCCTTTTTTATGTGACAAAGGAGAATTGTCACTGTCATGATACAATGCTGGTTGAAAATCAGCAAAGCATCCCTATAATACTTATCCAAATTTCACACTTACCTTTGTTGATCCCTATCTCTAAAGCATCCTTGAATACCAAAGAAATGAGGACCAAACTGTCCTCACCTTCCTAAAAAAAGTCACTTTTTAAAGCTTAAAACACAAATAATGGTGATATAAGCGTACTCTGAAACACCAGACCTCAACAGCAAGCGGAGGAAAAGCTTATGCATTACAGTTTATCTCCACACAAACAAACAGTGGGAAGATTTAGGATCTCTGGCAGAGTCTCTCTCTGTTCAGTTCAACACTATTTATGATAATGCTTTCATCGCTGAGCTCCATGCTACCCTTCATACAGCGTGTGCACCGTGGATTTGTCTATACATGAAGTCTCCCAGGAGCAGTTTAACTATGCAGCCACATGTCCAGTGGCTTATACACTGAATCTATACATATGTACACACATGAATGAAGAAGTCTGAGTAAGCACAGTTGAAGAAGAGAGTTAGGTGAAGGGGAGACGGCAGGATATGGTGTGATTTTGTTTTCCACACAGGTTTTTAACAGGCATAAACACAGCCACATTCAAACCACTTTAAAACATCTATTTGTTCTCTCTTTCATTCAACCTTCCTCCTCGTTACTTCATTATCTGTGCATTTGCAAGATCAGGCTATTTTATCTCTATAAATTAGCTAAAGTGACCTAGCGTATGGAACAATGGGGACGCATTCATCATGAGAAATGAAGTCGTGAAAATGAAAAATGCTCTGTAAAGGGGATACTATGTCATTACTTCATTCTAGTGCATAAGCATGCACTGACAAAGAGACATGCATAGCTTTCTCTTTGTGGGGACATTCTACTGTTTTCTTGTAATTGTTTCAACACTTAAAGTTCAGTTTACTGTCTTTAGATGTGTTTTAAGACATAAAAATACTCCGCTTTAGATCATAACTCTTGTCTTATATGGTTTAAGGACATGCATTCTAGGGTGAAGCAAGACATCTCCAACTTTACTAAAAAGATTCAAGTTTCGCAAGCACACTTGTGGAAGTTGCTACTGAACCATGATTGGCTTCAAGCTACTTCTGATGTCCAAAAAATGAAGCTCAAATGGACACCTAGCTCAAATTTAATGTGACATACTAATATATCATCCTGCACAGCGAAGCTCAAACATCCAGATTAAGCAACAATAAGCAAAACACATTTTTGGGTGAAGGGGGACTTTAAATTCAGACTTT
>JAPZEB010000008.1:6843737-6853958 GCA_029783705.1 Chaetodon striatus | reverse complement strand
GTGTGTGCAGAGCAGAGTGTTGACACCGGGCAGCTGAACAGATGGCGTTTGCTTCATGAGTTTGGGTGTGTGTGTGTCGTGTCCTCAGGTGGCTGAGGGAAGTGATGTGAGGTGAGCTGATGATGATGTGTTGTTCTCATTACGCAGCCCGATGCTCATCTCTCTTATACCATCTCCCTCTGTCCTCTTTTTAGCAAACAAATTAGAACTTATAAGAGAAAAGGTTGACTAATTCTCTCCCTGCCTGCCTGTCCGAGGTCACTGGATTTTTTTTTCCAACTTTCATTTAATTAAAATGCCCTTCCTTCTTCTTTTCCATTTTCTTCACCATTATCCTCCGCAGTCTGTCTCATTTTGATCATTATCAGCCTTTATCTGGCATCTAACCTTGTCTAAGGTCAGATCCTGTATGATTGACTCCTTTTAAACTAAAATATGCCTCATAAACATCTTAGAGGAGGGAAACAGACAAGGTATCTCTGGGTAACCACAGCTCATAGCGGCTCATGCACCTTTGAAATCCTCACAACACATTATGCATTGTGCATCACGTACCTACTGACAAATGTATTGCTCCTTCTTCATATTGCTCTGGTTTAGTAGATGCAACACTGCCTACTGGTGCACAAATTAAAATCACGAGTATGTAAAGTATGTTAGGAAGACAAATGATTGCAGACTCAGAGGAAGGTTTCAGGCTTTAAAGACATAACAAAATGGCATCTCTGCCTTTTTCATGTGTTTTAATTCTACTAAAACAAGTGATTGGGCTGAGGCGTAACAGTGCATACCAGTCGAAGACCAGTGTGAGGACACAAAACTGTTTGATTAGGAGAGGCAGAAAAGTATGATGGCCTTATAGCTTAGATTTTATGTTTACCCCCCTAGTCAGACTGTTCTGAACTGTTTGTACTTACACCTACAAAGTATAATGCACTGTAATTTATATATAATCATGAGCCAGGAGGATCGCGTCATTTCTGCACTGCAGGCTGTCCTCCTTCATATGAGGAGAGCAAAGGATCAAGTTAGGTGATGTAGTACAAAGAGAGACGAAGTCCACGTTAGGTGGCAGTCAAAGTGGTGGATGGGCATGGTTGGGGAGTACGGAAAACAGTGTTACGTATTTAATATATACATATACAGTGTATATGTATGAGTAACTGTATTCTGTTACAATTACAGTTCAGATTGGTGGTACTCTGAATACAGTTACAGTCTTTAAAAATAGATGCCTTTAAAGTGTTACTGTTTTTGTTTTATTTGCTCCAAAACTGTGTCCTAACTAAAGGTGATGCGAGCAGGCGTCACTTTGATTGCATTGTTTTCTACTGGAATGATCTGACTGACTGAGAGCAACACAACGCTGCTGTTTTGAGCTGAGCTTTTGTTAAAGGCCCTGTTTCTATTTATCCCTCTTGCTCACAGCGGACAAAAACGGTTGATCCTTGTAGTTGAAATAAGAGGTTATGTAAACAACACCTCCTCATTGCACTATAGAAACCTAAATAAGGTGGCAGTGGCTGAAGGGAGATGGCTAGGGAGCTGAAATTTTCTGGTAAATGACCATCGTTGATAACAACCTACTTGCTGTACTGTATATCATTCCTTGTAAATATTATAATGTGTAATAGGTTTTCTGTTTTAAAGTGCAAACATAGAAAGATAGCAAATACTCACCCATCTTTTAAGTGGTTTTGTCTCCAGGCAAGCACAGCTGATAGAAATATACAGCATGGAAATATAAGACCAAGACAAATGTGCCCAGCAAGATTGAAGTAGTAGTATCCAAAGTATTCAGAATAATTTACTTAGCCTGAGTGATCTATTGAAATATGTTAAATATGTTAAATATGTTTGAGTATATTTATAGGGCATGTAAGATTGTAGTGGAATACGCTGTTAAAGTAACCCTCTAAATGCTGTGGATGTGTCAAACAAACATAGGACTCTGACCCAGGAGACCTCTGTTCGTGTGAGACCGAAAGTCAATGTTACCTTTTTTTATGTAAATACAACGTCACACCACATCACATCATGCCACATCACGTCACCATGCCCGACCATGAGTCTTCTGCTAAGTCTAAACTACCTGCTAGAGGGGCTAATTCGAACCATTGTATGATGATACATTGACTAAGTGCATGATAAGTTCACTATTAAAGATTCACTGTTTTCCAAGTCGTGACATTTTTCACACACACTTAAACACACACTCAAAGACACATACACACTTTATCTCCCAGCTGTCCTTCACTGTCTCTAAGTGCTAATCTAAATTTCAATCTCCCTGTTTCTTCTTCCCTCCGTCCTTTCCCTCCTTCTGTTTTCCATCGTAGTTTCTCTAATTGCTTAATTTTCTTACTCCTGTCTTCTCTTTTTCCATCAGTTTTTTTTTCTCAACTGTCCTTTTCAACTTTTTGTCCCCAAAACAAACTCCATTACAAGTTTCTGTTTTCGTCTCATTTTTCAGTGCTGTGGTGTTTTCTACTCCACTACCCAGAAGGCATCTGTCTGTCAGTGTCAATCAAACACTGCAACGTCTTTTTCTTTGAATTTTCTGTTGATGTGATTTGACTTTGTGCCACTCGCCAACAATGAGAACTAACTTCTTACAGTCCTTCAATTCATTTTCAAATACCCGTACTCTGACACCTACTTTTCTTCCCAGCCATCTTCCATCTTTTGTCACACCATTTTCACTTCCTCTCTGCCTTCATGCACTGTTTTCCTCCCTCCTTCTCTCTGTCCTCCTCATCTTCTCATCGCATTACAAATCTCTCTCCATTCCTCCCACTGCTGTTTGTCCCGGTGGGCTGTCGACGCCTGAGGGGGATGGAGTCGAGCTCAGGTCGGTACATTGCATCCTTACAGCATTTCTCGATGAGCTGACACACGCACACACACACACCTACATGCACACACCTCAGCTTGTTCCCGCATAGGCCGAGCCTGAGTTAATGGGATGAGTTCTAATTAATTTTGCTGCGTCAGGGGACACTGGTGGATAACACCAGGAGAGAGGAAGGAAAAAAAGGGAGGCAGACAGAGAAGTGTTGAAAGTTAAAGAATGAGTCAGAGAGAGAAATAAATATAGAGATAAAAATAAAAAAGGAGAAGGAGTTCAAGAAAGAGAGGCAGACAGAGATAGAGGAGAGGAAGACAAGTAAATTAAGACAAGCCAGTGACAGAGTGGAAGGGAGTCCATCGGAAAGAGAGAAAGTGGACTCTGGAGGAAAGACAAGCGCAAGCAGCATTACTTTTTATTGGTAGTTTTCTGACCTTGAAATGTGCTTTATTTTGAATAGGAGTGCACAAAGTGCAATAAATGGGACATCTATGTGGATGAATTGAAGCTGGAAACATAAATTAACATTAAAGGACTCAGTCATTAGAGGTGCAGTCATTCTCCCGATAATTTGGCGATTATATTACTAAGTGCAAACTAAAAGGAAATGAGACAATAGAATAGCCTGACATTTATCATGCTTGTGATTTCACACTCTCCAACTAGAAGACTCATTCAGACCTACATCCAAATCAACTAAATCAACTATTAACAATGGCCACTTATTAGGTACACCTCTACAATAGTCAATACCACAACAACAGAAAGAAAGACATGACAAATCGCACACACTCCTCTGCCCATCCAGATCCCGAGTGTCAGTGTGTTAGCAGGTGAAGCATGTCCTATCTGCAGGGCTCCAGACCACTGCTATTCAGTCACATTTGCGACCATGGAGCACAACTGCAACTTGCGAATATTACATATTACACAGTGAATAAAGGCTCATGTTTAATGGTGCTGCTGTGACAGTTTACCTTAATGAGTTTAACAATAGTGTGAGCAAACAAATCATGTGTTTTTGTGTCTGCTGGGTTCCAGACTGTGATTATTCAGATGCATTTTGCAACCATGGAGCACCAGTGCGACTTGCAAATACTATTAATGTAGGAACTGGAGAGCTGTTAGTGTGTTTCCAGTGTACAGTGAATAAAAGGTGCCACAGCAACAGATTAACTTTCTGTGCTGCTAACTGCTAACATCTAACTGTTGACCAGAAGCTTTAAGTTCACAGCAAAATCATCAACACTTATTGCCTGAGATGTCACAACAATCCCTACTTTAACTTAATTATAACAGTACTTTATATAATAGCGATATAGAGATATATATTGTGTGTCACGATACAGCCTAAAAAGTATCACAATCTTATTTTTAGCCATATTGGTATATTAGCCATATACTGGAATTAACACGCCCCAACATGTCATGAATCATGTCAAAATATAGAAAAGTGGAATGGCTTAAGCCCTTTTTGTCATTGTGCTTCTTTGCATCAAAATATCTTTATTTTTCTTAAGTTGCCAACTGGTGGCGGACTTGTTTGACATGGGACGGCTGTGTTTGGACATGCAAACACAGCCTCGCTTCTTCATTCCCATCCTACTGAAAAGGTCAGCACTGAAATATTTCCACGTATCCAAAAATTTGTTGATATCCAAGTCTTTCATAATGTTTAAAAGTAGTTGTGTTTCTCCTTCTGACCATAAATATGGGTTTGTCTTTTGCATCTCTACCCCACAGCCTTGCAAACTGTTGGTGAGTTAGCTTGTGTGCGTCTCCATGACAATGCACAAAGCCAATAAACAGACAAGAGGCCAACTGTGGTAAAACCCAGTTGTTGCGCTGTTTATATGCATGAAAAATGTAAAGAAAATATGCTCTTTACATGACCTGCATCAAATTCAGAATAATCAGAATAACAGAGGAATATTATTGTGCATTTAACATGTCAATAAAGCAGTTTGGACTAAGCTACTGTACAGACTGAACGTAGCATCATATCCCAGTCAAATCACCAGGCAGCGCAAACATCATACACACACTACTGCAATCAGCAGAAATTCACTCTCCATGTCCTTTTTTTTAATGATCAAACCAATTTGTTCAGTCAAATTAACTGGAACACAACCCACATGACCAAAATCTAAACTCTGCCTTTTTTTCTATTTTGCATTAGTGAAGAGAGCAACAATATCCTAGCTTAATGACAGACAACAGGGCATGCAATAGATCAGAGTGACAGTACATTAGAAACCTCCCCCCTCTGGAGCAAATAGCATGTCCTGTTATGATGACACACTGAATTGCAGATCAAAATATTTAATTTTTTTTCCATGTACAAATTTTGTATGAAGTGTTCCAGTCCTTATCTGTTTAAAAACATAAAATTATGTCTTCCTAATGAATTAAATTTGCATTGTTTTTCTTAAAAAAAAAACAACAACAACAATTAATCCCTTTTACATTGTCACGTTATCATTTGATACATTGTTATAAAATATTGATTAAAAAAAAACAATATATGGGAAGCCTGTAAATAAAGAGAGTGAAAACAGCTTGGAGTTCAAAGTGTTAATTGGGGATTTTTACCAGTATCTCTCTGTTTTTGAACTATGAAAGCCCTAACCTTTCTCTGAGGGCAGCAGGACACATATGTGTGTTCCATCTGCAGCCTCTAATTTGAAAAGTGATGCGCCATTACGCAAAATGATCCATTGTGGTTACCTTGATTAAATCATGCGCAGCCAACGCCAGGCTGCTGCTAAATAACCACACACACACACACACACACACACACCTCTCTGTGCCTCTCAGATCCGCTCCGTTATAATTCTGCATTTTCCTGGTTTATTCACGACATGGACACAGTTCAGAGGGTTCACAGTGAAAATCGTTCTGGTTCCCATCCTCTCTCTCCATGAGGTGAGACTGTGACAGAAATGAAATAAGACTGTGACAAGCATCCCAACATCAGAGCTGCTCATGTTGAGAATTTCAACTCATTATGTCAAACTTCTTCGGAGTGACTGTCAGCGCTAAAAAACAACTTACCCCTTGTGAGCAAGAGATTTGCAGCATGCATACAGGTATAATATATGTAAGCAGCCTCAGAGTCAGAAGAGGTAAAATAAGAGTAATATCTTGATATAAAGTCTTTATCTAAGATTTTACATGCTATTCTTCTTATTGTTTTATTACTTGTTGTGCCGCTTTGTTATAAAAACCAATTTTACTACTTGCAACACTATAATGTTTCAGTCAAGCCACTGCTAAACAAATCATTTATTTTTGCTTACTGGGATTCATTATTTTTAAGTTTGTACATTCTTGCTCAAGATTTTAAAGAAAAACTACTACTGATAGCTGCTAAACAGTGAGCACACCACACACCATTGAGAACAACAGTAGAAATCACACTACTGTTGCATAGTATACTGAAACAACAAGGGTATCACAATATCATGTCATTAACAATGGTAAAATACCCCATTACCTTGTTATCAGTATTTAAATAATGACAGCGTTTTAATAAGGGGCGCAGGGGAAGAGTGGGTCATCCACTAATCAGAAGATTGGTGGTTCAATCCCCGGTTTCTCCGGTCTGCATGCTGATGTATCCTTGCGCAAAATATTGAACCCCAAATTGCTCCCAATGGCGGTTCAATCAGTGTGTAAGAGCATGTGGATGGTTACTGAGTAGCAGGTGACACTTTGTACTGAAGCCTCAGCCACCAGTGTGTGTAGATGTGTGTGTGAATGGCTGAATATGACATGCACTGTAAAAGCGCTTTGAGCAGTCAGTCAGTGCAGTCTATTTACCATCTGCCATAAGAGTTGTATGTCCTTTGGGTTGCCGTGATGTGAAGCAGCGGCTTGCCGCACGCTGACCACAACACACGATATGGCATTATTTGGCTTACATACACTACAATCAGGGTAAGCCCATGGACACCACGAAGCCTGTCTGTAAAGGCCCTGACACACCAAGCCGTCAGTGTTGGGACGTCAGTGAGCATCTGTCACCCTAGTCGCACCATTGGCCCTGATCGGTCCCCGTTGGCTTTTTTTCAGCCGATTCAACATGTTGAATGAGCTTCGGCGACGGAGGAGCCTGTTGGTGAAAGAAATCACTCTCATTGCTCAGCTCTGCACACAACAGGAGAAAGGGATCTGAGGAAAGTACACACACAACTTGTTAAATAAGGTAAGATTATTTTACCCTAGCCGTTGAGCTCTTTGGTGACATAACATTTTGTGATGGTTTGTGTAATTGTTTTCTGGCACACGGTAAATATGCTTGTTCTTTCAAAATTCGGATTGTGCTGTCAAAGTAATAATTGGCTAATCATCAAGACTAACCGCGTAACTGTTAAGACAGTATTCTGGCTTCCCTTTTTGAATGACGAATACAGACTACCGCCGTCTGCAGGTGGGGGGTTATTTCCTCTCACGTAGTTGCAGAACATACATGTTTGTTGGTCACTGGCTGTTGTCTTTGCAGTGTGTTCATGTGCAACTTTTTGGCTGAGACACAAGCAACGTAGGTGATGCAACGGTTTGCTTTCACTGCTGCTAGCTCTCTGAAGTCGGTTTAATGTGTCTAGGCCTTAAAATTTGTTTTAAACCAACGCAGTTCAGGGGAGCTTATGTTAACCAACTTAGCAAAGCACATCTCCGACAAACACGTTCAAAGACCGACAGGTTAATGAATGTAATAGATAACATAAGCAGTGCCCGTGCCCTCAGGTATAAGAAAACAAATGCAATTTAATTTGCAAGAAGCTAATTCGTTTCACCATCAGAGATTGATAGGGCAATTAAGTGCAATGAGAGGCTAACTACATAATTGGGTTTATCTGTTAAGCTAACTTACCAAAGTGTGGAATCATCTCTGTATGAAAACGTAATGTTCACAGTATGTTCACACTGGTATTACCAGTGTGTAATGTTAATGTTAACTTGACCATAACTTTCAAGTTGCTATAAATCAGGTGTTACCAGTTATAGATTAGACATTTATACTGAGTTAGTCCTGGTAATGGTAATCATGGAAAATTGTCAATAATTATTTTACTGAAAAAAAAAAAAAAAATCAGTAGACCTCAGACCTCCATAAATAATAAACACAAATGGCGTTAACTGTAAGTCTGGCACTTCCACGATTATTTTCCCTTGACACTACCGTGGTGTACTAGAGTAGACTGAACACAGATGACTCAATACACCTCCTTAGCGGATGTCTGCACTCTACTGAGCACAAAGTCTAGTTTTCTACTTAGTCAAATTATTTCCAATTTTTGAGGGTTTTTTGCCGTAGTGTTGTTTCAGTAATAGTGTTGAGATAGTCAGGCAGGTATCTATTGAAGTCATCATTTTGGTACTGTGACCACACTAAATTACACAAAATGTACTTGCTTATACTCTGTGGAAGGTTTCTCAAATTTGCTCATACGTCACAGAGGCTTCAACCTCACCACAGACACACACACACACACATACAACAATGCTGTAATTAAGATCACTGGGTTGTCTCAACATGAATCATGATTTCTTTAACTATGCATACCCAAAATGGGCCAAAGGCTTAATGCCCATGGGTCCCACATGACAGGAGCAGTAATATGTTTTAATGAGCCTGGGTCGCTGGATGAGACTCTGCATTTGTCATTCAGGCCCTGCACTGTAAAAAGTTTAACACTGTCATTAAAGACATGCTTTAAGTCTCAGATTTTTGACTTATGTCTGGGCCAAGTTTAAAAATACAGTGTGTCTTTTTTTTTTTTTTTGTAATTTTTGCCTTTATTGATGGGGCAGCCATAGATAGGACAGACAGGAAAGGCGGGAGACAGAGGGGAGAACAATAGCAGCAAATGGCAAAGGACTCAGCCTAAATGGGGTGCACACTCTACCAGGTAAATCAGAGATTGCTCCATCATTTATGACTATTATAGCTGTGATTTGCGATAGATTTAAACCAGTAAAGAAATCTACAAATCTAAATTCTGCTCCACAAACTTGTGTTTATTTTCCTGACTATTCTCTAATCTTTTTCTTTTTTTTTGTTTGGAATACCAGATAGTTGTAGGTCCTCGGGCCTTTAAAAAAATAATTCAATGAAATAGTCTGAGAAGAGAAAATCACTCATAGGTTGAACTTCTCACACTCCATAGACATGCACCCTGTAACAGGAAGACTGAGTATGAAAATTAAAACCTGAGGCACACTTGCAGGACCAGCGTCAAACTTTTTTGCCGATTCTTTCCGTACAACCGCTGGCAAAAGTTATCTCTCGGGGAAACATGTTGCATTCCAACACAGTTTCTACATTCAATTGGACAACTAATGGCAAGTAAACAAACAACCAAGTAAAACACTAAATACACTCAGTAGTCAATCCAAGAAAACTTGGAAAGCAACTTGAGTATGCTAAAGGCCACTGGAACATTGTACTGTAATCTGCTTAGCAGCTGAGGTGCCTTGGGTGTCAGTGAATTAAAGCAAATCATCACCCAAAGTGAACTTCAGTTGATTAATGCCCACAATTAACGTGTTTCTTATGTAGTAACAACTTATTGGCAGGTATATAAATCTCCTAGCGGTCAGTTTTATGGAAAGAAATAAACTGCTTCATGCTCACATCATGGTTGCTCCTGTACCTGACATATTCAGAGGCTTTCTTTCATCACAGTAATGGGACCTTTCCTAACAGGATATTACAAGGAAACAAGAAATATCCAAATACAGGACTTCATAAAGCTCTGATGGCATCGTGCTGATCTCTGCCCGTTGAATGATTGTGGTTGACAGAGTACTGATCTATGTTGTGTGAGCCACATGAATGACAGCCTGTTAAGATCATAAAAAATTGTTTGCTCCCAGTTCATAAATATGATTCATCCATGTGTTTGTGTTAGTCTCTGGTTGTCAGTCAAATGAAGCTTTTGCAAAAGTTCAGTCAGGAAGACAATACTTTTTATGCTCAGGCTGTAAGCTTCTTTCTCACCCTGCCATTCACTCCCTGCACGTATGTTAACTCACTCTTGGTGTCATGTTCTGGCTAGGTCAATTGAGTCATCAGCTGATTCACAATCAACCAACTGCACCGCGTCACACATTGTCTGTCAGTCCATCATCTTACTGCTCCTTAAATTAAATACTGTTTCTTTCTCTGCTGTAGTTTCTTCTTGCTGCAGTTGTGCGTGCCCTCCACCTCCCCATCACCACCCAATCTTTACAGATTCATCAGCCTCATCTGCCTCAGCAGTCAGGGGGCCTAAGAGTCATCAGCCACCACCACCACCACCACCACCAGTGTCTGGACTCCAGGGGGGTTAATCTGTGCATTTATATTCTGTATTAAATATTATCTT
>JAPZEB010000008.1:6822678-6838133 GCA_029783705.1 Chaetodon striatus | reverse complement strand
CAAACTACCAGGCTTGCATTCTTATTTACCTATTGTTTACCCCAACTAATGAATGCAACCCTTTTTTGTTCTCTTATTGTACTTCTTTCCTTTGCCAACTTTCTTCTTCATTTCCTCTGCAATATATTAAAGCAAAATACCTCCTACACACATTTCACACTATTTCATCTCTCCATCTCTTTGTCTTGTCTTCTTTATCTCATTCCCCTTTCTCACTTGGCCAGTTCTACTCCACAGATCATAGCTGAGAACCTGCAGAGTTGTACTGTGAGTTTATTATTATTCAACTGGGATTTTTAAATTCACACATTCTCTCCACTGACGGCTCCAACTGCGAAACATTATCAGAAAGAACAGACCATCTGTGCCTGTATCACAAGCTACTATCCTCGCTCTCGCTTCCACTTAAAGCTAACAGATGGAACTGCAGTTATGTACACAGGCAGCTCGCTCACTGTGCGCTTATTTATTCGCATACAGCACACATTCACATGCAGTAAAATATGCTTGCGTGTCAGAGGCGTGTTCAGTCTTCCTAATATTTAGTGATGTAGCACGCAGAGAAAGAAAATGAGCTATTTCGGTAAAAGCTACCGGGGCGTTCAAAGGCTTGGTGGTTAGCATAGTCTCCTCTACAGAGATTTAGGTTCAACTCCAGGTTGTAGATTTCCTTTTGCCATGATTTTCAGAAGCTGCAGGTGAAATAAAAAGTTCTATGTATCAAGGTTAAAACTGGATTTGACTGAACTGCAAATAACCATAGTTCCAGCAACATTTTACTGAACAAATGTATTTGAAGTACATGAGGCCTTCAGGACTCAAGGCCGTCATTTTAACCCTCTGTTGCACTGTGTTGTCTCTGGGTCACATACCCATTTTTGGTCCCAGTGCTCAATTATACATCCTCAATTATATTGCAATACTCAAAAAAGAGCCAGGGCCCTAAAGAAATTAATAGCTCCATTTATATTGTCATGTGACTTTCTGGAGGCCATGTTGAGTCCCTATTTTGGGGCCTTCCTCACATGGTTGAGCTCCATCAACTATCTCCACAAAAATGTTCTGAGATGTCTTTTCTGTCATTTTACAGTCTGGAAAAATTAGATTTATAATTAATAGATGAGTTGTGTTTAATTGTAATTGTTTAATGAACTTTATTTGATAATTAAATAACAGAAAAATGTTAAAATGTAAATGTTGCTTTGAAGCAACACTGTACTTCCATGGAACCCCACCATGACAGTTTTTGGTTTTATGTATGTACTGTAGGTTAATATACTGCTCATATGCACAACAATCATCATAATGTTCTTTTCATCTCTACAGATTAACCTAGATACATTTAATAATGTTACTGTTGACATAAAGTTCACTGTAACAGTAACTTTGTGAGCCCTCTTTGCAGAGCAGACTTCATGTTTATATTTTACACACATTTTTCTTTTATTTACAGAATGAATGCAGTAGTGTTCTGTGACTCTTCAAAGAGGAAGAGGGTCAAACTAGCACTGCCAGTTGATGTTAGTGAGGATGAATCAGAATTTAGTTGTTTGGAAGTCAAGCTGCTTGCAATCCAGTGGTAACGCAACAAATGGAAATGAAAACACTATGTCCAGAAAGACACCCAACAGGATACTAAAAACTAATAAAATAAAATATAACTAACTATCTTGTTGTGAAGAGGGTTATGATAGTTTAGACTGATAAATAGTTTATTTAAAGTCTTGTGTTTACACTCTTGAACACATTCATTCCTATAGGCTGTTCCACAGTGGTACAGTGTTGTCTAAACTTATGGAAAGAGTTCATTTTTAATGTTTTTCAATTCAATTTTTCAGTGTATTAGTTATGTTAAACCCTCCTTGTTTATTTCTCACCATTATGGTACTGTACTATGATTTGAGGTAACATGCCCAAAGGTTTACCCAAAATAATCATTTTTGAAAAGTTCTTTAAATTATGTTAACTTAGTCTATTTCATGGCAAAAAAAATTACATTAAATGTTTAATTGACATTAAACGTTTTTTTGTTACCAAGTGACATATTGCATACCAAAGAGGGATATATTCATAATTTACTCATTAAAATCTCAAATCAATGGCCTCCTACTGTTGATCCTGTGGTCATCTGTACCCTTCTTTGTGCATTTTAGGAGGTTACAAATGTTCTTTTTTTTTTTTTTTTTTAAATCTTTTTTTAAAGTCAATATTCTCAAAGATAAATCAGTAAAAGAAGGAATAGTGTGACATATTGGATAATACACATATGACTGGAAATGGGGGTATGCAGAAAAGGACTGCAACTAATGAATATTTTCATAGTCAGGTAATCTGTCAATTAATTCTGTCAATCGATTGTTTGAGCCATGAAATGTCAGAAAATTGTAAAATAAATAAATGCCAACCAATGTTTCCTCAAGCCCAAAATGACGTCCTAAAATGTCTTATAAACAGGTCAGATAAGCAGTTCAATGTCATAGAGAAGTAACAAAACCAGGAAATATTCACATTTTTCACACTGATTCATCTACTATCAAATTTGTTGTTGTTTAGTTAATAGTCAACAACATATCAATTAATTATTGCAGCTGTAAGCCTGGCTCTGTCCAACAGTTACTGTACAAATCTGCCATCACCTCTGAAGAGCACTTATTACTAAGTTGTAACCTGTTTATTTAATATGCACAGCAACCCAGGTGTACAAACCACAGGTTATGGTTTCAGTAACTTGCTGGTGTCTACCTGGTTGCACTGTGACTGCTCAGAGCTAATAAGTAGTCTGGCAAATAAGCTTAGCAAACCAGTTGCTGACTGTTGCCTCACATTTCATCTGACTCTCCAAAAGTTAGAAGGAATACACTTTTTTTGTGAACTATTCCATTTAGTACAGATGCAGATATAATATTGAACTATCATAAAGTATCGGGTCTCGATTAGTGCTCATGGCACTTTTAAACAACTGCCATTGGTTTGTAAAGCTTGATAATCAATTTTATACCAATGTATAACTTGGTATTGTATTTATTTGTTTTTGTTTGGCCAGATATCGGGTTGATATTTGTGTCCTTGTGAAGAACAACCCTCCTGAGTTCTCTTGGTGAGAGTGTCTCTTCAAAGCAAGGACAAAGAAATCATAATTATAGCTTGAGACGTGTGTTTGACATTGCACGGTTGTAAGACACACAGCTGTTTCTCCTTGCAGCCATTTCAGCCTGTGGTATACAGCAAACTATCACTGCTGTTTGGGTGTGATGCATCATTTCCACAACACATCTCAAGGCTTGCTGAGGGTCTTAGTCAGCTTAATTACAATGCATCTTTGGTCAGAAAAACCCTCTCTCTACACATTCTTATTAGGAATCACACTCCAGCCATTAGACATTATATCAAATATGTCAAATATGTAAATTGAGAAAGAGCCAGAGAATGAATAAGGATATGCCGTCCTGTCTGGCACACCTGGCTCGCTAAGGAGTTCATTTCGAAGCCCAGGATTAGGCCTAATTACTGCTTTAATTAGCAAGTTGCTGAGGGCCGCATCCCGCCCCGCCACCACCGCCAACGGCACACCGCGCTGTCAGACCGGGCGGCCCAAGGAGGGAGCAGATCAAATGAGATCTAATTGATGGCAGCTTAACATCATAAAAGCTGATGATTGGTGAGGCTGGCGCTCAGCTGAGTCAAGTCAAAACAGAAGAGGGGGAGAAAACTCATTCATATTTAATGGGAGTTTTCAAAGGCGAAAGTGAATATTGAGGAATAATTAGGAAGCCTGTGTCACTCAAGCAGACGGACATCGTGAGTGTGTCTGTGTGTGTATGTGATCCTGCAGCAACAGTGGACATAAAATGTCCCACAGAAATGTTAATTTCCCTGAGGTCATCAAAAAAGAGATTTGAATGCCAGCTGGAAAAAAGAAAATTATCTTTTTTTCTTTTAGGGGAGTTTGGTGAAGTTTACTGTTGGTGTCTATGCTTAGTGACTTTCACACTACTTCCTATGGAAGCTTACATAAAAAAAATTAAAAAAAAAGAGAATAAAATAAAATAAATCAAATCATCTTTAAGTGTCCTCCCCTGTGGTGTGATTCAAATGAGCAAGAGTCAAAAATATTAATTTCTCTAATTTCAAACGTCAACTAATCACTGCAGCATGAGTCAGACTTCTTCCACAGACTTTATGGATTGAAAAATAATTAACAGAGCACCCTAGAGGTCTGGATTTTTTCACCCCCCGTCACAGTCTCTATGGAAAATCACTCACATGGCCATTTCCATTGGGATGAAATTCATTCTGGACTGACTGAGATAATAAGTAATTATCTGGCCCTCCAGTGACACTAATGCTGACCATAGAGGGCCAGAGACATAGACCAACTGACTGACGGACTGACTGACGGACAGAGATGGGGTATCCAGTAATAGAGCTGGCTGGAGTTGGTTTTATGGCCTCATCTTAAAGTCTTAATGGCTTTCAGAGGAGAAGGCTGTTTGGCTGTCTGCTAGACAGAACGTCTGGACTTCTTCTCTAATAACTCCCATTGTGAAGAGTTCCCAGAATCTCGCTGGCTGTGGGACATAATAATACAAGCTTATGTTTATGGGTATTGACAAAGATTATAACATATGACCACAGCTTGCGATAAATCTCACATTAACAACACAAAGCTCCAGTGAAAATATAGCTTACCACCATGATATAACAATAAAAACAGTGCTTTATGTCTGTCACTTCTGAGAGGATTTAAAGATATATGAAAGCTAAAGTACTCTTTAAATCCCTCTATTTTAAAATAGCAGTACTGTCCACTGTCACTTAACTAATTCAAGAAGATTCATCATGAAATACTGCAGATTTTGATTGAATTCTGATAGCGTGTTTGCTACTGGATCCCTAATAGACTTTTTGACAAGTGAATCCATCATGTTATGTGATAATTGATTAGGAGCAGTGCTGTTGTCACATTTCCCAAAGAATCAATGGATGGTCATGTTTAAATAATCAGATTTACCTTCTCAAGGTCACAGACATACTGTGCTTTGGGATGTCTTATAATGTCAAGAGAAAAAGCTGGCATTGTATGTTTCTGCAAACCACCGATACCATACAGTTTTACGTTTCATACACTGCATTTCCAGCAGTGTTTGTGCACCAAACCTGGGTGTTTTTTAGTGACACATTGTGGTGTTTTACAGGGGCGTATGCACACCAGATTTATGTGTTAGGGCTAGGCCGGAACACGGCACTTGGGCAGTGACTTGCGGCATCAGAAACCAACGAAAAAAGCCGTCCTTTAACATCAGTATGATACGCATCCGGTTGCTGTATAGTTAAATGGCGCCCGGCGGCATGAAGGACAAAAGTAAAGGCAGTGAAAGTCTGAGTGGGAAGAGTGGAAGGGGTGGTGGATGGCTCCAACATAGACTGACTAATACCCGAGAGAGCGGTCCCACATCCTGTAAGATTGCCTAAACCCACCCATGTGTTTTTGTTGCCTACACCCAAACATGTGTGTTTGTTGTTGAGGGGGGAAAAAAAATTCCATTAAATTCGTGGTATCTTACTGACGTAAATTTCCTGTGACAACAGAAGTGTATTTTGAAAGAAGAAAATGCATGTAACAGGCAGAACTTGACATAGTGTCCCTGAACGTCAACAACCAATGCACCCAGGGTACCTTGCACATCATATGTGGACATGGAAAACGTCAATATGTGACGAGGTCGTAGTGAGAATGTGTTGATTTTTCAGCAGCACATCACAGCATTTGTGTACCAAACCTGAGTGGGTTTTTTTCAACTCATTGCAGCCTTTCCATTTGTGCCACTGAAAGTCTGTGTTTAAGCCAAAATATAATCTTTTTCTAACCATAACCAAGTGTTCTTTGTGCCAAAATATATCCTCACATTAACCACAGCACCACTAAAACATAAAGAAATGTTTAAACATACCCTCTGCATAATAACATACACATGTAATTTACCAGTGGTTTGCAGAAACATAGAATGCTAATATTCATAGTGGTGATTGGTTGAATATATAGCACAAACATGGCAAAGAAAATATTTTTGATATTTTTGGGTAAAGTGGACCATTAATATTACCATTTTGTGGGCTGTAGTTTGTGTTGCTGTTGAATGGTAATACATCACTGAGGTATGTTTGCATTTATATGATCCCATTAATATCTGTGAGGTTCAGTTGACAGCTTTTAAAAAAAGGCTATACAGTACAGTAAGTGGACCTTGACTTGAGATTGTTTTGTCACACATCTCTGTAACTCCACTTTTTTTTCAATAAAACTCTCACAAACTGAGATATGCTTACAACTGCTGTGTAACGTACCTTAGATACATTGATGAGATAATGCAAGGAGGGGCTAAAATATTGCTTGCAACAAAAAAAAGAACAAGAAATGTGCAGTGGATTCTTCAAAAAATAGCAATGGCAATGAGAAAATAAACTGACTGCGGAAGTCAAAGGACAAATATGTGAAAAGTGGATACCAAATAAGTGAAGTAATTGTTTCAAATGTAACAAGAATGTACAGAATATACATAGTATACAGTTTAAAAAATTGACTGACCAACGACAGCTATTCCTCCTATGTTACGGTTTCTGTATACTTCTTTAAAATGTGAAAACTCAATACAATATCTGAATTACAAACAGTCCCACAAACACTACAGTATCTGAATTTCTAATCTTAGCTCTATAGATAACAATTTTCTTAATGAGGTTTCAGGATCAGTCAATACTCGAGCAGGTGACCCTGTTTCTTGTTTTTCCATTCGGATTCATATCAGTGAAAACACTCTCTACATCCCACAGTCATGTATTCACATAAATACTTACAAGTGAGACAGGGATGAGAGGTGATTGTAATTACTGAGTGAGAGCAATTTCAAGACGAGCAGAGCTCCATGAAATACATCTCCACACACATGCAGCTCGGTTGAACAACCCTGAGGTCAAGGAAGTGGGCTTGCACAGCCCACAGAGGGTTACAGCGAGGTTAAGGACACACACAGCAGAGGAAAAGACCATCATCTGTTTTAGTTCTTCATGCTGGTGTTTTTTTCCCTCCATTTCTCATCCTAACCACCTGACCTTCTCTCCATCCCTCCTCTCCTCTACCTCTTGACCTCCTTGCAGGGTAGGAGAAAATGAGAGGGAGGGAGAGAGAGGGAGATAAGAAACACAGACACAAAGCAGGAATCCTTGTAAATAAACAGGCTAATGTGAGAAAGGAGGGAGGGACGGGAGGATGTGAAGGGCAGAAGGGAGAACGATATCCACAGGAATCCGGGAAAATGGAGGAGGAAAGGAGAAAGGAGACAGGAGTATTTTCTCCTTCTCTCTATCCGTCTATCTCTCTCTCCCCCTCCCTGTCTCCTCTGCTCAGACATGTCAGAGGAGGTGAAGTGAGCCCAGCAGGTTTCTGGCCTCGACTCAGTCGGGCCAAAGCCACCGCTGAGCACAAGGTCCCCTCCGCTGTAGGGCCCCGCATCACACGAGTGAAGGTATACCTTGACATTTTGTGCCTCCGTGTTATGTCAGTAATTTTAATCACTTGGGAGTCTCAGGAAAATCAAATCGTTTAAGTAATGCCCACGTTCACCATTAGTGCATTCAAAACTATAATACTGACAAAATGCCAGAAAATAGTTTTTTCATTCAAAGTCACATCATAATTAAAAGTAAAAATAACTTTATGCAGAAAAATATTGCTAAAACAGCTCATATTATGCTGCCTTTGAATGTAATTTCTCCCAATTTAATTAATTTTTACATTTTCTTTGTTTTGCATTTTCCCGTCATTTTGAAAAAAATGCAACACAGAGCTCTGCCAGTAGAGATCATAGTGAGTGAATTACAGGTGACTGCCAAAATGAAGGAGTAAATGAGGGCTATGAGGTAAAAACTAGAAAGCAGGAATTTGGCAACTCTGTTACAGCATGGGGTGATTTTTACCAATCAAGTCCACCCCACTCTTTTGAAGGGAATCTAAAAAACAGGAAATGAAGCCAATGAATATAAACTCACCGAATGGCTCTTTGAAGAACCATCCACTTGGTCTATTGTTCCACACTCACGGCTCCATTCATGCATGCTTCCATCTGTGAGGTGATGCAATTGGCGGGTGTAGTTTGGTAGAAAGAAAAACTCCTCACAGCAGTGCCTGTGGATTATCTTGAGTAACCAGGTCATGGTTTCTGTAAAGAGACATTGTGCTGAGTTTTTCAAATGTTTTTTTTTCTTTTTGGCACTGTACACACCACAAGATGAGTGTTATCTAGTTCCATTATACTGAAGAGAACACAGACAGCTCTATGGCTGATATCTTCATGTCAGTTTTGGTCTGTTTTGCTGGTAATGGCCTGACACCCATTAACCAGTAAATAACAAGTTAATTTTCAGGAGGAAAAAAGAGAATAAATAAGCACAAAATCACATGAAATACAAGAGGCCTTTCCTTTCAGTCTTGCACTCCACTGACTCAATGTGAGTTTTAGCACTGCATTAGAAAGCGCTATCTATTTTGAGGTGGTGAAACTTTAATTTTGATATAAATGTCTTGCCTTTTTTTTACTTTCTGTTGTCTGTGCTGACAGACAGCTGGCTAGCCTTGTTAACATGCATAAACATAGTGCCGTCTGCCTACCCTCCAGTCTCCAGTGGTTAGCTGGTTACCAGGCTGGTGCTCTGCACTGTGCACCACCTGGGTTCAGGCCCCCAAGAAGTGCACCATGCTTTGAAACTAACTTTTGCAGTGGCCAAACAGTGGAATTAAAACTCCAGGGTTAGTCATGTGAAAGAACTTTTTCCCATAGACTTACATTGGGAAAGAGATGCGTATATATATCAGTGGATATATTTTTTGGGGGTGTCACAGCCCCTACACAATGACTCTTTTTTTTTTACTATCGAGATTTAATCAAGTCGATCTGATAACATTTGCAACTTTCATTGGAATGAGCGGGGCTCTGCCTCCAGTGCTGTATCCATTTATCTTCAAGAGGGAGCTAGCTAGCAGCACTTGTCATTCACTGTTACCGCTGGTAACTGATAAATGGTTAACCATCAACATCCCTATCTACAACATTCGGCAACGCATACCCAAAAAATTTACATTTATGAATAGCACTACAGGTAGGAGATATATGTATTTTTGATATGGGGGTGAAATGTCCCTTTTATACTCAACTGAAAAGGAATAACTTCCAGCAGTTTCTTTTATTATTCAGTTTTAGTTGTTTGATTGTTCTTGTGCATGCTTTTTGCCTCTTCTAACCTGTGCCATTCATTTAAAGTCCACTTCCTGATTGAGGCCAGGCTGAGTAGAAGTGTAATCACCCTACAGCACTCAATGTGAGGCAGCTGCTGCTATTTGGAATTATTGACCTCCACCAAGTCAGCTTAATTGCAGTAGAATGGGTGTTTGTGGGGGTTTTGTAAACATTTCTCTCTCAGCTGTCATTACCAGTTGCTGTTAGTTATTTAAATGTTAAGACTCTGTAAGAGATGTAGTGGGCCAATCTTGAAATGACCGCTGGTGTTTACTTATTGCTGACAGGTTACTTCCGTGGATAAAGTGTGGGTACATTTAACTCAGGGTTTATACAATGGCAGTGTCAAGACTGTGGGCAGAAGCACCCTTAACAATGGTGTTTGTTGATTTTGCCGTTGCAGTTTTTGTACGTTTGCCTGTGCAGACACGATATTCAGTAAGAAAGGAGCTTTGCAAACTGCTACGAGGCTGCTTCCCTCCACACATTCATCATTTCCAGAGGAGCAAGAGCCAACCCTGTTAGCAGGCTTTTACATCTTAACCCTACAACCAGACACAAAGTAAAGCCAAATCCCTAGCAAGACGCCCTGCTGTACAAACGCTGTACCTCAGGCTAGTATTTGGAGGTTCCTGTGCGGAAAGCCTAACCAGCAGGCAGAGCAACCTGTCAGCTGCCTCAGCAAGGCCACTGCATAATTCACTTTAACTTTCTCCTGATGAAGTTCTCTGAGTTGGAGAGGAAATGCAAAGGAACAGATAACGTCATAATAATAGCAGAAGTTGATCTAATCAACGCTGTAGCCCGTCACCTCTCCTCTGTCACTGTCACTATGTTTTCTACTCCTCTCTCAACACTTCTTTCAAGCACTGGGACACATCTATCCTCTTCATTTTTTTCCCTTTATTCCAAATCAATGTCCATCTCCATATCAGTCCTCCTCTCAATATCACTTTGTGGCACACAGGGTGTATGAAGATCGATGCTGAAAAAGAGATCGGAGATTAAATTAGAATTGAGCGAAGGACCCTTTCATACTGCAATCCACAGAGGAGAATGGAAGAGGTAAAAGTGCTTGTGTGTATGTGTGTGGTTCCCGGTGTGTGTGTATGTGTGTGTTGGGACGGGGGGTGGGGCAGTGAGGAGTGTGTGTGGATCAATGTCCACATGCAGCACCGATGCACTTGTTTGATGAATTAACAAATTAATTGATTTGTCTAAGAGCTTGCTGATGAAGGGCGTTTGGATGTTGGCGGTGACGTTTTACTGTAAAATTGATCATGTTGACACAACTACTGCTTCTTCTCTCAGATGTCAGAGGCACAGGAAAACACACACAAGGACAGAGGAAGATGGAAAGCACCAGAGTGATGGAAGGAGTGAGAACAAAGAGCGGAGACGGGGGTATTAACAGTTTCATTATGGCTTTTATCCTGAGATGATTGGCACTTACAGAGAAGGTTGTTAACAAGGCAACTGTGTGTCAAATCCACAATACGGGAGCATGAGGGAGTGTAAAACATTCCTCAGCGCAACACAAGTGAAAGAGCAAAAGCCATTTTTGGAGAGTGAGACACATAATGCCTATTAAGCCCCCTTGGACTAGAATATTACTGTTCACCCACAGTCCCAATGCAACTTAACAGAGCTTTAGCAATTTTGTAAAGATGAACGAGGGTAACTGGATAATTCAGACCTCTTAAATATGAATAAAAAAAATCTAATAAAGGGAAAAATCAGCAATGAGTTGCAATAAGACGAGAATCAAGGTGATTTTGGGCATGATTCCCCTTTCCCGAAAATGATCATCCGATGTTCTGATGGTTCTAAAGACAGCCCAGTCGCCAAACAAAATTGTTGTCATTGTAAGGTACATGTTAAATTTGTCCATTTTATGTGCATGATATCAAAGTTTCCAAAAAGATGAAGTACATGAAATGACTTTGTCATGCAGAGGTGGAGGGGATGTTGGATGGTGTGACCTCTTGGCAAGATGGCCTCCAAGAAGCAGACTGCAGTAGAGTGTTTGAGACCAACAAAGCACAAAAACAAATATGTTGTTGAGTCATCTCTGTGTTTCCAGCGGCTTTTTAGTCACCAAACATGGCTGTTCTTTGTGACCCATTGCTGTTTTTCTGCCCGCAACTGTGCCACAAAAAGCAGTTGTTTTTACCTGCGAGTCTAGCAGCAATTGTGCCCCCCAAAACAGGGTATCTCAAGCCTTCCTAACCATGATCCAAGTTTTTTTTTTTGTGCCTAACCACATGTTAACCACAGCATTGTTTAAGTGTCTACATAATTAGGTTCAAATGTAATGTATCTGTGGTTTGCAGAAATAGACAATGCCAACACTTTTTTTAGCGACTGAGTTGCTGAAGTTTATCTTGTCAGATTTCTCTGTGGTGTGAGGTATGGTAAGAGTGTTTCTTTACATCCAGCTATCTGCTCAGAAGTCCGTCCTGGTGGTATTGATTTAAAATCGCAAATAGTAAACATGATGAGTATGTATGGTGTGATATCCTGATGTGAGGTGGGAATCCAGAGGATCACAGGCACTCCTGCGGGTCTCAGAGGGTTGAAATGCAATATGAAATGGGATTCAGCTTAGAATTTAGTCACCTCCAGCTTGCGCTGTAACCTGTACAGTCCATGTTTTAACACGGAAGGAAAGGAGGACTTGGATGTGACACATGCGATTTGCAAATAGTGCCATATGGGAATAAAATACTGTCAGAATACTACGAACATTACCTCACACGCTACCATCCAGAGATAGCATTAGCTGCTGACAGTCACGCTAATGCTAAACCTGTTCCGCCAAAAAAATCAACTAACACTGGACACACTTAGCTTGACAAAACTACCATCCAACTCTGAGAGAGCTAAGAAAATAACACCTACTTTAAGCAGGAATGGTGGCATTAACTTGTGACGCCTGGATGTCAAGGTTAATAGATTCATATATACATATACTATAACGGCACACTATCTCACACAGAACTGGTGACTGCTGTCTGACATTCTCCAAACTAGAGCAGTACATGAAAGTCACACACGAGCAAACACTGCAGACCTACTGCAAGATGCAGCACAAGAATAGGGGATTGTGGCTGTAACAGACAATGCTTCTAACATGAGCGTTGCCATTCAGTTAGCAGGATATTTGCATGTAAAGTGTTTGGCTCACACGCTTAATCTGGCCTCACAGAGGGTGTTAAGTCTGCCAAAAGTTTAGTTTGTCAGTTGTATGCAGCATTTCTGACAGGTTTTCTGATGGTGCTGGTCAGTCTAACACATTTTGCTGCAGTGAAAGTGCAGCACAGTTTTCCTTTGAGGAAATAATTTGCAGTTGGAAAAAAAAAGGTAACAAATGGCAATACATATCATCTCAATATTGCAATAATATTGTATCATGACTTATATATTGTGATAATATCGTATTGTGGGTCCTTTGGTGATGCCCACCCCTGGTGTAGAGCACCAATTACTGCACACAAAGGAGCCTAACTTTTAATGTATTTTATTTTTATACAACAGCAAAGTTTATCATACAAAACCCCTTACCAGAAATGATCATATTTAACATATAAAAGATTATATACACACTTAGTCATCAGGGACCCTGAAGCCTCAAGCGCCTAATGACACAGGATGGCTGTGTCCTGCTTGAACTACCACAAGCCCTATTTTTATGAAAACAGATATTGCTTTCCATAAATTTGACACCAGACTTCCAATTTGTAACTAATTTGCCATTCCCATTACATTGTCTGTCACGAATAGCTTTGCATAATACTACGGGCATAATACTCTCAGTCTGATAATCCATCATTGCACGGTCTGTTACTTCTGTGTAGAAAAAAAGCACCATTTGCCGTAAGCTCCTGGACAGAGATCATTTTAATGAAGAATACTGTCAGAGAGGCTGCAAATTATTTTAGTGTGCTTCAAGAGAGAGTCTTATGTTTGAAACTTCAGTGTGTTTGAAAACACATTTTGTGACATGCTGTCTCAAACGTCTTGCGCCCAGGATATCTGTGGTTTTCATTTCTATCAATCATTTCTCTTTGCAGAAACAAAACAACAGGCCAACATGCACAGGATTTGGAGTGAGTTAAAATCTGTGTACATGAGACGCTCTTTTCTCTCTCTCCCTCCTGTCCCTTTAAAATGTAACTAAAACCAGATTAGATCCAAAGATTAAAATGACAGATGAAATACAACATGGATTTAGGCCATGTTAAAACACTGACTGTGAAGCCCACTGCAGTCAATTTGAAATTGCATGACAACGCTGCATCTGGGCCAAATCCTATTTATTATTATGTATTTTTAGCTTGTTTGTTATGCTTTTAACCTGCTTTCTCAGGTGCTGATATGGCAACGTTGACGTCAGGGTTGGCCTGCTAACAGGGCAGTAAACCCCTCTTATATAGCGTTCCATGCGGGTCAAAACAACTGACTAAGGTTTAGATCATACATAATGGAGTATAGTTTGAAATAGGGAACATTAGAAGAAAAAGACGGGGACAAAAAGAGAAAGAAAGTGTGTTATGAGGACTTGGCCTCAGCAGAACTGTGACGTATAAGCTTGCAGAACTTTACCCAAAATAAATCAAAGTTTAGCAAGTGCATTGTCTGGTGGCATGTGCTGGCTGCCTGTCTGTCGTCCCAGCTGGCGGGAGATGAGTCACTGGAATTTAAATGTAATAAAGCCAACATGGCAAACATAAGCCCTTGCCACTGTGCCCCACAGTCACGTGATAGATGGATCATAAATCACATAACTGCAATGTCCAAACTCCTTGACTCACAGCTTCCTTAAATAAATTAATTGCAGGACTACTTCCTGTAACATAAGCAACAGGAACAACCCAGGGGAGAGTACATGCAGTGTGGTTGCCAGGCAGTTGTACCAACTCCTCCTACTTTTTTTGTGGAAAAAGTGCAGCCATAACTGGATCTTAAACTGATCATTTACAGAAACCATGTATTCAAAGAGGGGGCAGACAATACTATATTCAAGTCTTACATATTTTGTGAACACTCCCAAAACACCAAACCAATGTAGTGCATACTGCCAGTATTTATGATCAGAGCAACATCTGCTATAAAACGTTTCATTCTGGCTGCTCTGGTTGCGTATCCTTCAAAATGTATTTGCTTTTTAAAAAAAAAACAGTTGTATAGGAACACATATTTTTTAGGAGACAGAGTTGTGTTTATCTGTTTCAACAATTCACTCTGTGGAGGGACAATTTAATAATTACAATATGAAAAGCACTATTTAACAGACACAAGGCCACAATACACCAGTGAATCCTTTGGCCAATATGCTGTCTTGTGTAGTAGTATCAAAACATCTCCCATCAAACAATACCTGCATTCAATCCTTTTTACAATGGAGTTTTGAAAAAAAAAAAATAATAATAAATAAACCTCCTATCAATGGTTTGCCTGGTTGGCATGAGCTAACAAAGCAGCAGCGGCTAACATCCAACACTGAGCCATCAAACAGTCCAAGCAAATGGCTTGACTCTGTTGTGAAGCATTTTAATAATCAATACCTCATTGTACCAGAGGCAATGGGAAGCAGCAGAGTGATCTTGTGGTTGTTTTTACATTGCAGATTAAAATAAATCAATCAAATGCATGCATCCTGTATTTCAAATAATCTAGTTGAATTATTCAGTACCAGTTCATACAGCCTGTGTTTCCAAACACTGCATAAAAAACTGCATCATTATTTAGCAAAATTCAGTATGCCTACAATGAAGCTGGCAGCAACTTTTAGCCATTAGGTAACATTAGCCGTGTGATGCTAACAGTTAGCCCAGTCACTGTGTGTGTGTGTGTGTGTGTGCAGCCATGTAGACTCCCACAACTGTCTGCAGCAGCAGCTACAACCCTACAGTCTACAATGAGGTGAAGTTGAGGGCGGTGTATTTGACAGAATTGGCAGTTTAGCGTGCTGAGATGACACCAAAATGGCCATAATACACATTATGGGTATTAAATTCAGTATTGGTAACATATTGCTTTAAGAGTACTGCTGTTAGTACTGATATCGTAATTTTTCAAATGATACCCACCTCTAAATATAACAGATATGCAAACCTTTGTTGTGAAATGACCTCCTCACTGTTGTGCTCTCAGCTTTAATAT
>JAPZEB010000008.1:6808035-6820719 GCA_029783705.1 Chaetodon striatus | reverse complement strand
CTCTCAGCTTTAATATTGCAGCTACTTAACATTCACTGATAGCAGGCCTCATGTAAGCAGACCTGTTAGCCTGGTGCCCTTTGTTGACTATCTATTATAATTCACTGGTTAAGCCAGTGTCTAACACTGGCTGGCTGCCCAGCCATCCAGCCAGGTCTGCTGAGGTTGTTGCACTGGACCACAATATTGTGTCTGAGTGACTTGAGGATGCTTTATAGCTTAATCCCAGCAGACATCCCTAATGACTCACAGCCTCTTTCCCTCCTGCCCTCCCTTTTCTTTGCCAGCTGGTGAGGCGTCTGTCAGTCTGTCTGACTCTCTGATACCTTTTCATAACAGCCTCCTCTCCTCTTCTGTACTGCTGTGGATGATGGTGCAGACAGTTAAAGAGAAGATAAGGAGAATGAAGGACAGGCTGATTAAAAGAGAAAAGGAGAAAGAGAAAGGGACAGAACAATAGTGGCAGAATATAATCATAGTATGCGTGTGACAGCAGGTGAAAGGGGAGATGGAGAGGTGGCACCGAGGAGGAAGATCATGAGAGGCAGAGAAAAGCATAGAGATGGACTGATGAAGACCTGAAAGAGACAGGAAATGGATTTATATTCACCACTCATTTTGCGCTCCGTTTGACTTTTGGAAGGGAAGCAGATGTGCCTCCGTGCACACGGCAGCCTCTATAGTCGCACAGTGATTCACAGGCTTTCAGATGAATATGGAACAAGCCCAGTTCGCCACATTAGCAGGCTCATTTCCCACAGAGAGACAGTCAATCCGTCACTTCTCCACTACTCTGAAAGACAGAGGGAGGGGGGAGTGCTGAGGGTGGGTGACAGAGAAACGGGCACCGAGAAAACAGAATGAGAAACGTAATGAAAGTGACTGAATGACAGAGGGAGAATGAGAGAGAGTGACAGAGTGAGGATAACAAGAGAAGAAGAACAGGATGTCTGTGGTGAGTTTGTTTTCTGATGCTCATCCCCCTGGTTTAGAGGGATGCTGGAAATAATGTGATCATCTGCATGGAAGAGAGTCTCTGGGATACACGGGTCATGCATTGTGAACAGCGGGCCAGTGTTCAAATGCAACAAAAGGGAATGGCCGGGTTGTTTATCTACATTGTCATTTCTCCAACAAATACTAGATTCCTCCGTCAGCGCCGTAAATCTCTCGTTGCATGGAAACAGAGCAAATAACTAGTGCTGCCAGACACCACCTAGCAAGCATAAGACAGATGGCAAAATGCAAGAGGTGGCCAAGATCAACATTACTACAAAGTTTTAAAAATATACTACAGTAGAACGGCACAGTAGAAAAAGAAGTCACACTGACAGCTGGGTAAACTGTTATAAACTGATTTCATAAAACTATGTAATGTAGATATGAAGTATGGTAAACTGCAAATGTTTCACACTTTGATTTTGGCCTTGTTATTACACTACATTGGTTTTATGTGTTTTTCAGTGGTGTTCAGGCTATCATATTGACAGCTATGTTATATTAAACTGTTTACTAGTAATTGCAAAGCAGATATAATTCTGTGGGGAGTTTGGAGCGCTTCCACACAACAGTTTTCTTTTTTTTCAAAGTGTGCAATGATTTTTCCGTTAGGGACAAATTTGGAAAAAGTTGGGGGCATAACAAAGGGGGTAATTACCGCCAGACTATGCTGAACTGCAGTTTGTGTGTTTTGCACACCAGCAAAATCCTTTTTTTTTTTTTTTTTTTCTCCAGACTTTTTCTTTTCATATTTTGGCCATAACCATTCTAAATGTCGTGCAAAAAAATAAACAAGTAGCAAAAGGATAAAACTTAAATTTTTGTTGATTTTTATTGATTATTAAAGCCTCATCAGTCATGAAGAGGAAAGACAGAAAAAGAAATAACAAATGCGAAACATTCATCTTTTAGTCGAGTTGTTGGCATGTGCAAATTCTTTTTAACACCTTGACATATGCAATTTCTTGTTGTTTTTTTTACTTGGTTTGCCTTTAGCTTAATAATCATCTAAACATTTAACTAACCTCAACAATTTGAAGGGTTCAGATAACTGTAGCAAGTAGGGATGTGCCAATCCAACTTTTTCTGTCCTGATTATAACGTGGGGCATTTGCCGATACAAACGATTGGATGCTGGTGCTCTTTCCCAAATTTTAAATCTGTACCTCACTGCATGAAACTCAATGTTGTCATGGAGAAATTCTAAAATATGAAAGTGTGTGAATGTTATGAAAAATAATCGTAAGGTCATGGTTACGCATACTTGGAGGCCTCAGAGTCCTTTACAGTGCAACGCGGGCATGTGAGGAGG
The DNA here is from genome assembly GCA_029783705.1 of Chaetodon striatus. Lineage (NCBI taxonomy): Eukaryota > Metazoa > Chordata > Actinopteri > Chaetodontiformes > Chaetodontidae > Chaetodon > Chaetodon striatus. Next base: position 6,818,408 of record JAPZEB010000008.1, on the reverse strand, counting down.
CTCCAGGGTGCCTGAGTCACTATAAAGATGTGGACCTTGAAGTTCAGACTCCAATGGTAAACAGATTGGACTAAGGAATCGTTGCGCAGCCGCCCTTCAGCAGTCGCCAGGACGTTTACACCAGTTAGCAAGCAATTCTGCTCTCTGGTCTGTTTTAATCATATTCTGAGCCCTGTCTCTGTCTGTGTGTGTCTGCTCGTCTCTCTCGCTCTCTGTTTAGACACAATTTACAACAGGTGGAAGCATGGTGCATGTTTTATCATATTTCGTAACCTGATCATTTATATCATATCTAATATGGCCTTTGTATAATTTACAATAGATTATTTGTGTTTTTCTGTCAGATTTGCTCATGGCTCACAAAAAAAAAAAAGACCAGACGTTAAAACTATCGCTACAGATCGAGAGCTGACCAGAGCACTTGGTACTGCACTACATCCTGGCATAAGGCAGCTTGGCTACACCTGCTTCTGTATGACGTGGGAGATACACTGTATACGGCTGAATGATTGTTACATTAACTTAAAGTTTTTGGTATGTCTCTGCCCATGCTCACGTGCTGTTCCAGGAGATTCTTGGATCCAATATGTGTTGTAATCAGTCTGATACACTAAGGTAAGACCACTGAGGCTGATTGAGTTTATTTTATTATTAATCAAGATAAAGACTGACAAGCGTACAAGTTTTTCCACATCGCTGGAATCATTTTTATGTAAGGTAACATGAGGCCAGGCATTGCTGAAGTACTGAAGGCTGATTTGGGAGCCTACGATGACTGAGTGAAAATAACTGGTAGCAGAAAGATTGCATTTTTATGATGACAGGCTACATATTCCATTTGAATCAATCACATCATGGCAATACCAGTTCTGCTGTGGTAGCAACACTACATTCACTCAAATGGACAATTAAATGTTATCCTGCTAAACACTCAGTCAAGTAGAAACAGTGAAGTGTATGCAGCAGGAGTGAGATGCAGGAGATCCCAGATGCCGCTTGCAGCATGAACACCCTGGAGCATTCAGGCTATAATGCAGATACACTGAAGCAGAAGGTAGCCCCGGTGCAGAGATGGAGACAGGTCTGTATAAATACTCAATGCAGCAAAACAATAGAGCAATCCAATGCGTCACATTGTGTGTGGTGTACGGTTATACCACCAAGATACCTTATGCAGCAACTGCAGGCAGAGAGTAATCCAGCTGCCTGATGCAGCAGCAAGCGATATGTAGTGAAACACACACACACACACACACACACACACACACACACACACAGAAATACTATATATGCATTCACGCATTCCCACAGATGCACGTTAACCCTCTTTCACATATACACACATACACAGCAATCACATAGAGACATCAGTTATATGCACCCTGACACACACACATACACATCCAAACTGACTCTATCTCACACACACATTTACGTACAGAGCGCGCGCACACACATTCTCACTCCTATAGGAGCAGCAGCTTGCACCTGAAAAATAACTATACTGCTGACACGCCAACATCAGCTGTCTGTGTGAGGATGGAAAGAGGGGGTGTGGGGGGGGTGTGGGGGGGGGGGAGTATGGGGGAGAGAATGATGGAGAAGAAAACGAGATGCAGACAAAGCAACAGTGTTTTGTCAACAGGAACGAGTGACTGTCAGTCAGCTCTGCTCATCACGCCTGCAACCATGACACATTTCTTTCACATCAAGATGCCATTTTTTTAATCGATTCAATTGATTAGAATTACTTTTTGTTATCAAGTTATTGTTTTAGTGTAATTGGGAAAAGAATCTCATAAAATCTTTAGAGAGCGAGCTACAAAATGGCTCGCTTGATATACATGAGTGAGATTTGCTGACCATCCTCACAATGAATTTAAATCCAGTGATCGATAACACACTTGGCAGCACTTTGCACTGCTACACATTTTTGAAATAGGTAATACAAAAGGCACTGTAATAATTTGCGGAGCTTTTAATATGAAGTAATACAGTTTTGTGACAGGTTACTCATTAAAGTAAGTAATAAAGTAAATTAGCCAGGAGCTTTTTAAAAATAACCACTAATAACACACAGAGGGCCTCAGAGAACTATAATAATACGGTTGTGGAAAATTTACCTCCATGAAAAATCTCTGTAATACTACTTTGTATTAAATTATTATTAGCTCTGTGATTCTAATACTCTCTCTGTGTGTAATGAACTTTGAATTTACCTGCTGCATGAAATGTGCTCCATAAATAAACCTGCCTTGCCCTGTCTCTGTGTTATTGCTTTAAGTGTTGTGGCCAATTTAAAGGAGCAGCACAAAATGAAACATCACATGTGACATTACAGACAACAGTAAGTAACATTCACTACACCCGCCTGTTAACAGCGTTCACACTTGAATAATTACTTTGTTAAGTCTAAGCATCGTACTCAGCAGTGAACTGTCTCAACAAATGGCAGTGATGTGAAGCCAAGCGACAGAACATGTCATCTCTTAACATGTCACAACTCTCTACCTCCAGCACACACACCTGCCTCTATAGCGTACAGTATGTTATTGCTCATAACCATGTATTATAACAGACACGCAGCTGCCATTACCAATCCCACAACATAATAACAGACATTAGTTCTTGCCTCACCATATGGCTGTGATTCAGAGCCAGGGGAGCTATTCTATACGCCAACTCTGACATGTAGGACAGCTAACATCAGCACAACATTTGTTTGTGTTTAACAAGACGCGGCGGTAGCCTGGAGTGTAGACAAGCCGGTGTTCAAAATTCTTAACCACCTACAGTACAAACATCTAGAGGAGGAAAATAGATGAAGAAAGCTCTAGACTGGCTGTATGACTACCACTGAAGTACCATTGTGGCGGGCAATTAAACCCCAAAAAGCACAACATGCATACTAGTATAGAAGAGTGGGATTATGCAAGTGTATGGCAGAGGACTGCAGATAAAGAATGCAATTACTTCCTTATAAGTTAAGTGAAGCATATGCAATAAAATGACAATGTTTGTGTCATTGTTTATATCCTTAGCTGTGTTTACAGTAATGTGAAACTTCATGATAAAATACTATAAAAGCCTTGTTGTAAGGCTGAGTGGAGCCCCATAAATGCTCAGACAGCCATGATGTATATATGTACAAGGAGATTAAGTATGTGTTTTTGTTTAATCAAAGAGTGGTTCACCCCAAAACACACATTCAGACATCAGAGAACAACTTAGGCCTTGTTCAAACTACCAGAGTCTGGACGGCAAAAAAAACACATGAAATGCGATCCAAACAACATTAAGAAATGGTTTGAAATGCAATTTCAAAGTGTCTTTGAACGCCACACACAGCGACGATGACATCACTTCCAGAGTGACATAAGTGCAGGCAAAATCCATGGCCACCGGCAGAGCACTATGAAAGACGACATCAAGATCAACAGTTCTTGAAAAAAGCATCAAAATAAATCAAAAGAAATAAGTCAAATTTGACTGCAGGATTGTTTGGCGGGCAAAATGATAGACCTCCATTTCTCACGCTAGTTACTGACACCTGTGTTGTTACCATGGCAAACCGTGCGGATACGCTGGTGATGTCTGGACACCCAAATCCCATCGGATCACTTGCAAATAACAGTGCAGACAGTCTGTCTACAAGACCTGATAGGAGAAAAAAAAGTGTGTTTTGCCTGCAGTCCGAATGTAGCCTTTGAATTATCTGATCATCTTGATACAGAGATGTAGAAGTGTACCCCAGGGTGTGTCAGTACACCATGACATCACAGTTGGGTGTAGTTACATATGCAGCAAAGAATATTTTTGACCACAGCTAACAGAGAGCAGTGAAACTCTGTTTTTCTTTGACCACCAGTTGCACTGTGGAGCCATGTTATAATGTGGGTTTTTATTTTGTTTGCTCACAAACACACACGAGGATGAGTGCACCCACAGGTTACAGGATAATACCAGAGAGGTAAGTCTCAAACTTCTGATGTCATCAAGTATAACAGGGTTTTTTTCCCTGGCTTAGTAACGTTCTCATGTATTGTAATAAACTGATGTGTTTTACAATGTTTTAATTACTTTGTTCGATACAGAAGGAAAAGAATTGATTTAAAAAAAACTACTTTATTTTTTTCATTCTGCCGGTGTAGATGCTGTAGTCTCAGAGGAAGACGGCAGACACACATATAAAGGCGCATGGAGCAGCGTTTACAAATGCGTTGTCCGACTGCCATTTGCAACAGCATTATTAAACTCCAACTGGCAATTTAAAGCTATCATCAAATGGCAGGGAAAAGCAGTTTTGCTGTGGTAGCAAAAACGTTACAAGTGTAAACACTGTGGCGCACCGGGCTGGCGGCTGGCCTTCACTTTGCTGCGGTCCAAAAACGAAGGCTCTTTTCTTCCTCTTTGGCAGGTCTGGCGGTGCCTTTCTTGGTGCACTGTGCTGATTACGATAGCGCCACCATATCAGCGTAATGCTGCAATTGCCATCACAAATGACAGAAATCTACTAAGTGCAATGTTTGTTAGAAACATTAGTGGTTTTCCATCATGACACTGTCAGAGATTTGTCAAGAGCTGGAAAACGCAGGGAAACCCCAATAAAAAGTATGGAGCAGCTCAATAGACGATGAACAGGAGTTTGTGGACCCATATGATGTTTCTCTTTATACACAAATAAGCTCCATTCTGTTGTAGTGCTCTCACTTCTGAGACAGAAAATGTACCCATACACTGTGTCATTAAGAACATCTTTCCCAGTTCATTGTACATGCAACAGCATCAGACTTTATACCCCACAACATCACCAATTTGAGGTGTAGCACTCTAGTTATTTGATTTTAGAAAGCGTTGTTCATGCTTACTAATATTATTGGCCTGTCTTTAACCACAGGAATATATGTATACATTTTGAAAATAGACATAGTTCCCCTTTAATTCCTAACTGATGATTATGTGTTTGAAGTCAAGCCATGAATGCCAACAATGTCAGGTTTGTAGGAGAAACAGTACTGACTGACAGGGGGTGAGTAGTTATGAACTGAGCTGTGATTTTGGGGATGATCTTTCCTTTCTATCAGTGTCGCTTTGCCATAATCCCTTCTTGTTCCCTGTCAAATTGATCCCCTGATTAAAATGTCAACACAACCCAAAAGTCACTGCTGCTCTATAAAAATCAAGTTCATACAGAGGGTTCATTCTCCTGAAAATGTAATAACTTTTACCTCAGTTACCTTTGCCATCCCATTGGGTAACCTGGGGCAGGAAACTTACACATCCTATTAAGGGCGATCTAAATTTTCAATAGAAGTGTAAAATGGAAAGAAAAACATGGAAATCTGATTTACAGCATTTTCACTCGGCAGCAGCCGTGTGCTGGGCGATAAGGTGGACCCAGGGGAGCTAAGCTAAGCTAGCAGACATGTCAACCAGAACAGGCTGTAACTCTATCAGTAACCTCTCCTGACACATAAAGGCCTCTTCAGCCACGCTGAGCGGCGCTGTAAGTACTACCCTGTGTATACTGCTAAAGACATTTCTGAATCTCCTGGATGTGAGAGGGGGGACAGGCAGGTAGGGAGAGACATGAGGGGAGAGAAAAGGGGAGGAGAAAAAGACAGGGACAGCGAGACACTGAGAACGAACAGAAGTGGGAAGGAATGGAGGGAGAAACAAATGGGAGAGAGGATGAGAGGGAGATAGGTGTTCCACTCTCCTGCTCAGCTCTGCCTTAATGCTGATGCTTATTGGAACTGTCAGTCCCAAACCCTACTGCTGCACAATGACACACACACACATACACACAAAAGACCTTAAAACTTGCACACACACACTCATTTTAACACACACAAACACATGAATACTTAAATGCATGAATACATCTGTATGCACGTCTAATGTACACATACCTGACACATAAAAGCTCACAAACAAACACACATATGCAGACCCAGACGAAGACACACACACTAGAGAAAACAGTTCATCCCATGCTAGTCTACTGAAAACGAATGCCACTGGTCTAGAAAATAACTGTAAACACAGCCGGCCACAGTCAGCATTTCAACATGGATGAACACACGCAAAGTGAAAGGATGGGGTTTCCGTGTGTGTGTGTGTGTGTGTGTGTGTGTGTGTGTGGTGTGTGCGCTCAATGCATACCACAGTATGATCTTCAGCTGCAGTGGATCTTGTTTCTCATGTTTCTGGGTGCAATTTAAAGTCAAGATGTTTATTATCTTTAACCAAATCATCAGGTCTAAATTAATATGATTAACACAAATTACCAGCATGACCAAAACACAGTTTAAATATTCAACTATGAGCTGTCAAAAAACAAAAGTATTTAGCGTATTTATTTATCTTAGTGACACAACAGCATTTCCTCTTATCCATCTGCCGTATCGCACCAGTTTCACACATTTAGTTTTTCAGATTTAATTGTAAATTTGTCATATTTAATCACTATGTTGATAAACATTGTTAAAGTCATTATGGATGCAAATAGAAGCAATTATTCTTCATAATTTAATTTTGCAATACAGCTAATTTTAAACATATTATTACATTCCAAGGGATCATCTGCCCATTTAATTCTGCCCACGATGATACTGAGTGATAATGAGGAAAGTTTTTTCCTTTCTACCTTCTAAATTGACATTGTGGAGATACAGTGTTTTCATCAGAAAGGGATGATTCAATGCTCGCTGTGCTTTCCTCAGTAATGAAGCATGGAGCTCTGATTGTTGTGTTCTTACATTGCGGTCTTTGCTGCTGCAATGAGACAATTTCCCCTCGGGGATTATTAAAGTTTCATTTTATCTCATCTTTCAGCACCATGGGATTGTCAATATGCTGCCAAGAACCAACTGCTGCTATTAACACAGACTGAGAGAGAGACATTTGACTTGAGGATTGCTGCCTGTAGATCATACTTCTAGCCTGTTGCTCTTCAAAGAACAGTTTTTTAAGATGTCTTATATTCCACAGTATAATTAGTCTTCCTTGGATCTGTCCATAATGTGTGTGTCTGTGCAGATGACAACCAGACAAAAAGTAATTTTAATAATGAATATAGTCATCAATTTAAAAATGGACAACATTGCAAATTCTTCACCTAAAATAATCAACAAGTAACTTTCAAACCCTGCTCTGTGTATACATGTGTATATTCGTTCCTCTCTATCCCACAAATCAGCCTTTAACAGGAAAAAAAACAACGGTATCAGTCATTTGTTCAAACATTAAAAATCTAAAATTGACCTCAACAACTGTTTTCCTGACCAATATGGACCTCTGTTTCTGAGAAGTAAAGTTGAGAGTACCATGATGAGGTCGTGGTGGATGGTAGGGTAGGGTAACGGAAGAAAAAACATTTAACCTGGTCAAACTTTTAACTTTGACCGGCAAGGTGCTGCTTTGGCCAATCAAAACCTGCAATCCCTGGTGGTTCACCACATAATGTAAGCGTCACATTTCTACTGTTTGCTTCAAGAGCAACAAAAAGATGATAATAGCAGCATTGACAGCTTTCAAGTCTATTATAAATAAAATTAAATTCAAACTATAGACACTAAAAATGCAGCATTTTCTTTCTACACAGAGCTGTTTTTGGTCTTAACACACAGGAACAGTGAACCCCCAAAAGCTACTACTGCTAGCTCACCTGGCATCACTGAGCTAGCTAATGTTACAGCTCAGCCAAGGAGGACACCAGTAATGTTTACAACTTGCACTGTCACAGGCATGAGCCTCTCATCCTTGAGTAGATGCACACTATGTTCTGCACAATGATATGGTGTGCTGGTGTTGTTCAGTAGAAGGAAAATAATCTCTAATGAAACTGCTCACAACAACGTCTGTTGATTATCTTGAGTAACCGAGTCATGATTTCTGGAAGGTGACATTGCTGTTGAGTTTTTAAATGTTTTTTGTTTTTGTCTTTTTGTTTTGTTTTGTTTTGTTTTGTTTTGTTTTGTTTTTGAGCACCACAAGCCGAGTGCCATCTGGTCAGTTATATTCGAGAGAAGGCAGACATCTCTATGGTCTGTATCTCCAACACTTGGCAACTAGCTGATAATTAGCCCGACAGGTAAGTATTTTTGATTTTGAGGTGAACTGTTCCTTTAACCCCAACAGCCAAAGTTGCTGTAATTTAAAGTGACCACAATCTTACACTTCCCATAATGTTTAGGTTTAACCTACTAGTCAGTTAAACAACTTAGTTAACTAAGCCTATAACCAAACCATAACTACAGTGGTTACAGATTGGGAAAGACTTCTATGATTTTTTTTTCCTATAAATAAAAGGACAAAAGGAGAGGAAGGAAGGGACAAACCCAAGGAGGAAGGCAAGGAAATGGTAGAAGGACTTCCTCTCACTTGCACACATCATAAACAAACACAAACATCAGACATGCTGTATGAACAGACACATACACAAAAAGGCAAAAACTCCCTCTGTCACTTTACATACATTTTCAGCTTTTTTCCTACCAGCTCTGTTTTTTCTCTTACCCTCCATTACTCGCTCCTGCTCCTTAAAGAGAGATTCAATGAGAAATCAGCACCGTCTCCCATCCCAGAACCAATTTGATGTCTCTGCATGGTGCAACACGTGCCTATCTGGTCAACTGCTACTTCCTATCAGGCAGCTCGCTCCCCTCCAGTTAATGACACCATAGGAACACCTAAATGTATATGCAAACGTCTCACTTCACTCTCAGGAGCCATGACATTCACATACACACACCATACTGGAAACACAGTATGAAGCAGTTTAGACCTTGAGGCAAAAACACATACTACAGTATGATAAAACATGAAAACACCCATGAACACACATTTAAAACTACTTACAATACAAGCCTTCACACACACACACACACACACACAGGCTAACATTCATGGGCATGCGGAGCTTATTTTCCAGCTTTGATCCCAACTGCTAGACATGTGAACGTTGCATGAATAAACCAATAAACAGCCAAAGAGGGGGGAAAAGAAAGAGGGATGGGTAGTAAAACAGATGAGAAAGGAAAAGGAAGTGGTGGAGCGAGGAAGAGTAAGTGTAGAGGAGAGAGAGAAAAGAGAAATGGAGCGGTGGCTGTGAGCAGAGAGAGAGATGTTGAAGAGAAGAGTCCTGACATCACTCGTCTCAGTCGGTTTTCGGAGGCGAGACAGCTGGACAGACTGCTTATGCAGCAATACCCTTCTGTGTCGGACTCTCTTCTCTCTTTCCCCACAATACACACACACACACACACACGCTGTCTGCCTCTCTCCCCCCACATCCCATCCTCCTTCTCTTTGCTTATCCACACCTCGTCCACCTCTTTAAACGCCTCTCGCTTCCCTCCTCTCTATTCCCAGCTTGTCTTGTCTACTGTTTGCCTGTCTTCCTCCTCTCCTCCCCCCTCGCCTCCCCCTCTCCTCACCTCTCTATCTCCCCTTCTTCTACTATTTACTCTCTTGTTCCCCTTTTCCCCTCTTCACTCAATCTCACCTCTGTCTCAGCGTCTCACTGATTTTTTTCCCCTCTCTCATATTCCCTTCTCACCCCTCTCCTCCCTTGTTTTTCCTGTCTTGTTGACTCCCCATTCGCCCCTCCTCACCCACCCACCCACACTACCTCTCATCTTACTGTCTCTCCTCTTTTCTCATCTGCAGTAGATGTCTCTTTTCCTGTTCTCTGAAGAGAAGGAGGATGAGGAGAGGCCCCGGTGGCCCCGCTGCACCATTCCTCCAACTGTACGAAGAGTGGAAAATAAATCCACTCACACAGAGAGTGAGTACACATACAGACACCCCATTCACCTTTCATTACACACACTGTAATGTCTTCAGATTGCCTCAACCTATCCTGTCCTGCATATATATAGTCTGCAAGATGGGTAGGAAAATTATTATTCCTGCATTAAAGAAGTCACATTTATATTAAACTTCTTTTGGTGCTTTGGGCTGTTGCAGTTTAAGGACATTGATTACAAATTATATCTTCAATATTATGTTCATGCAGCCTTAACCAGCACACTGACATTTTAATGAGCCTCGATAATTCTGTATATTTGTGGATTATTTTTGGAACTGTCTCAGTAGAGTGGTTGTACACAGTCACACATCACCCACTCCATGATTTTACCAGGTTAAGTATTGTTATTTCAAGTGCTTCAAAACAATACGCTACTGTTTGTGCCATTTATGTTTTATCACAGCTTAATACAAAACTGCCAGATTTCTTATCTGAGATCATATTGTATGGCACTGGCAGGTTTAAAACTGTCATCAGGAGCAGATTTAAAATAAACCTGCAAACGTGAAAAGGCAAATATGCCTCCATCTTTTTTTGGATTCACTATACTCCTCTTAAT
>JAPZEB010000008.1:6768024-6788538 GCA_029783705.1 Chaetodon striatus | reverse complement strand
TGGTCTTAACCACTGTATTTCATCATAAACAACCAGGAATGGGGCTCAAAGTGCAAAATACTGGACTTCTCCTTTAAAGAGATTCATCTTATGTAATATGAGATTGGTCTAACTCTGAAGTCAAAAATCTGACACTTGGGCAGGGACTTGTGGCGTTAGGGAAAAAAAAAAAAAAAAGGCGTCCTTTAGTGTCGGCATGATACATGACCAGTTGTCATTATAGTCTAGTGGTGTCAAGGGAAAATGTGGCGGGATGAATACAAAAGTTAAGGCGACACAAGTCCCTGTAGTGCAGGCAAGAGGGGTGGTTGATGGGTCCAAAAAAACAGACTTTCATCTCAGTGAACGCTGTTTGCATCCTGTAAGATTCTAAAGCCAAACCCTGTTCTTTTTTCCTAACCTAACCACACATGTTTGTTGTTGAAGGAAAAAAATGTCAATTTGCATTGTTGTACCAACCTAGTGCATTTATTTTGAAAGAAATTGCATGTAAACAGTAGATTTCCTGTGAAAACGAAAGTGTATCTTGAAAGAAGACAATGCATGTAAGAGGCAGAGCGTCAACAACCAACGCACCCAGGGTACCTTACACGTTGTATGTGGACGTGGATCGTCCTTTGGCATGTCAGCACGTCAATATGTGACAAGGTCGTAGTGAGAATGTGTTGGTAATACCCAAAAGAGGAGAGGCGTTTATAACACGAATTTAAATGTTTTCACAAATATCCTCCTTGAGGTGATATATACTGAGGCCCATAATAATTCCTACCCTATGAAAGTAAAAATGACCTCATAGAACATTAATTCTGTTTCTTGCTTCATTCACTCTGAAGCACTCTTCTTGTTATTGCAGATCCAGCCACTCCCCCCTGCTCTGCTTCCATCACCTGACCCTCCCTGCTGACAAACTCACCTGATTCTCATTTCTCTGTTCAATCCAACTCCACTCATTCCTAGCTCTTTGTCAAGTTTGCACCTGCAGTAGCTTTCCAGCCTTTCTGTCGGCATGCCTGATAAACAGATTTACGTTTTATAACATGCCTGTCTGGACAAGTTTGAGTGGTTGATACCCTTGCCTGCTTTTAGAATTCAGCAAATGAGAACTTTTGTTTTGCTCTGACTGTCTTTGTTGTGCTTTTGGGTTAGAGGTTGTTGTCTTTCTAAGGTATGACATCGATAACAAGCTGGACTGGTCTCACAACACTGACACCCTCTTCAGGAAGAGACAGAGCAGACTCCTCTTCTGGAAGAGACATAGATCCTTAAGTGTGTGAAACAGGCTTCTAATGAAGTTATACCAGTCTGTAGTAGCCAGTGCACTGTTTTTTGCCCTAGTATGAAGAGATGGTAGCATCTGGGCTAATGAGGCCAGCAGAATCAACAAGCTGGTGGCGATGGCCACTTCTGTGACTGGGCTGGATCACAACCATCCTAGATAACTCCCTCGCTCCCTCCATCCCACCCGATCATCCTATCCAGGTACAGAATGGTGTCCAATTCACTTGAGACTCTGGGTGCGTTCTTAATTGCATACTTTTTCTTTTTACTTTTAGTAGGTACTGCAGCTGCCCTAAAAAGTTTGTACTGTTGCATGCAGTATGGACACAATCTGGACATAAAACTTTCTCATAACTTTACGCCCTGAACTTTAACCCTCTTGCTTTTATAGCCGTTACCATGGAGATAAAACACCACTTACAGAGACAAACCTGGAGAGCTCTCCTGTTGTTACATTGCAATGTGTGTAGTTGAAGTTTAGAGTTGTATATTCTTGCATATTACATCTGCGATAGTTAAATTACATCTGCAGTTTTCTGTCACTGTTATTTTTACAGGTGTGTCCTGTTGTTTAATATTTAGGATTTTTTTTTTTGTTCACTTTTCACATAAACAATTAATGTTCCTATTATGACTATTCAATCTGTCATCAGTTACTTGAACGCGCTGTCATCCATCATTGCTGTCAAGCTGTCATCTGCTTGCAGCTCAGTTGACGTGACATATCAACTGCTGTGCAGAGGATTGTGAGTCAGATTAGCCGGAGAAGCATGCTGGCTTGCATACTGCGAAATTGGACCGGTTATAATAGAACATCCTGGTGTTTTTGGCACACTGCATTTGACATACTATGTATTGGGACATACTAAATCTGTTTCTGGCATACTATGGTAGTATGGGTACTGGAATGCACAGACTTACTCATCTCTTTCTTGTTAATGTCTCTCTGCTGGACTGATTATATACCTTGCCATACTGTTCATATATTTTTTGTTATATATTCTCCTAACCCATATGATACCATATGTATTCTGTTCAATTCTGTTATACTGTACACCTATACCATACACTATGTTAAATTGTACTATATTATGTCATACTTTATTATGTGACTACACTTTTTATTATGTCACATATCCCATACTATATCATCATGTACCATATTACACATTGTGTTACTATTTTACATAATTGTACTGTTTTCTATCACATTAATGCAGATGAACACTGAGAACCATCATAAGTCTGGTGTACCGTGTTTACATAGTCTGTTGACTCTGCTGCAATTGCATTTTTTTTTTTTTTTTTTTACATTTTATAGTTAAATGCTTTTGTATAGATTCTACTTTTATTGTATTATTGTTTTAGTTAATGTACTTCTTATTATTTAATTCTCTGTTATTTTCTATACTCTCTGCCAGCTCTCTGACAGTGGTGCTGGTATTGTTGTCACATTTGGATTTTCTGTGTGTGTGTGTGTGTGTGTGTGTGTCTATCTGTCTGTCTGTCTGTCATCAGGGCAAAATCTGGTCCTGGAGACACCTGGCTGTCTGTCAACAGATTTTGTCAGTGCAATAGCATCACAACCATGCAAGGCACAGTCACTAAACTTTACAGTTGAGTTGTTGAGATAACAATGAAGGCCAAGTTCCAAGTTGGGTGTAGTCCGAGCAAGGGTGCAGGAGGTAGCATAATAGGAATTAGAGAAGGGGCTATTGGCCAGCCCACTTTACGCCCCTGGCCCATGTTTGCTTAAAGCCATGAAATCACCAGTGCGGCAGGTGTGATCACATAAGAAAGTCTCTAATCTGTATTTATGTGAACTGAATTTCCCCAATCTTATCTCCTGTCATTTTGCAGCTATATAACACCTACACTGAACAAGACATTAAAGATATTAAAATATTCTTGTAAATATATTTTCTTAATTAATTACTCCAGGTTTGTCAGCTGTGCTCTCCTCACCTGTCATTGTGAAGATCCCCACCACCATGTTAATACTCCGGTTTCCCAGCAGGGTCATCTCCATTCCAGGGGCTCCACTTTTCTTCTGTTTCCTTTTGGACTTGAAAGACGCCCAGATGCCGGTCCCAAGGACCAGCAGGTAGAAAAACATCATTGCTATCACTCCTGGGATGTTCACAGCCATGATGGATGCTGACTGTCTTCTCCACTGGCTGATGTCCAACTCACGGAGTGACTGAGAACTATAGAAAACAAGAATAACACAGCAGAATGGGGAAAACAGAACCCTCCTCCAGTTTAAAGATGCCCTCTGGCTGGTTTCAGGTTTAGACAGGTTTATTAACTTTACAAACATGGAGAACTTGCATGTATGCATTTTAAGCATATGTGACATTTTTAACTGAACAAAAGCAAACCGTTACAGCTTTGCTGGAAATGTTTGTAGTAACTACTCAGCTGCTGTTAAAACATTGGACAGCATAGATAATCTCAAGTGCTATCTTTGTCTGTTTTGTGTCTTTGTCCCTTGAGAGCCAATTTTATTTTAACTTCAGTTGTTCGTAGATCAGTGAATTCAAACTTTAAATTACAAGACATATGTTGCATTCCTTTAGCATATTTAACTACATTAGAACAGTAAATAATCTTTGACCCATCCCCTGTGATATTTTTCACCCAATTTTGAATTTTAAGGCAACAATGAATAACTCAAATTTGACTCAAGGGAGCCAAACCTTTTTACATGCTACATTTTTCGACCGTTTTTATTTGTAGCATTCTGGATTTTTAATGTCTGTTTTGTTGTACACACATACTTACTAGGCCCTTCCTTTTATCACAGGCTCTCTTGGGTACTATAGGCTGAGGAGAGGACATGGAAGCTTCTATTGGCTGAAGTGAGGTATCAGTCATAAGGAAAGCTATAAACAAGCAAAAAACTTAAATGCAGGTAAGTAAAATCACTTCTGGACTTAAAATGACTGCAGTAAAGGGAGTAAAAAACAACTGCTTCAGTTTTGTAAGAGGCGATTGTGATAATGGTGTCAGTATTTCTATAATATATTTTGCGATGGTGCTGGCTGGCTTGGCTGCTACATCACTCACCAATGACCAGGAATCTGAATGCAAACCAAGGTAAATTATTACTTTTTTTTTTTTTTTTTTTAAAGGAAAAAAACACATTTACTGTGTTAAAACCAGGGGTGATTGCTCTGAGACAACAAGGGAGGCTGAACAAAATTTCATAGAAGAAATGGTCAAATATGCACAATTGAATTTACATCAAAATAAGAATTTGCATTGCATTAAACCTGCGCTAGAATTCGTTTAACATCATGACTATGATGTTCAAATGCCAGCTGTTTATCACTAGTTTTCAAACGCGACCTCCCTGTCATACATTCTTGTGTCAGCACGGTGGACACGGAGCCTCCAAGCAAGATGGTCATTGGAGAAATGCGACAAAATCATCACTTTCACGGAGGCTTAGCTTCCCTGGGACCTAATGGAGCGGTAGACGGGAGAGGACGCTCGGTGTATGCATGATGATTGGAGGAATTGTCTAAAAGGCTGAACCCCTTTGTGATTGACAGTGCTTTTGAAATACACACCGGCATCGTCGCATTTGTGCCGTTCAGGTGTTTAAACCTATCTAAAAATCTTTGAGGTGTGTTTTGCTGTGGTTCTATGGCATAAGTGTGGTTGAAAAAAGTTACTGCCTCGCTACAATATGATACATTTTATGATGTAAACTTAAAGTGAGCTTCCCCTGTTTGAAAGACCAGCAGCCGCCACTAGTGTAGGGTAAGTTGACATTTCTTTAAAGGGCATTTAATCAAGTTTTGTGTTACAAATTCCATATGTAAATATTCATCTGTCACAAGAAGCTTCACTCACCATATATGCTGGGTTTCATGTGGTTGCCTGTAAACACACGTTGAGCTCGCCAGTTGCAGAGGCGTACATGTGGGTGTGTAGAGAGCGGGATAAAAGGCTGATCCAAATATTGGCAATCATTTATCATTTATATAAGGAAATGGTGCACTGGTAGACGTGTAGAAAGTTTTATAAATCAGAACATTTGTAGATTCTCCTCAGAGCTTTATAAATGAGGCCCCTGCTGAGTAAAAGACTCCAGGTTACACTAACAATTATGCAAAATGAATCCATTGCAAGAAAACCAATAGAACATTGTCTCTATCTTCCATGTAAGTACAAAATTAGTACAAAATCACATAATAGTATTTATTTAGTAGGAAGACTTCCTGAGAATTTAGTTTCATATCAGTTTCAGTCTTTTGGACACTACAGGGCCTGTAAGAAGTGTTTTTACAGGTATCTTAGTCCTTTTCCATATCACAGATATGGCCAAATGCACACTCAAAACAAAAATATTGTCGCACTAAATTTATTTTAATGTATTTCTAAACTGCTAAAAATAGGCAGTTAGGTACAATTAAAGTAGTTTTAAATCCAGAGTAATCCATACATGCTCAGTTTTTACACAAAAACATTTAAAAAATCTGTCAATAGCGTCTCTAAAAGTCTTTTTTTTTTTTTACATCTAAACAAACATATGACAGCCGATGTAAAATTCAAAGTCAAATTCACTTGTTAATGAAACTGCTAATGCCATTTTAATCCTGAGGCCACATCAAACACGTAATACACACCTGCTCACACATGTCTTACATCAATCTCTTGATAATATCTAAAAGAAATCTTGTGAGTCTTACTCTACACTTTGCAGTTTACAGAAGACTTCTGCATTGAACAAAAACACATTTTCCATGCATATCACAGCCTGCAGTTGGTATGCGTGTTGGGCTTGAAACTCCTTGCATGTAAAAACACTGAATTTTAGCTTTTGAAACTGAGGGAGTTAGGTGTTCATTAATGAAAGAGCCACACAAGTGGCTGTAGAAAAGCTCTCTGGACTTGTGCAGCCATTATGGTGAGCCCTCCTGGAAATATAGAGAGGGAGAGAGGGGCCTGAATGAGCTCTTGTCGAGGTAATGTGTGTGGGAGTGTGTTGTGTGTGTGTGTGTACCTATGTGTGTATGAGTACAAGCCAGCAAGTGAATGAGTGACTGAATGAGTGAAAGAGAATCACAGAGATAGATAGACAGCAGGGAGAGGGTAATCTCTGGGTAATCTTCGTCAGAGTGCTGATGGAGGTCCCAAATGTTCTACCTTTTTGTCTGCACAAATATGTGTGTGTTATCTGTGCATGTGTGTATACACATCAGACTCTTGATAGCATCCCATGTTGTGCATGTGTAGCCAACATGCTTATGTTTACAACTGACCATGTGTCCGTGTGCGTGTGTGTGTGTGTGTCCTAGTCTCAGTTATTTATTTGTGTGTGTGTGTCTGATGAACGCACCCAGTGTGGGTGCTGGGAGGGTTGCTGACAGTGACAGAGAAGCAGGACACTGGGTAATGGAGTTTGTACCAGTCGAGAGTGCATCACACTGACAGATGCTAGTCCCCTCGGACACTGTGGGGGAGGAAGTGCTCATTCACTCTCATTGCCACCTCGTGGGAGGGCCTGGAGTACTGCTACACACACACACACAGATAGAGACAGTGATAGGTTACACCATACACACAGTCACAGGAGGGCAGAAAGAGGCTGGATGAACACATACACACACTCGCACTTGACAAAAACACAGGTTTTACACACATATTGTGCGCTACAGACACAATTATAGGGAGGGTAATGATTCTTCACACATAAAAGCACACACATTTTTGTCACAGTTTTTCCCTGGAAGCCTTAACCTTAAAGATATATAAATATTCATAATCATAATTATGTCAGCTGAATCTGATTTGGCTGCTCCAATATAAATAGTTGACTATTTGTTCCATCTTTCCACATAAAGTTTGAGAGTTTGAACGGGGTTCAGTGGGCCTTTCAGGGTGACAGCAACATTCACATAATACAGTAAACAAGCCAAGTTAGCCCTCAGTGCAAATGCATGCTAATTATGCTCGTCAGATCGTAAATATGCAACATTTTTTGCCGACACTGAATACCAGAAGATAGCCAGAGACTGTATTATATGAAGTTGCTGTGAGGTTCTAATCAGAAGGCAGAAGAATTTTGTCTCATTTACTTCTAGTATGTAGCCTTGCAGATGGTTTTGATGATTGTATTGTATGTGTTCAGGTTTAGAGATACAGCACCTGCCTGTTCCTATCACAACAAAAGAACGGAGATGAATGAATTTTCATTGGTGGAACTCACAGTACTGAGATGTTACAACAAGTCAACATTTTCCAAATTTTTAAAGTCATTGGCAGACCCTTTTATGGATGTTCCTAGTCTAAAAATATTAAAACATTCAGAGAAAGAGTTAAAATCTCTCTAAAATCTCAATTCTATGAGACTAAACACTGTTTTTTTGCAGATACTCATACTATAGATAGCTGTAAGTATGTATGGGAGCATTTAATTCATGTAACTGATATACCAAGTTAGATTTCTAATTTGATGTCACTGTGAAGTAACACCTGTTATGTGTTGCAGATATCATAAACCACAGGCACAACACACCTACCACAACACTGGATCTGCTAGGATTGCTAACAAACAAATGTATTTCTGCAAATAAATGCTCAAACTGAAGGAGAGACGTTGCTGTGTTCTCTTCAATAAGAAAATTAGGCCACTTGTGCACAGCTAAAGTCACCCAAGCTGTTGCTTATGTCCCTTTAACCATAACCACCACACGCCTTAAACTCAAAGAAACCACAAGCAAAAGTCATGTTTCGACTCTAACAATGAACTGGTATCTTTGCGGGAGCTGGCATTTTGTCCCCAGAGGTGAGTCCTGTCCTCACTATGTGACTGTGTTAAGGGCGGTTTGACATTTTGGGAAATGCGCTTGTTAGCTTCCTTGCTGAGAGTTAAATGAGAGGATCAATACCACTCTCATGTCTGTCCATTCAGTATGAAGCTGGAGCCAGGAGACAGTTAGCCGAACCACACACACACACACACACACACACACACACACACTTGTACAAAGACTCATTATCACAAACAGTAACTCTAACAAGTATACTCCACAAGGGCTCTTTCTCTCTTGTCCTGTCTGTCGCTTCCCTCTCTCACACACTCTCATACTAACGCTTTTCATTCTCGCAAACTGACACATTCAAACACATCCATTCACACACAAAGAAACACATACAGTACTATGGCACCACAAAGTCTGCAGACAGGTACATCAGAAGGACAGGTGTTCACCAAAGTTGGCCTCAGGAGCACAATGGATGTTTGAACAGATGATATTGAATGAAGCACTATTTTACTATACTCATATTTTACAGCTCTAGTTTTTTTATTCTATGTTCCAATTTCTTACTCTTTACTGTTGGGTGTGTGTCATTTTTCATTGTTTCATAAATCATATTATAAAGGCAGGTGTCTTGTACATTCAGGAGCCACGTTTTTGGTGCAATCACTAACACCCCTCTCTGTATTACACAAGAGATTTTATTAAAAGGCTGCAGAAACTAGGAGATGAGTTGCTATTTTAAGGAGGGTACATTACATACGGTCATTTCTGGGGCACTTTCCCTTTTTTTTCATTTCAATCTCCCCAATTTTCTTGAAGAGCTGTATCACTAAATTAATCTTACATAACCGGCTCTTATCTGGACTCTGGGCTTAAAGCTCTTATCCAATTACAAACTTATCCAGCCCACACTGACGGACTAGCTCAGCAGGAGGACGCTACTGCAAGCACAAGAAGAGGACACTCGTTGTCCCCGTCTGTATCATACCTCCTTCTCACTTTCTTTTATTATACAGATGTTATCGATGCTTTAAAGTCAGAGAGAGAGAGAGGAGGGTGCTGCAGACATCTCCTGAGTAAACATAGCAGGGGTACACTCGGTCTCTGTGTTCATCCATCCCTCTGTCTCTACTTCATTCAGTAAAAAGATATTATCTATTGTTTAGACCAGCGTAGAGGCAGGGGGAGTGTAAAGGAGATAGTCTCAGTAATCACGATGAGACTAATCACAACAAGAGGACACCCTTTCTCTCTGTCCTCATTTAGCTTCCGCTTCTTCCATGGTTTTTAGAGCAGAAAGAGGCAGATATGCTTTACGTATAAAATGAATGAAATGAGCATTAGAGATAACATCCCATCCTCTGAGACCTCTCACAACTCCACACAACAGGGGGACACTCATTCTCTTGGTCATTATCTATCCCTCTTTCAGCAGAGAGATGAATCTGTGCATTACACCCAGCTGAGTGTCCATGTTTCAGACAGACTACATCTTCTGAGTTATCACAACTCAACTAATCACAACAGCAGGACACTTATTCATGTCATTTTATCTCCGCCTTTCCATACACAGACGATGTAACTATGTGCTATGTTGGAGGAAGAAGATGGAAAGTGCGATAATGTTTAAGTTTGCATCCTCTGAATAAAAGAAAAGAGTTCACAAAGGCAGTGGTGACATTGGATGCTTTTGTGAATGCATTTTTTTTCTGGGGTTCGGTTTGGTTTGGTTTGAATTAAATTGAAGAATAAACTTTACAAGACACAAAAGAAACCATTAAATGTGTGAGCATAAATCAATAACTCTTTGTGAAAATGCAGGACATTGAATACACAACTGTTTGTTTTTTATAAAACCACACTTTTTGTTTTACAGTGAACCTACCAAAATATGAATAGTAAAACACTTAACATTTTACATATCCTGGTTAACACACTTTATTTCAAAAAAGTGTATGAAATAAACAGTTTATAACAGATTGATACGTAACAGTACTATAGTTTTACAGAGCAATTAGTAAGCAGTGTATCTGGTAGGCATCCCATTATACCAGGAATTTAGAAGTCGATACCAGTACCAGTAAAATTCCATGATTCTTGATACCCAATTCAAAATTAAAAAACACAATCTGATGTACTTAAACATACACCCATTTATTAGAAAACAGTTTACATTTGATTTAAGTTAAATTTTATTGGTAATCTGTGATGACCTGCCTCAAACAAAGAGTACTAGTATGTGTGGACGGGGGAAACATACATTATAATAAAGTCTACCGTATATTGACATATATCTCTACCACTGTTGTTGTTCAGCACTTGTATGAAAGATATGATAGTCTTTGAGGTAGGCTATTTGTCCCGTCCCTACTCCACTGTGATTCGACAGCTGGGTGAAAGTGACAAGCACAGCATTTTACCCAGAACTGCACATTTTTCAACTCTTGGCGACCAGACAAGAAAAAAAGAAAAAGCCAAATATGCAGTACTCAGTCTAGAATAGAAGCTCAGCACCATATCATGCTGCTAGCATAGGGTATATATGAGCACGGTCTGACTCCGAAGTCGTTAAAATCGGGTGCTTGGGCAGTGACTTGTAGTGTCAGACACCAACAAAAAAAGACGTCCTTTAACGTCGGCATGATACGCGGCCAGTTGCCGTTATAGTTTATTGGCATTTTAGGGGCAAACGCAGCAGGACAAGGACAAAAGTTAGGGCAGCGAAAGCCCGACTGGGGTGGGCCAGAGCCGTGGTGGATGGGTCCAAGAAACACAGACTTTCACCTGAGAAAGTGGTGTTCCTGTACTGTAACATTACAAAGCCAAAGCCTGTTCTTTTTTTCCTAAACCTAGCCATATGTGTTTGTTGTTGGAGGAAAAAGAAACATCCATTTGCTGTGTTCTACCAACGTAGTGCATTTATTTTGACTGTAAGCAAACATTACATTTCCTGTGAAAATGGAAGTGTATTTTGAAAGAAGACAATGCATGTAAAAGGCAGAACTAGACATGGCGTCCCAGAACATCAACAACCAATGTTGTATGTGGACGTGGAAAGTCCATGACCAAACGTCAAAATGTGACAAGGTCAGAGTGAGAATGTGTTGTAAATACACAGAATTCATTCATTCATTCATTTTCCATAACCGCTTATCCTCTTGAGGGTCGCGGGGGGGCTGGAGCCTATCCCAGCTGACATCGGGCGAGAGGCGGGGTACACCCAGGACAGGTTGCCAGACTATCACAGGGCTGACACTCACATGTGCATGTCTTTGGACTGTGGGAGGGAGCCGGAGTACCCAGAGAAAACTCACGCTGATACAGGGAGATCATGCAAACTCTGCACAGAAGGGCTCCCCCACCCGGGTTCAAACCAGGAACCCTCTTGCTGTGAGGCAACAGTGCCAACCAACCACCGTGCCCCATACACAGAATTCCCATTCAAAAAAAAAAAAAACTATCCTCAGGAAAAAAACATTTTTTCTCTCAACTAGTCAAGGCCGAGCTGTCGCTGCTGCACTTGTCGCCATTTTCCACACATTGTTCTTACTTGCCGGTAGGCATTCTTCCTTCTCCATCAACTATAACACTTGCAGGTGTATATGCTGCCCCCCTAGGTCCGGAAGAATTGCATCATGTTTCATTTGGTACCTACAGTACTGAAGAAAAACGAGTACTGTCGTGTTTTCTATAATTTTGGCATCAACCAAGTCAGGAGAACCAAAGTATCTATAAAACCACTGGAAGTGAGCAAAGACAAGAATTCATCCCCTATACTTC
Source organism: Chaetodon striatus (assembly GCA_029783705.1). NCBI lineage: Eukaryota > Metazoa > Chordata > Actinopteri > Chaetodontiformes > Chaetodontidae > Chaetodon > Chaetodon striatus. The sequence continues at coordinate 6,776,704 of JAPZEB010000008.1, read as the reverse complement.
CCGAAAGCCTGTTTTCTGATAAGGGTAAAATTGCAAAAACAGAGGAAGTACAACAAAGTTACAGATACGTAAGAGAGATGATAAGGACAGTGACATGTCAGACAGTGAGGGAGGTTATATGAGAGACAGACAGAGGTGAAGATAAAAACAGGTGGTCAAGGAGAGGGAGAGAAATGCGTTTCTTCCTCTGATAAACTCTGCGATATCAGTGTCTCCTCTCCTCGCAAGCATTAGAGTGATTCCTCCAGAGACTCATCTCTCACTCTCTTCCCCTTTCTGTCCCTCTCCACCTGCCCTTTCTCTTCCTGCCTTCGTTGATCGTCTGCCAAAGAATGGTGGGGGATATGGGACCGGAGGAGATAAACAACCCAAAAAAAAAAACTCATATGCACATGCACACAAACACAGTGTTTGCCATGTGGCACATACAGGTGTAGAAGCCAATCAGATAACATTCACACTGCAGAATGTCATCATGCATGCAGCCAAACCTATCTCTCAGAGACATAAAATGGGTGACAGATTCTCTCGCTCTATCTATTCAATTTTATTTTTTCTATTGGCATAATGTTCATTTGTGCTGGCAAAACACATGCACAAAGAAAATGGTGGATGAAGGAGAAAAAGTTAAACGTAAACAAATTATAACACAAACTAGTTATATAATATACTAAATGTTGTTCGCCCTATCTTCATGCATACACTCGAATATACACCCAAACATACACTCTTACAGAAGGCCAATTAGATAAAAGCAGACATAAGACATATTCAGACAGCAGGTAGACACACCCAATCACAAACACAAAATGGTGGCACACATACACACACACACACACTGGAACAAACACACACACACTCACGCAAGCAGGCGGGCCGGCAGGAACAGGAGCCCACCGTAATGTGATTTTGTCTCGATTAAAATGGTGGGAATTGGATCTGAGGTAAAAGGCCATGTCAAGAGAGAACAAATGGGAGCGGCAGCACACGGAGGAAGATGAACGACTGTCTGGGAGATGGAGAGATGAGATGGAGGGGAGGAGGTGATGGAGGGAGAGAGAAATGATAGGAGGGGAGAGAGAGAAAGGCGGAAAACGAGTTGGGGTGCTGTGGGTCTATATTAATCCATTATGGAGAGGGATCCTTCCCCCATATGTGTAGCCCTCCTCTCCTCCACACATGGTGATAGCACTGACCTCCTCATGGAAGGGGGAGCATGAGCTGAGAGACTGCACATACATATACTATACTTCTCCTCCTCCTTTTCGTCTACCTCCTTTTATTCTGGATTTTCCTCTGCTCTTTCATCTGCTTTCATCCCATTCTACCTTTGTAGCTTCACCTATGTATTATATGCTTCTTCCATTTACCTCAATTATCTGTTCCTTCTCATGCTCAACATTTCCTCCATTATCTTTTACTGTTCTCCTTCAATGTGCCTTCATTTTCACTTTCCTTCTCTTCTCAAACCCTTCAGTTATTTTCGTGACAAAAGGGTGGCTTCTGTATGTCCATGAAGCATATTATTGTTTTTTGGTTTTTTTTTCAAATGCTGTTCACTTTCACCAACATTTATTAGGTTTCCAGTGTTCTATGGCCACCTCTAATAAAGTAGTGAAGTGGAGGACGAATTTAGGACATTGATGTTCATTTTCTCCATGTACAATGTGAGGTAACTGATAGTTGGAGCATCTCCAAATGAAATGAAAGTCTTCCCGTTGAATCATCAGTAAACAAAGATGAGAAACTGCATTATAAAATGTCAAGTTCTGTGTTCCCCAGCTCTCCGATGTCCTTGAGTAAGACACTGAAACTACAGCTCAGATTCCCTTTTACTGGCTTCCTCTCTATACTGTAGGGCCTCTTCCTCACTGGACAAAAACCCCATTAACACCCACTAATATCCAGCTTTTGTATTTAATGGGTAAGGTTACAACTGCCATTCACTCCTGGGACAAATGACTCTACAGTGGTCACAGGTATTTATCGGCTTCAGCTCAGATCGGCTTGAATCCGCAGTGACAGAAATACAACACCAGGATGGATGCGCCGATTTAAGCTACTTTGCCAGCCGATGTCACTCCGATGCCGATGACAGGCCCCCACAATATAATGTCTGTCGATGCCCAAGCAGCATTCTGACATTGTTCAAAATCTAGTCAACACTGAATTTAAGAGAGGGACTGAAATAGTAAGATATAAAAAGGGTAACCACCGTAACATGTTCACTGGCCTCCATGCTGCTTTCTACTGTTTACTAACCTGTTTTCAAACCTAACCATGATGTCAGATGTGACACACCAGAAAAAAAATAAACAGAAAGGTATACCCACACATTCATTTACTTGTGGCGGGCCACCACGAACTGTTGCCGTGGATTTTGTTTGTTGCAGATATTAATCAGTTAACCACCATTAGCCTAATGTTAAGCTAACTGAGTAGCCTAGCTGGCTTGCCTTTCTTATTCTGATTGTAAATTTGCTGTGTGTGTTCTCTTTATGATGTCAGGGTGAAAGTGGTTACTGTCCCAGATAGCACGTGATGCCATAAGCTAATGATGATCAGTCAGTAACTCACATGTCTATATTTGTATTTTACTGTTTCATTTTAGAAACTGAGTGTTCACACACTTCTATGCTGCATCCTGTTAAGTTTCCCATTCTGCCAGCAAAACTCTTAAAGCTACCTGATGACTCTGTGTTCCTTGGCCAGAACACTGTAGTGGTCAATGTCCTAAGTTTAACAGTTTAAAGAGTCACTACCCAACAAGTGTGCTGAGTCTAAAATTTGCTTTTAACTCACAAACAGCTGTTCCTCTCATCCAGCAATCTAATCTGATCAGCCCTGATCAGATCGACTTATCAATTACCCACCCTGTGACACAAAATCCACAAACGTCTGCTGATGGTACAAAGACAAGTTCTGCCTGTGCTGCGTTCACGGACCTGCAAAAACCACTGAATTTAGAAAGGGCACAGAGACAGAGACACAATACAAGGACAGGCAGACATCAGCTACTGCCTCCCCCCAGCATCAGCTACCACCATAGATAGATTGTAAGTCTGTGGGAGACACTGCTCATTTTCTGCAGAGCCACATTCATGGCTCAGGTCTACTGGAAATGGGAAAGCAGTCTATTTCTTATTTTTAACTGGTTCTCTCGCATTTATAAAACCTGCATACACAAGCTAATTTTAGTGGAAAAGTCTATAATTTGGTAACTAAAGCCCATGGGTATGGCAGTATTTGATTTTTTTCATGATATTAAACAGGTATCGCTGCATTATCCCTGAGACTCCCATGTCTCTGAAAATGCTAAAAAGTCAGCTTGAAATGGATATTGATTTTCATCATGCTCCTTTTCTGGCCTCTCCTGGTCACCCACTTTCTCCTCCATTTACCTTCATTTTCCTTCTTCTCCCTCCTTTAGCTCTTCATGATCTGGATTTTCTTGTAGAGCTTCACCCTTCAGCCCCGGCTTTTAATCCCATTTCCCCTCCTTCCTCCTCCTGCCACTTGCAATGCCTAAAACCAGCCCAGGTTTTCTTCTCTTTCTCTGTGTTGTGTTTTTCTACCACACACACACACACACACAGCATTGACCTGACTGTCACTTATCGGATTATATCATGTACCTACAGACAAGGAGATAAACACGACCAGCTTTTAGAATTCATGTATTCTGCAATAAACCTTTTTTGACAGAGAGCTTCTACACGCCCAGGCTGAACATGGAGACACTGATAACAATATATATCTCATGTATGCTCAACATTTACACACTGCACAGTACACTGGCCCAGAGTCTACATGACAGTTAACATATGTACTGTCAGGATAAACGAAGGTAGTACATGCACTACTGGCACATATAATATATTTAGTGCGTGTGGGACAGCAACATATCTCACATTAAACAGATCCATCATGAGCCGAATGAGATAATCGGTGTCACTCAGATGACACAAGTGTGTTGAAAATCTATGCCAAAAACATGCTGAGATGGTCTTACAAGTTAAGGTGCGAATCTTTTGGGCATAGATAAAGTTTAGGAGCACACCGAAAAGACAGCTGGTGACATGTAGCAGCAATAAGTCTGTTACCTACCAACCTATCAGTCTCAAATTAGTGATTATGAATATGTCTGAAGTCTTGGGCCGTGGTCAGCAGTACAAAAAGCTCAATCGTGGTTCAACTTTTGCAGCAATGGCAGTACGACATCTTCTGATTACATGCTGGCCAATTATATGTATGCAAATCATAGGTGTTAAAAATCATCCCGCAAAGAAGTATGAACTGCAGTCTGCAGTAGGGCTGACCTGAATGCTTCGAAGCGTTGCCACGGTTATCGACGTCCAAATCAGTCTTCGAGTGCTTCATTTTTTGTTTTGTTTTCTTTTTCAACAGTAAACTGGTGGAGGAAATTGAAAAGAGGTGGCCAGTGTCAGACACAAATAAAACCAGTGTCCTCAGCGCAGTCATAAACCCCTGCTTCAAGCAATCAAATTGGCTGTCAGACAAGGAAAAGGAACTGGTGAGACAAAATGCAGACTGTTATCTGAGTCTGGCATCTGTAGTGAAGCACTTGTTTTGTAGAGCGGCGCTAAGTCCTACTAAAGTCGAGTCAGGTTCGGGTGGTCCCATTGCGTCCCGTCAAAGCTTCCAATATTCACTGGTAATTATCACTAAAGCTTTGAAGCCCCAAAAATTGTATTCGGGACAGCCCTAGTGTGCAGTGTTTGGGTGTCTACAAAGCTTTCTATCTGGTCTTACTGGTTTATATTTCATCTTCATACCCACAAGTTTAACAACACACCCACATCGAAACATGTCGTTTTCAGGTCCCGGTGCTATTGTCAGTCTGAACACAGCCTTAAAGTATTAGCCAGCTTTGCTGTTTGGACAAAATCCAAATTAAAATGCATTTACTGTATCTCCTTTTTTAAGAAAAACAGACGACACAGATAACAGCATAAACTGACATCCTGTTTAATTTCTCCCTGCAAAATACACTTTTTACTTTCAGCTTTAGAACAACTGACACAGAGATACCGTTTCCTTAAATTGCGATTTGTACCTTGATATCTTATCAGCGTATGGTAAAATGCATTATAACACAAGGTGCATTGCGATAAGAATATGATCTGATCTGCCAGACAACTTGCGAGGGAGGACTGGATCACACGGTGATGGGATCGCAGCCAGTGAGCCAGGTACAAATGCAGTCTGTACTTTGTTTCATTGGTAAGAAACTGTCCCCCATGTTGTAGAAACTGCTCACTCCTAAGTTTGCCATCTACTCCCTAATGTGCTCCTTAACCTCACTGATACAGTAATGGCTATACTTTAATGGCATACTGCCACAAACATGTTAAAAAAAATAAATAAATAAAAAAATAAACTATTTTGATATTCATTTAAATTTAATTCCCTAGTTTCGTCCTCTCCAATGTTCATCTCCATCCACGCCAACGATGATGCAATACTCTATCGGAAAAATGTGGTGCACAGTGATCATTGTCATGTTCTGGTGTCCTGTCTCACGATAATCATTACCAAATACTTAATAGGAAGGTAACATTTATAGTGACAAAGCCATATTTCACTGTACAAAGGCTAGACATGCTGATGTGTGATATCGGGCTATATGAATAGAATTGACTTGACTGTAATCATGGTATGAAGCATGATCAGAGTGGCTGTTGGGACTAAACCAGCCTGCACTGCAGAGCGCTCCCTTGGGTTATTCTGGGCAGAGAAAAGTGATCTGTGATGAATCTCTTGTTAAAAGGTCAATACAAAATATCAGCTGGCCAGATTGCTTGCATTGATTTAAACTAGAACGTTTCGGAGAAAGACATTTGGCAGCGGCCAGAAGACGGCACTGGTGGTAAAATGCTCTGTTGAAAGGCCACCCTGACAGTGATAAAGATTACTAAAAGCAAAACAGCAGTAAATGAATCTTTCTCAGGGAAGATGACTGTCATATTAAATGAGCATTGCACTTTTCTCAGAAGTTATAAACCCCAGTTCTCAACTGTAGGGAACAAGTTCAGCTTGGGAGTGTTTCTGACTTGCAGCAGGGCGATACTGCCTAGACAAAGGCTCTCAAGCTTTCTGACTTAATTTATCAGCCATATGAAATGACTGACAAGGGCTTATCAATCAACCAACCAATCAATCATGTATTTGTCAGATGGAAATCATGCAAAGTTCAACTCCAATGAAATATTGTCCCATCAGCTCCTTTACTTTGTGCACTGTGATTTGCATCTTCTTACTGTCTGGCTGCTGCTTCATAACTGTCCATGTTTCTGGATGGTTCTGGCAATCTATGGCTTCTGGTTTGGGATGATTTAACTATCCACATATCCTGACCTCAACAAGACAGCCACAAGGTCGCTCTTCCTGAACACAGGTAGCACCGCACTGCAGCCGCCTCTGCATGGTGTAACGTTATAGCAGTGATCCACAGCAGGACCAGGAGCACCTCACATTCCCAACATCACAGCAGTCCTTATTCACCGTAAAGCACACACCTCTTCTCCATCTCCCCAAGAGTTCTGTGCTCTGTCAGATCGGCAAAAGAAAAGGAGCTTCTGGCTGAATGTTTCTGTCCAGGATTTAGCCAAGTTTCTGTGAATCAAAGGATATTACAGTTCCTGATATCCACTTGGAAACTGATGCAGCATGGAGGCTGTCCAGTTTATTTTTCAGTGCCTGTACAATGGATAGCAGGATGCTTGTTCAGCTGATGCCCATTTCTTCTGCGTTTTCCTTGCTGTATACTGATGGTTAAATTTAAAAACACTGACCTGGCTAGCTAGCTCAAATTCAAGAGGAGGCAAGTTTACAGACTGGTGAGTTAATTTCCTCATCGTGATGATGACCTGCAGCCACACGCCACAACCATCCAACACCAACCACAAAAAACACCACCAACACTTGCAAAATACACAAGAGCCTAAATTTAGCACAAATTTAGCAGAGCTGACAAATACTGGAAACATCTACGCCTCATGGTGGCACCTCTCACACCTTGACACAAGCACTATATATCTATAGGCAGTGTTGGGAAAAACGTAATCACATTAAATTTGTCTGTAACACAGGAATGCAACGCTTTTACTGTTCCTAAATTCAGTAATCACATTACAGTTATTAATCAAACAATTATGTTGTTATTTGTGTTACATAAGTTCCTCAAATATCTGCACAATGGGTGGACAAAAAAATAATGATCAAACGTGCTGACAACGAGTGATGCCATCCAGAGCGGCTGTGGCTCTAAAAGGGTAAGTAGGTCCATTTTCAGAATTCATAAATATTATTCCTATGGTCTAAGACACTTCAAAAATATTGGTACAAATGAAAAATTCTCTCCCAAATTCAAAAACTAGACTGCTAAAATAAATGTTAAAGAAAAATCTAAAAAGTTCTGACCCTCCGGGTGCAACTGAAATGCAGGTCAGGGTGGGAATCACCAGAGGCCCCATGATAATTTTACTGCGATTTTAAACTTTTTCTGAGATATGAGTGTTGCAAAAACATATAATGTGAAACATTACCTTTTTTTGCCTGTAAATTATTTTCCCAAAGGAAAACTCTGTGAAAATCTGTTTAATCTCATAAAATAAAGTTTTCAGTCAGTTTTCAATCTCACTTCAGCCATTTTTATTGCAGCAATATGTATCAGGTGAACTGAAACGGCAATTGTTTTTGTCACTCGAGAAGGTTACCAAAAGTTAAATTTATATTTGCAATGTTAATTTATTTCATTAAAAATAGATACTTGACATCTGTGTATTGATACAATATTGCCATGCATTGCAATATTGCGATACTGTGCTGAATCGATCATTGGTCATTTGTTTCTTTTTTGTTTTAGAGCTCTTTTGCTATTTGCTCTGGCTTTTTAGTCTCAAAATCTAATAATTCAATGAACAGAGAACTAGAACAGATGCAAGGTCACAACAACCTTGACCTTTGATCACAAAATTGTGCCAAGTTTGAAAATATTCCTTTAAGGTGTTCTTGAATGCGACAGACGAACGGATGGAGGGAAACACAACCTGAAAACATAATGCCTCTGGCCACAGCAATGGCCAACATGCAGGGATAAAAGACTGTTTGTTTTTTCTGTACAGAGGACTGCTCCTAATGCTAATGTTAAGTACCACTGTGTAACACATAGCCTGTGCTGTGTATCACACAAATGAATATGCTATCAAAAACATTCTGCTTTCACTGGTGATGACTAACACTGTAATGATTTGAGCATGTCACAGAAGATGTCTCCTGCATGTTAAAGAGAAAAAAAGGCCCTTGCATTATTATTACATATTCATATAGGTGTGTATGCATTAGAGCATGTGTGCAAATGTGTGAGAGCATATGAGAAAGAGAGCGAGAGAGGCTAGAGAGATGGAAAATGGGTATGAATCAGCGTTGACCCTTGGACCACAGAGCGACTGATGAAATTACCCTGCTGCTGAATATTGTTTTGAATAGAGCCGACTGTGAGATGGCTTCTAGACACACATGGCTGGACTACATGCAATCACACACAAACACACAGACACACGCACACCTTCAGTGTCATTTATGGAGCACACAAGAAAATGCCCAATCTCACATGGGTAGAGAGGGAAAATGTGAAGAGTGGGAAAAAACATGAAAG
>JAPZEB010000008.1:6733931-6751975 GCA_029783705.1 Chaetodon striatus | reverse complement strand
AGAGAGACTATCACTGCAGCCTGTTCTAATTTGTTATGAAAATGTTGGCATGCAGCCTCACTCTGTGGACGATAAACAAGGCGCAGACTTCCATCTGTGTCACTGATAATGAGGAAATACAGTGAGTGACAACAACCCCGCCTATATTTAAAAGTACTGTTTGTGTTGGAAACGCCAGGGTCTAGGTACCATGTCTGAGGGTTACTTAAAGTGTTTGGTGGAAACGGGGCTTATAAGGTCTGTACTCTGGGAAGCTCACAGGTTTTAGCCAAGAACTTGAAAAGTCACTTCGAGGAGCAAAAAAATAAAATAGAATCACGGTGCTGCCCGATGCAGTGTCAATGCTGGGAGCTGAGGCAAAAGGGGCAAATGCTGGTGGACGGTGCACTTCCAAAACAACCCATGACTCAATTTCTAACCATGGACCTTGACAACACGTCTGTGCCTCCTTTGGTACACTGTAGCCCATGTGCGGTGCTGTGGCTCCAGCAGTGACTGCAGCAGTAGTCAAACAGCACCTTGCCTCTAAAACAATCCACGGTTACGGAAAAAGATGATGATTAAGTAGAGAGTGAGAGTGAGTCGGTGTTTTGTGCTAACTGTTCACTCATTTGTGGTCTGAAACAGTAAATTCACCAAATTAAGCACCGTATCACTGTTTTCTAAGCTATTGTAAGTGTTTTAAGTTGTTAGGATACACATCTGACCACAATCTCATTCTCTGTCTAAGAAATAAATGTTAAGCATGAAACAGGAAGCAACACTGGCTGGAGGGTGGTGCCTTATTTTCACCTTTCCAAACCCAAGAGCAAAAGTGTGAGGAATTGGTCAAACACAACACGTTTGCTTGTAAGAGTCTGATAAATGAGAAATAAACCTACTGTGGTATCACAAAGCTAGTCTGAAATATTTTCAGAATTGAAGTGTGACCTTGGTCGACCCAGGTGGAAAACTGTCACCTGCTTCCCTCTCTCAGTGCCACTCATGAGCAGCCACAATCAATTTACGACTAGGCCCTCAGCACTTCTGCTAGCTGTTCGTGTGATACAAGAGGTATGAGAGGAGTGCTGGCAACCTGTCGCTCTTCTCTTTATCCCTTTCTCCCTCTTGACTTCTTCCTCATCAAGCCTGATTCATACGAAATTGCTCATACCAGGGTAACCTATTGAAGCCTGTGATTATCAAGCTATTAGGCCTCCAGTCAGACAGAGAGAACAAGACAAGGGCAAAGAAAGAGTGAGACTAAAACACTATGGAGAATGCAGCTACATGCCTGCCTATAGCGCCCTGTAGTTCGTTTCTATAGAATGACCCCTTGTAGCTGTATGGGGGCAAGACATCTGAGATGTAGCATTGCTCACTACAAGCCGACTTCACAGCCAGATCTAAAAGGACACTGCAGGGCGACAATAAAACAGAGCAACAGAGAGTGAGAGAGAGAACTGTGCTGGGAAAGAGAGCGTACAAAATGAAAAACAACTGCGAGGCCCTCAACAGACAGGGACAAAAGAGCTTTCCCCCCGCTGCCTGCTCCTCGGACATGACTAATAAATCACCTTCACACCATCAATCACCAGGCATCAAGTGCAAGACTCACGCGATCGATCCAGATGCCTTCGCACCTGAAGAAAAACAGGGAGTAGATACAGAGACGGGGCTCCTTCATGTATGCAGGGGAGCACACTGGGGCAACCCATGGGAACACATACAGAGCCTGCGTAGACACTCACATACTATAGGTACCTGTAGAGAAAGCTCATAACCCCTATTATTGTGTCCTACAGCAGCAGTTCCCAATCTTCTTCCTTAAGGGGCCCCTTTTCTGTCATAGAGTAAAACTGATGACCCCTGACTAAGTGACATATTTAATGGATATTTCCTATTATATTCAATGCATAACAATACAGTACAGAAGAAATGATGAACTCTACAATTAACCAAATAATGAATACAGTAATTGCAGCAAGTTTGTGTTAAATGAGCCATTTGGATGAATTTGGAGGAGATGGTGAAGGTTTGGCAACCCCTCGTGGGAATCGAAACGCCCAGGTTGGGAACGAGTGTCGTACAGCTTTCCAAAAATATAGTATTTTCCTGGAAATCCAACAAACTGATGTAGCAACCTACAGCATTAGCAACTGTAGTCTCTCTTAATCATATAGCAGGAGACAGTAAAAGCTGCCGTGTGTACCTTGTTATCTTGGTTTGGGAATTATTGTAGACACAAACTATTTTCACAGCTCTATAAAACTTATTTTGTGTTGATGGCCTAGTAGTTAAGTCACACATAGCAGTGTCACTGGTTAACTTGCATGATAAACACATCATGAAAGACTAATAATGCATAATACTAGGATTTTTTTTTTTTTGTCAGTTCAAAGAGAGTATCAGTAGAAAACTACACTTTTTTTATTGCCGCCTTTATAGTTCAGTTCAGTGTTTAATTTGTTCAATACAAGAATGCTAGAAATAATTTTCTTTTTTCTTTTTAATTGAACAAGCAATATGTTGTATTTTAGCCGTATACTGAAGACCACGGGAAGGCAGAACTGAGGGCACTTTAATATCTATGTATCTGTATATTATTGTGATATTCTACAACTGTATTTTCCTCATACAGTGCAGCCCAATGTCATAGCCCTCTTTCTCTCCCCATTTCCTGTCTGTTTATAAAATTTAATGTGCACATAAAAGCGGCACGTAAGAAAGAAAGTTGATCAGGGAGTTGATCTGCAACAGCGGTGACAGGGCTTTCTGGGGTGGTACTTTGTGTGTTTACTTGCAGTAAAACTCAAGGATAAGTGTTTGAGATTATTTCTGCACAATTTAAGACTTTTGGAAAGCAGTAGGAGGTTCAAGGTTCTTGACTCGACTGGAAGGAAACTGTTTGCCAAATCTCTATAACAGAAATCTATTACGACCAAAAGTTATAATGGGCAAAAATATGATTAAGACCAAGTTTGTTTTACAGTTTTGAGGGAGGAACTGCGGAGATTGGGGTATTGATATGATATATCTGTTGTTATGGGCAGTATGTGGATCTCGCAACTAGGGCTGCAACTAAGAGTTATTTTTATTATTGATTACTCTGTGCATTATTTTCTTGATTGATTGTTTTGTCAATAATCAGAAAACAGTGAAAAATGAACTGTGTAACCTCAAAGAGAAGCATCAAATTCACACAACTATGATGCATGAAACCAGCAACTGTTTTGCTTTTCGATAATAATTGGTTAATCAGTTAATGGCTTAACCGTTGCAGCTCTACTCACAGCTGCGATGCAGACACTGGCAGACACTTGCATACAAACAAGAACCACACACACCACAACAACCCACATACACTCACCATGACCTCACACACACACACAAGGGTGACAAGAAAAAACAAAAAAAATATATCACAGAGGAAGTAAAATGTCTCTCCCCTCAGAGGCGGGTTGCTGTTAGATATGATCAAAAGCCCTTTCCTCAGGACTGTACATCCTCGCTTCAAAACTTCCCACTGAAAAAGTGTGGACTTTTTGAACTCTGACCTCCTGTTTCTCTAAGGAAACCATCCAGAACATTCTCTGTGAAATGAAGTTTCTCTTTAGTGTCATTCTCCCTGCAGCAAGAGGAGAAGAGAGGGGTGAGCAGAAGGAGAGGACAGCGCAGCACTTTGTTGGCCCCCATGGATGTCGCCTTCAAACGCCTTATACCCATTGAGGCAAAAGTGCTGAGAAACATGAGAGACTTTTATTTTTAACACAGCCTTCCCTAATCTAATTACCTCAGCAATTAGACTGTGCTGTCATGAAAATGAACTTGCAGAAGGCAGTGCGTGAGTTGTGACATGCTCTGTTTGCCTTGGCCAGCCCGAAGACGGGAAAAGCGCTTCTGAGAGTTGGCATAAAATTTCATCAGTTTTTCTGCCTGTGGCAAGTGTGTGGCCAATGCCTGTGTCCGTGCCAGTATGTGTGTGTTAAAAAAAGGATACTGTGCATATACATAAATCCGTGTCTTTGTATGCGTACGTCTCCTCTCTGGCTGTATATCTCAGCTTCACAGCTAGGCACAATCTCCATGAGGAGATCATGTGATCTAAAAACAAGGCGTTCAGGAACACATCCATACCACCTTGGTGTTGTGAGTCACGTGTTTGGAAAGCAGCCTGAGCTTGTTGGCAAAAGGTAGAGTCACACACAGACGGAGAGATGAGAGGCAGCACACGGCTTGGTTTAAGTACAGACGGGCATGGACAAACAAGGCAGAGCAGGGCGAGAAGACAGAAGAGAGAACAGAGAAAAGGGAGAGAACAGAGAGAGCCAGGAAGACAAGGGAATATAGCTGGCTGACAGGTGCCAATGAGAGGGAGAGGAAATAATTCATACTTTACATCATTTGTCTGTATTTAGAGCTCTGTTTGTGTGTGTGTGTGTGTGTGTGTGTGTGTGTGTGTGTGTGCATCAGCTCATCTCTTTACTGCCCAGTCTCCCAGAACACTCCGTCTCACTACAAAGTCAAACCAAACCTGATTTATTATGTATTTCCCTCGACGGGACATTATGGCTGCTGATTAGCATGCACTGGTGGGTGGAGGTCTAGATCACACACATACATTGTTCACACACACACACACAGATACACAAAGGCATACACGAGAGAGTGTGACCAATTTGTTGTTTGGTTGATAATATCAGTTTGCCAGTACATTGTTTGATGTATTCCTTGACAAAAACATTGGTTTATGTTATGCATTCACACACAAACGGCATCGGAAATACAGAATTGGTTGAATTACAATACATGCAATAATAATATAGAACAATATGCACACTTAATGTATGAATACAAAACATGAGAAATGAACAGAACAGGCAAAGACATCACTATTGTCAACCGCATCTGCACCACTTCTTGTACATCTGTTGTTCCTGGTGACTAAAGTGTTCCCGATTCTTATGACTCTCATCACTCACAAACACGCAGGCGCGACTCCGACATCTAAACCCACTGCCACCGACCACACACACCCACAGAAAAGTCTGTTTTCTGTCTCCAGTGGTAATTTTCAAGCTGTCAGTCAGAGCAGAGGAACCCTGAGATTAATGGAGACAGAGGAAAGTGTGTGTGTGTGTGTGTGTGTGTGTGTGTGCGTTTGCCAACAGCAGCTTCTAAATTGCAGATGATTGATTGACTGACTGTAATTGATACAGCACATTTGATTGAATGCAATTTCATAGTGATATTATTGACGTTACAAAATGTCAAGTACAACATGCAGTTTCTGGAGCTGTCTTGTGTATATCCTGGATTTGAACTACTCATGAAGCTGTCATAAAAATAAAATGAGTAGAACGGACATTTCCGTTCAAATCAGCATAGCAGGATGGTCTGAGTGGCGGCCATTTTTATGTGTACTGCTGTCATGCCAACCACTGTAGTAGACTTACTTCCACATAAACTTCCATATAAACAAACTAACTTGTGGCAAGTCTTGAACTCACTAAGGGGAAGACTTGCAGTTAAAACCCAAAGGAGCAGTGGAGTAATATCATTATGTTTTTAAATATGCAATCAATTACTTCTAAGATATTGCTTGCCCTGTTTCTTTCATGTGTGTTGAAACATTATGTTCTGTAGCTACTTCCAAACAAGAGTGAGAGTTGCTGCTCAATGGGCAGCTGAGAGCCAGAGAGACTGCAGGGGTATGCAGTAGTTAGAGCCAGTATTTTTACATCTGACTCCGAGTTAGGGGTTTATTTGGACCAAACCAGAGCTGGCAATTGTTGGAACAGTGGACTAAAATTACTAAAGAACTAGCAAGAGACAGTTTTGGTGAGTTTTAGTTTCATTCTATCAAGTTTGAATGAAGTGTATTTTATCATGACTTTACAAGGTGGTTAAGTTACTGTCAGTCTTAGTTTAGGGAACTAGACAAACTTGGCTTGGTGTACGCTTTTACTTTTCTGTTTAGGAAAAATAAGGGAATAGGTCAAAACTGTGTTATTAAACTAGTAAGTGTGACGAGTCCGGTCTCACTCCGAAGTCGTCAAAATCTGGGGCTTGGGCAGTGACTTTACCAATTAAAAAAGACATCCTTTGATGTGGGGACTAGGACGAAAATTAAGGTGGCAAATGTCCGAATGGGGGGTGGGAGGGGTGGTGGATGGGTCCAACATATACTGACTTTCACCCGAGAGAGCAGTGTTTGCGTCCTGTAAGATTCTAACGCCAAACCCTGTTCTTTTTTCCTAAATCTAACCATGTGTGTTTGTTGTTGAAAGAAAAAAACATCAATTTGCAGCATTGTACCATCATTATGCTTTTATTTTGAAAGAGACTGTATGTAACTGTATGTAAATTTCCTGTGAAAACAGAAGTGTATCTTGAAAGAAGACAATGTAACAGGCAGAACTTGACACAGTGGCCCAGAACGTCAACAACCAATGCACCCAGGGTACCCTGCACGTCGTTTGTGGAGGTGGAAAGTCCATGACCAAGCAAGTCAATTTGTGACAAGGTTGAAGCGTGGACGTGTTTGTGTGACACAGTTTACGGGCTCACTTTTTGTGTTGGCACCCTAAAAACTTACATCAGTTGCCATTTTCTTTTGTACTAGTCGAACAACCACAGCAAACAGTTCAATGTCCTTTCTTTTGTAATTTTATTTCTATGGATGCCACAGACATTATGTAAATAAAATATGCAAAGCACACCTGTGTTGCAAAATAAATGCAGACACATGAAAAATGCATTATGAGTCATCTTTCTCCGACATTGGCAGAGTACTGTAAAGTGAAATTCTTCCAAATCTGACCATCTCTTTCATTCTAGCAGATGTCCAGTTTCACCCTAAAGATGCTGCGAACTGTAAATGTTTGGGTGTTTTTTTTTTCATCAGCACTGAAGTCAATACAACCGGCCTGACTGTGCAGCAGTTAAAGGATGTTAAACTTGGATTCTCCTTTGGTCTCCACCAACAACAAAAACAAAAGATTAGACAACAAAACTTACATCAGGGCAATGAATCAATGAGGGAACTCCTTTACCTGCCCTGTCTGAGCCGGAGGAACAAAGGTCCTCTGAAAACAACACTACTGGCCAAAAATGCAGTGTGTTTTCTCTCGACATGTTGCTGCACCACAGCCCTGCATGTAGTGGCTGTTTCATATTCAATGAGTCTGTTGTCAGCGGTGTATGACATGAGAAATAGAGGCATAGCAGAGAGAGAGACTTTTCTGAAATGTATTCCTTCACCTCATTCACTGCTTCCTCCATCTCTTAATTAAATCAATTCCACCCTCCTTCTTTTTACCTCTGTCTTTCTTCTCCTCTCTCCCTCTCATTCTTTCCGTCTTGCTCTCTCTCTCATACTCTCAATCTCTCTTGCCCGCTCTCTGCCCTGTGTGACTCCCCTGCTGCAGTTGATTGATGATGAGAGAAATCTCCCAAGGACAGGCGCCTTGTTAAAGACAGGCCAGTATGTTCTGTCGGTGGGAGCAAACGGGAATGGAGGGGGTGATTTGGGGGGGATTACAAAGGAAAGGAGCACCCTGATATCCCCCTGCTCCACTTCTGCTATTTTATCTGTTTTTCCGCCCCCTTATTTCCTCCTCTTTTTCTTCCGTTCCTCATCTTGTCTCCTTAGACTCCTGCTTCCTACTTTGTTTACCCTTTTCTCTTTTGTATTTCATTCACCTTTTCTTCCTGTTTTCCTGCTCCCCAGCTTCACCACAGGCCCTTTTTTAGCATCTCCGCCAAGGGAGACTCATCACCAGAGGGACTACAGGAAGGGGGTGATAGCTGTCAGGTGGCGGAGGGTAGAAGAGGAGGGAGATAGGAGGAGGAAAAAAGGGAGCTCTGCGGTTTCTGCTGAGCCCCCTCCGAGGCCCCTCCAGGGGGGGCTGGGGTGTTTTGGACAGGGGGCCATCCTAGAGAGAGACAAGCTGCGGTCTGATTAATGACAAGGAAGCCATCGTATTCATCACTGCCCCACATCAGCCCGGAGAGAAACGCTGTTTGTTGCCAAGACTGGTGGTTTTTCTGCCTCTGGATATGTTTTTTTTCCCCCTTTTTTCCCAGCAATTAATTTAGAATAATGACTGATGAGGCAAGCAGAGTCAGAATACATTAAGGTAAATATTAGATAAATTAAAAATGAGAACAAATTAGATTCAGGAGGAATATTTTGTGGTGGCTGGGTATGAAACAATTTGCTGCCCTTTTTTGTCTTGTGATAGAAAACTGAATGTCATTGTGTTTTAAAGTGTTGGTCGACATATTGGGCTGTAGGAAATTGTGACGAGCATTTTTCACAGTTTTCCAACAATGTATCTATAATCTAGAAAATAATCTGCAGATCGATCAATAATGAAGATAGTCACCACAGTTGTAGCCCTAGACGAAAGAATAAGTATGGAAAGGATTACATTTGAAGCATGGGGGATGCTTCAAATGATTCCCAAAAATATTACCTGATTTGCAAGCAGGTCTTTGTACACACACATTTCGGGGATTCTCCAAATATGTTACACCTCAAGGAAGAATAAAAAAGACCACTCAGTAGCGGGCTATGAGCACCTGAACAAATTGTGATAAATTGATGCCCTCCATGGTTAAATCAGACAGCTTGTTGTTAAATCCATGAGCTGCTAGGACTTGTAAATGAATGTAAATAGCATTGTTTTAATTTACAAGCAGAACTTATTGAGCCTCTGAGTGCCTGATTAAACTTACAGCATGCAGTATACATGGCCATGCAAGGCAGATCATTACTTTGATGTCCTTTTTCACAACCATACACACACAGACCCACATACTCACACACACACGCAGAGAGTGAGCAAGGTTTCTTAATCTCAAACGCTCATTACAGCACTCCGAAGCTGATCAAAACGAAAATCCCTTTGATTCAGCAGGAGACACACTGTGACTCTCTCTCATCTCTGAGATGTTACTAAACATTTCATTAATTTCTGAACTGGGGCCAAGATCACATCTTTTAATCCCAAAACAGCACACACCACTGAAGTTACAGTACATGCAAACTCATGTACGCACATAGAGACTGCCTTATTAAAGATACTGAAGGCACGCTGTCTTAAGTTAAGCCTACTCCCTGGACTTTCTCCTCTCCTCTTCCTTTCCTTCTTTTTCCTCCTCCTATGCTGTCCTCCTTTTCTCCACTTGCTTTCCTCCTCTCCCCAGGCCCTCCGCAGACTCATACAACATTTATGACTGTCTGGAACATACGCTTGCAGCAGGAAACTGAAGGGCATATCTTCGTATCCTAAAACCAATACTAACAGTGTCTAACAGCTCAGCTGACATCTGACAGGGAGAATCCCTGGTTTGTTTCTTTTTTACACTGGACACCACTACACCAATTCTCTTGTGGCATTGCCCTCCTTAAAACTTTTGCTGGAGTACGCAGTCTGGAGTCTGAGACGAACTCCCCCACAGGGGCATCAAACTAATCTAGTCAATCTTAGCTCCCATGTGAATGTAAACCAGAATACTCCTTGTCTGCTGTGTATCACAAATGCAGCACAGAGTCCATGATGGAGGGTGGAGCAACAGTGCAGCAGCAGCAGTGCGATAAGCTCGTAAAAAGTGGGGCCTCTGGGACAGCTTCATCTGTACAGATAAATACACTTCACTTTTTATTTGTTTTCTCCATTGGCTTTTGTCTTGTGTGACATTTACAAACTTTTACACCTGAGATCTGTCCAATATAATCACAGCAGTCCACGGAGCAGCTTCACTGCTTTGCTCAAGGGCACCCTGATGGTAGTTGCTGAGTCATTTCGGATTGAGATTTGCACCGACAACTTTCCCGTCACAAGCCATTTCTCTGTCCTTTTTCTGCTCCGCTTGCACCTCTCTCATTAGCAGCATGTTGCCTCGCTTTATGGCAACATTTCTACACCGATCAACCAAAACATTAAAACCACTGACAAGTGAAGTGAATAACATTGATCATCTCATTACAATGCAGTGTTTGGCTGGGAAACCTTGGATGTGGATGCCACTTGACACACACCGACCTCCTAAACACCACTAGAGACCAAGTACACCCCCTCATGTTAACGGCACACCCTGATGACAGTGGCCCCCCCCAGCAGGACAATGCACCATGTCACACCACAAAAACTGCTGAGGAATGTGACAGAGGCAGAGAGACAAAGCACCTCCAAGCATCCTTGGGACGTGTCAGTAGTACGCCCCCTTACAAACCACAGGACTATAAGGATCTGCCACCAGCGCCCTGTTGCCAGACACCACAAGAAACTACCAAACGTCCTGTGTCCATGCCACGACAGGTCAGAGCCAAGTCTGATCCAAGGAGGCCCCATTGTAGGTCAGGTGTACCGGCACATCCCATGAATGCTCAATAGGATTGGGATCTTGGGAGTTCAGAGGCCAGGTCGAGACTTTGAGCTCTCTGTCACGTTCCTCGGGCCATTTCTGAACAGTTTTCGCAGTGTGGCACGGTGCACTGCTGAGGAGCCACTACCATCAGGGAGTGCCATAGCCATGAGGAAGTGTACTCGGTCTGCAATGGTGTTTGAGTGGATGGTGCATGTCAAGTGGCATCCACAGGAATGTCAGAAGCCAAGCTTTCCCGGCAATACACTGCATTGTACTGAGATGAACAGTGTTATTTAATTCACCTGTTTTTACATTTTGGCTGATCTGTTCTTTAGGCTGAAAGGGATTAAGAGCAAACTTTAGTGAAGAGCTTTGGATTTTAGTGGCTAGACGATATAACTGTATGTTATCTATAGCCCACTTCTAAGACAGGTACACAGAGAGGCAAATCTAGTGAAGAATTTATAGGGTTTCAAGGTACTGTGGAACTACTTATTTAAATATAAGCTATGGTAAGTGTATGTAGATTTTGGGTGAACAAAGGGCTGCCTGTGGGCTTAAAGTAGAAAATAGTGACTTTAAAAGTGAGAGGCCTAATCCTAAAATTTCTGTTCTGGTTGGTTTTGTAACACCTTTGGTTACTTAATAAAAGAAGACGGAGACAGCAAACAACTGTCTTTTCCAAATGCCCAGTACTGGCTTTTGCCATCCACATCACGTCCAGGATATGCATGTATTGTTTGTTTCATGTACATGGGTGTGCAATTTGAATCCCACAAGGGAAAGGCTAACAAGGAAAACTACTGCACAGAGAGGCAATTATTGAATGCAAATACATCAAATGGCTGCTCTGAAGTGTCGTCTATGGTATCAAAAATGGGGTTTGCAAGAATGAAAATCATAGAAAATATCACGGCAAAGAACACAAAGTTACTGTACCTCTGAGGAACCATAATGAGCAATAATGACCCCAAAAAAATCACCTCGCGAGCATCAGTTTGTGTGAGAGGACATACGGTGCTGCTTCAGAGCTCAGTGCAGCAGTGGAAAGATTGAAGCGAGTAACTACAATGGGTGATTTTTACAACGGCCATTTTATTGGACCTCACACTCTTTTTATGTGGTGCAGAGCAATAATAGACCATCATTGAAGTCCTAAGCGGGCCGCTTTAAGGAGATTCCACCAGTTCATATTTCAGAGGTTCTTTGATTTCACGCCTTTACACATTACTTTCAATCATCTGTGTTAATAATAAAATAGGTGGTTTTCTTTTGTTGCTAATCTATCTTATTTGCTATTCAGCCACTTAAGGCCATTTCACTAGAACTCATATTAGAATACTGGGCCCAGTGGGCATTAATATTGAATGAAGTGGGAATATAATAATGTGAGTTCCCCTAACTGGAGGCAAACCACTCTCAGTGCCTTTCTTTCTAACTCTGCAGCAATATGTATGGAGGAATATTAATTACTGTCGAGGCATTATGGTTATTATCATGATTTCACATTATGCAGCTTCGAGGGGCAATCGGTGGTGGGATGCTAAATAGGTACGGGCCACTTAAGATGATGAGGAGAGGGGGAAGAGGGTAAAGTAAGGAGTGAGGCTCTCTATGACCAGTGAAAACACACACAAAAATCTTGCCCCTCCTCAAATTCTATCGCTCTTCTGTTTCTGTCTGTCTCTTTTCTTTCTAATAATAAATTTGGATATTTCTTGGTATTATTTCTTTCTGTGTTCTCTTCCAATCCATTTGCTCCACTTGCTCTCCTCCATATCTTATGACTTGCTCTCTATCCTGCTTTTTGGTAACTTTCCTCTTTCCTCCTCAACCTCTGCCTGCCTCCCACTCTCTGCCTACCTCTCTCCCCCTCCCTCTCCCCCTCCCTCCCACAGGCACAGTGGATCAGAGGGTTTTAGGTGATAAATACCCTGGACCAAGGGCTCACCAGCCACCGATTCCTGCCACTTTACTGTGTCACATTGTGGCCGAGGCCTCATTAAAAAGGCATTAGCCTCCTCTTGGTCCCATGATGGAGGCCGTGTGTGGCTCAGTCACTGCCGCAGGGATCTATTTAAAAGTGGCGGCAGGAATGGATAAGGAAGAGAGAGATAGGGGGAACAGAGAGAGACACAGACAGAAAGAGATGGCCATGTAATGGAAGGGAAGATTTGGCTGGAGAGAGAGAGAGAGAACGAGAGGCATCAATTCCATGTCTGAGGATGAACCGAGGTCCTGGAGTCCAAGGAGGCGAAGGAGGAGGAAGCAGAGATAACTAGCTGGAGCGAAGACCACTTACTTGTCCCTCGTGAGTTCATGTGCTTTCAGAATTTAATTGATACCGGCCAATTAAAGCCACTCAGGTTTCACCTTGTGGGGGTCAGGAGAGGTGGAGTCAGGGGTTGGGAACGGGATGAGGGGGTTGCTGGGGGTTGAGGAAATGGCGAGAAGCAAGGTGAAGAGGGGAGGTGGAGAGTGCAACATGAAAACACGAGAGTAAGCGTTTGCAGCACATCATTAGTAAATAAGTAGTCTGGAGGTGATGAGGGAAAAGAGGAAAAAGTGGGGGAAGGAAGGAGGAAGGATGGAGGAGGAGGAAGGGCTTGACAGATAAGAGGAATGTTGTTTGGAAGTTGGGATAAAGGATGTAGAGAGAAATGTTACAGCAACATTTGAGGTCTTATAAAACAAATGATTTGTGAAGTGTGTGGGTTGAATCTGAAAGACTTCCTGAATCTCAACAAAAGGCTGCTACAGGAAAGATATTATCGAAGAACGGATCAATATTGGGCAATTTGTCAGTGCTCTTTAGTGTCAAAGAAAATTGACTGTGCATCAAAAAAAATAGATACAAAGAGCAATATTCTAATGTTCCAACTTAAAGTCAATAAATCACCAGAGGCTGTGTTACATGGTGTGTACGACATTTCAAGAAAACTGTAGACCCACTTTTTTCACCATGATTAGAAGACCATAACTACAACAATGGCCGAACCCATAGAGTGTATAAAAAGAGGATGTCACCCACTGGTTTGTGGATTGTTTCTGACCATGTTGGACATTTGGAGCCAGAGGTGACCATATTATGATGAGAGGGTGGAGCTGGGGACGAGTGATGGGTGGATCTGACTGAGAGCCCGAGGACACTATGCGTAGACAGCCTGGCACTCAAAGCGGCCCACCCTTAATTAGACATAACGCTAAGCATTAATAACATTTAATCAGGTTAATTGTATAAAAATTCATTCCCAGACAGTTTTCATGAATGATGAAATTAGCTAAAGAGACCAAAACCATTTTTTGGAACAGGCTGTAAACATGTTTATTTCTGCTATAAAGCTGGTCACTTTAACATTAAGGGTCTATAGGAATTTTTCAGTCTCAAACTTATCTTTAAACCTGCAATACCTGATGTTTTTTGGCCACTTGGAGGTAGCAGAAATGAAGTGTGAGCACAGCATTGACATATCATCATCTTTTAAGTTCATATGCTAGACATCTACATCTAGTAGTTTGCCATATCAACTTAAAACATGATAAACATGCGTTTTGTTTACCGCTTTGTTCCATTGCCCCCAACTGGACACACAAATTCAGTCACGACAAATTTAAGGAGGATGTAAGCATGAAACTACTAAGTGGAGTTTACATCAAATCTGTTACTAGTAGTCATAATGTTTTTTTCACAATGAAAATGTCTTTCTCTTGCCATGAACAAGTAGTTTGACTTGCCTAAACCTGACCATACCTTTCAGAAGTATATCACTGCTGCTGTCCTTTGGTAAAACTGGGCTGTCTATGTTATAACCAATATGACCAGAGAGAACAGCAAAAAAGGGCTGTAGCATTTGCTTTTGCTCAAGAGGTAAAAAAAAATAAAACATTTTAAACTTACTTCATACTAAACAGCACACTACAATATGCTTCTGAAACCTTTTAGGTGAGAAATAGTCAATGCAGTAACAGAATCTTGGTTTATATTTGATCAGCACTGCATAGTTTTACAGTTTGATCAGAGTTTGCTCTGAATTCTAGAGAAAGAGAGGGTCCACTCTCTCGCTTGATCAGCTTTTATACCCATTTTGCCTTTGGTGGTGGTGGTGGGCATACAAAAATGAGGAAGTACAATCTGTAGTTTGAGCAGCAACCCAAGAGCCAGAAAAAATGCACCAGATGATGCAAGCAGGGAGATGGGCATTTTAAGTACTCATATCAAATTATTCTGGAATACTCGCCAAAAAAAATCTAAGAATAAAAATCTAAATTGCCCTTCAACGGAAGACAAGTGCAATCTGATATGAAGGACCATCTAGAAGGTACTAGTGTCAGTTCACCATTTGCACACAGCAGCAGCAGCTAATGTCCCACACTGAGCTGTTTAACAGTCCCAACAAACTCCCACAAACACTGACACAGCTCTACTCCGTCATTAAACCCATTTATAACCTTTAGCAAACGTTAGCTGTGTGATGCTAACAGTAAGCCCTGTCGCTGTGTGTGTGTGTGTGTGTGTGTGTAGGCACTCTTACCAACTATCCAACTATTCCCCTATTCCCCAGTGAGTAGGTCACACTCCCGCAGCAGTACTTTCATGACGAACAGAAGGAAAGAGAGAAGGGGACAGCGAGGCAAGATGGTGCTGAAGGGGGCAACACACATGCAGCTCTACATTAACATAAGATTTTACCTATTTTAAATTGTAAAAAATAATGAAATAAAAGTCATGTTCACATGTAGGAGGTGTGGCAGCAAGTACTCTATATGCTGAGCAAATACAGACGTCCAAACAAGTACTTGAGTACTCGAGTACTTATGCTTATTCCTATTGGGAAGATTAACATAGTTCATTTACACATATTACCCACATTGTGATGATACAAGGCCGGTTAAAATTAGCAAAGACACAAAGGTACAAAGACAAACTACTGACTGTAAAAGCAGCATCTACAGAAATAGAGACAAAGGAAAGACAGAACTGCATAAACGCTGTGCCTGAGAGATGTACTGATAAAGTCAAGAAAAGCATGAAATATCTTGACAGGCAGATAAGTAGATACATATGTCCTCAGGTGGGCTCGGAGAGACAGAAAGACAAGCTGACAAGCTGCCTCCTTATTTATCAACAGTGCAGATTCCAATGCAGCTGCCCTCTACCCTCCTTACTGTGATGGAAGGATGAGGAATAAACGAGCAGATAGCTGTCACCTCCACCACCTGTGTGTTCGTCCATCCACTGACAGGCTGAAGAAGTGAGATGGCGAGTGTGCAGGCAGCTCAATGAAAGTGGACGGGGGTCAAGCAGGCGAGTGTTACACAGGTGCAGAGGAATATATTAGCTAATAAGGATACCTGGGTAAAAGAGCTACGGACAGACGGGAGGTTTTTCAGCGGTAAGTCAAGGCCCAGGAGAGAAGTTTGTCCGGTAGCCAGACAAACAGACAGAGCTCAGAGAGAGAAGACAAGCACTGCTGAGGTAGGGGGAAGCTCTTGCACCGATGCTGATCAAAAGGCCGAGGTCAGACAGGCAGGCAGGACTCAGGTGGAAGGAAACTGGATTAGCTCTAGTGATTTTTTTTGTACAGTTTTCTTTTTTGGTACAGTAACAGACAGACAGCCGGCTGTCAGAGGTTATTTCACACGAAATAAAGTCTTTGTTCAGGTGAAGACGGAGAGAATCTGAAGTTAGACGGGCTGTGCAGACTGCAGTTTGACCGATGAGCGGTATGCTGTGAATGATTTAGAAGACAGACAGGCAGCAAAGTGAAAGACATGATGCAACACTGCAGTCAGACAGTCAGACAGACAGAAAGGGAGTCGGTTTTGAATGATGCAAATCAATACATTGAGGAGAAAAAACTTTAGATTTTCTTTTTTACCCCCTCTAAGGCCTTTCTGCTCTGTTAGGCATTTTGTTTAGCTTGTTCCTCCGTACTATGTATTATCTTGTTTTTGTTTTTGGGCACATTAATGAGACTTCAAACATTTGGTGCCCATTGTTTTTCCTGATATGGTCATAAAAAAGGCAAAATCAGAGATGAGACAGTTTATTCTTCTGTATCTGTGAACAGGGGAAACCCCTTGAGAAGACTATTCAACAAATCACATCTGTTGTTTACAGAGCTACATTAGTATAATGAAGGAAAAGTTCTATTATTGCAAAAAAAAAAAAAAAAAGTAACTATAGCTATGAATCTTCACACTTTAGCTGCAAATTTTCACACAACTCCCACAATCTGCCATGGCTTCTGAAAACAACTCATCCTCCTCGCACTTTACGCTTGTATATTGTGTTTAACTGACTCATACTTTAGTTCTGACTCACAGTTTGAACTAACAATATCATGTTTTTCTTTAGGCTGAAAATGTTTATCAAGCCTGTTAATGCCAAACTGCAGCTGAACTCTGGGAGCATGCTGTTTACAAAGTAGAAGATTTAGACTTCTGTGCAAAATTATAAGATAAAAAGAGGGGTGAAACAGCTGTGAGCCTGTCGCATTTAAAGCTCGGGGACCAGACTAGGGCTAGTTAATTTAACACTTGTGCTTTTTATGATCATTTCAGCAGTGGCATGGTTCAGTAAAAAAAGTATGTGCCATTATGCATCAGTCGTTACAAGAGGCCAGGTGCGATTCAATGTATTGCCCAGCCTTACTCGACGTCCACATCGCGATATGTTCTTTAGCAAGAATAATGTCATAGCAAATATCAATTTAACAGGACACATCCATTCAGAGTGTTTGAGATGTTGTCATTACTCATTTTCTGCTGTTAATTGGGATTAATTAAACTAGTTGAGCACCAGACAAGCAGTGAAGCCTGCCAGTTAAGGTTCAGGGGAGCAGCCTAGGCCTTACCTGCCCCATGCTACAAAACACCAAATAATCAGATCAAATAGCAGTTTCAAACAAGTTATTATTTCATACTTTCTTTTCATTAAGGGCAGGACACCAGGAACCCATTGAACACAACACGTCACACCGTCACACCCACTCCTCTGCTGTCACACCCACTCACCAAATCCTCCTCTGCTCAGAAAAAAAGGAGCTGCTACATACTTAAAATGGCATTAAAATATATGTATTCTACATGTAATACAGCAATTCCAGTATTGTGACAACACGAAGCAGGACAATAAAACCCAAATTGCTCATAAGGAACTACAAAGAGACACAAAATAACAACAAAAACAAGCAAAACAACCACAAGGAGACACAAAGGGACAACAAAGGGACACAGAACGACAAAAAAAGACACAAATTTATTTCAAAGAGACACAAAATTACCTCAATGAAACCCAAATGACTACAAAAAGACACAAAACAACCACAAAGAGACACAAAATGACAACAACGTGACGCAGAAGGACCAAAAAAGAAACAAATTTATATCAGAGACACAGAATTACCTCAAGGAAACATAAATGACTACAAAAAGACAAAAAACAACCACAAGGACACACAGAATCACCAAAAGATGTGTAACCACAGACAAAGAAGAGACTAAAAACCACCACAAAGTCTGTGTGTCTTGCCCCAACGTGGGGCCCTTTGCATCTCTGTGCCCAAGGGCAGAGTGCGAATTATACAATGACAGCTGGGGGGGTCAACATTTTTTCCAGGGTGTAAAGAGAACCCAGTACAGCGCAGGCGCGTGCTTCAGTTAACAGAAGTCTTACAATCCTTACA
>JAPZEB010000008.1:6685878-6709665 GCA_029783705.1 Chaetodon striatus | reverse complement strand
GGACAATTTAGAGTCACCAGTTAACCTGCATGTCTTTGGACTGTGGGAGGAAGCCGGAGTACCCAGAGAAAACCCACTTGCAGTGAGGCAACAATGCTAACCACTGTACCAACATGCCATCCAGCTGACTTTAACTTCTTTAACACTTTCAGTTGCATTAGTGTGCACCTCAGCTCCTTTCAGTGTCCACATGTCAACCCTTTATACTTCTTTATTTTTTCATACCCCTTTCAGGATTAAATAAAGTATACCTTTTTCTTCTCTCTCATCTTCCTCTTCTTCTTGACTTACATTTTCAGTTGCTTTAAATGACAGTTCATCTGCTTACATAGCTCACACTCTAACTGCTTTCAGCTGACAGTTTAACTGCTTTCATGCTTCCTGATAATTCAACAACTTTCACCTTAACTGATTCCATCTGCTATCAGCCAACACCTTTACTGACACTTCCATACCTTTCAATGATCACACTTCAACTTGTTTCAGTGCTCGAAGCTCTGACATTTCAGCTCCTTCCAGTGCTTTAACTTGTACTGTCATTCCCATACATTAATTTACATGCAAAGAATTTGTTTTTTGTTTGTTTGTTTTTTACCCTTTTTTCAGTGTTAGTACTCTTGCAATTTTCAGCATAAGCCTGAGCCTTTTGTTTTTGGTTGGTTTTCCATGAACACACGGCACCATACCATCTGCACACACCTGACAAAAGCACAAATCAAGAAATGCACACATGACCTATAAAGTAATTTCTTGGATTACAGAACTGTTTTAATGTCTGTAACTTATTTTGATACCTCAGTCCAAACAAATGCTGCAGTGTATCTCTCTCACACAAATGTCTATATTTCAGAGTCACCAAGGGGCCTCTCAAGCAAAACTTTGTGTCTGTGCAATCAGCACATGTCAGCATTAAATCAGCATTAACCTCCTGCATCTCCTAAGAGTAGCCCGTCATTTTCAGAGCCTAATTTCCACAGGCTTTTTTTTTGGCAGCAGATGTTCCTCTCCGCCCCGCCCATCGTCAGGGGTGCCTGAGCGACAGAGGGGCCGCCCATCAAAACACCATCAGTACCCTGCTGGCCACCAGACGAACACATGCCCAGAATGCATCATGTGGGGGCCGTTCAGTCCCATTTAACTCTTCCTCCCGTCTGCCACTTCACTTTACCATCAGTCTGTGCCCTCCTCGCTCTCCATCACCAAAGCAGACAGAACAAAGCATTCAGTGACATTTTTCTCTTTTTGCTTTTGCACTGACAAACCAACTTAGCAAAAGATGAGTCTCGACCCCTGGCTGGCTCGCTATGAATGGAGTGAGAGACAGTGGCAGACGGAGGTGTGGGCACGTGAATAAATCGATTAGTGGGGCACTTGACGGATGGGATTCATAGGAGGCCTCGACGCACCAGAGAATTAATTTCGCTACCAGAACATGCTTCTGCCAGGTTCATTCGTCTTGGCAGCAAATTTGGCAGTTTCCCCAGGTCTGGGGGCTCAATTAACCAACGGCTCCAGCAGTTAGGGGAGGGAACAGCTTTGTTGAGAAATACGCCACATTCATATGTCAGACACATGTGATAATGATAACAGATTTCAGGAATATAAAATGAGACTGTGAGGGAGGGTGAGGTGAGGTGGTCAAAGGGTGGGGTTGGGAGCTGAGAGACAGGAGTGATGAGGGGTGGGGCTTTTTGTTGAACAACAGGACAAGAGGACCGATAAAGAACAGGTCTATGGAACAGTAATGCAGCTTAACACTGTATAAATTGATTTGTTTTGGCCACTTGGAACAATCTGTAAGCACAAGTTTGAAATATTATTGCTGCTTAACAGCCTGGTCTCACTCTGAGGGTGCCAAAATACACCACATGGGCAGTGCTCAAGCATCCTTTACCATCTGTTTAAGACGCAGCAGACTTTCAGCCCACTCCTATGTAAAACCATCTGCGTCATTGCTAACCTCTCAGAGCAACGGACATAGTATAACCCACGAAATTCAACTTAGGGGGGCCAGAGGAAACAAAGGAAGGGAGGGGCAGTAGATGTGGATGTGTCAACCAAGCACAGGACTTTGACCCAGAAGAGCAGTCACATGAGTGCACTGATGTGACTAACATCAACCACGATCTTTTCGTAACCCTCACCAAGTCATTTGTTGCCTAAACCTAATCGCCGCCCCCTTGTTAGTTGCAAGTCGACTCATGTGACTTACCACCGTCCTCTTCTGCATCTAGATACAACACAAACGTTTTGCTGCGTCTTTATAATACCACTGGGTGCTTCTGCCAAAGCGTCAAAATACGACGGTTAGGGATGAGTTCCTTTTATGTATAAAGTTTACACTGTCAGCGCAGCGGGAGGAACAGGAAAACCTCCTAATAATCCCACTAGGGACTGTTTCACCAACACATTCTCACTCTGACTTCATTGCATATAGACGTTTGGTTATGGACTTTCGTCGTATGTGGACGTGCAAGGTGCCCAGGTACATTGGGTACCCTCCTGTCCGCCCCCACTTGGACTTTTGCCGCCTTAACGTAAGTCCTTTTCCCGTTTCCCCCCGACACCACCAGACACCATTAAACTATAAATGTGACCGACTGTGTATCATGCTGACGTTAAAGGACGCCTTTTCACGCTGGTTTCTTGGGAGTGAGGCCTGGGCCTTTTTCATGTATAATTCCAAGACTTGCACACCAAGTCTGCATTTTTCATCCGAAACTGTCAAATGTTTAAAAATGAATATGACATCATGTTGTGTCACCCACGTGTACACACAAACTTAGAAACTTTCGTTCACCTTTACCGTTTTCAGAACACGGTCAAATTTCTGGTTTTCCTTTTTGCGTCTGTCAAAAGAGTTGTTTGACCAGGAGCAGTGAAGACAATATGGCATAACCTGGAGGACACATACATCTTTAACGAGAGAGAGGAACAGGGAAGAAGTGAGCAGCAACATCAACATAAAAGAAGTGGAAATACATGTAAGCTATGTCCCTTAAATCTTCCATGACAAGAAAGAAGAGGAGGTAACGTTAGCCTATCCAGAAATACACAACAACAATGATGAAGCTTACAGCAGAGTGCAATTTAATAGTAGCACAGTATCATTTCATATCTCAGGTAGCTGCGGTGCCAAATACAAGACGCCAGCAGAGAATGGTGAGAGCCAGAGAAGTACATCTAGTGGAAAGAAGCAAGGGAGGAAACATGTCTTTACAATATGCCTCTTATTGCACATTTTTGCAGTGGATAAAACAATAAAAAGCATCGGTCTCAGTGTCCAAGGTTTCTGTGTGTAAAGGATGACAGATTAGAAGGCCGTTACCTTGGCTTCTGGATTGATAAATAACCTAAATTTGTTGTTTAACATATTTGAAGCAGTTCGTCATCGAGTGACACAAGATACTAACAGTTTCTATCCTTCTTTACATTAGCTCAAAAGTTGCTTTACTAGATTTTACTTCAGTGCAACTGCCAGTGATGGTAGCTTAGCAGCCATTAAGCCAGTGGCCTGATAACATATACAGTTCATTTACCAAGTGGGAGATATTGTAGCGGACAGAAATGAATAAAATCTTGATTAGTGTAGCTTTAAAAACTGCTTAATGAACTACTATTGCATGGATGTGTTTAAATATTTCATTTTCTTTAAAGTCCTTTAAAACTGCACAGAATGGACACCAATACAGCGCTGCTTGTGTTGAAACATCTCCGTACTGTGTGTCTCCCCTCCACTATCTCAGCTTCCGGTCCCTCATCCCGAAGATCTCAGCGGATGATTTATGTAGCAGTGTTGCTCTGTGACCTCAAAATCCGCCCCATCCATACCGCACCTGTCACTGCGCCACTGCCTGCGTGCTTACTGAAAACCAAGCCATCCGTGCAAAATGGCAATTTTCCACCCACCTAGAGAATGAAAAAAAGGACCCAATCCATTCAGAGGCAAAAGTAGGAAATTCTATGATATGTAGAGCAGGTGCGCGAGGGCTCGGTGCTCCGCTAACGAGGGAGCTGAACTGCACGCACCGCTGACCACAACATCTGTCGTTTGTAGGGATGCAGAGTTTGGTTTTTACCTCTGCAACACAGTTTGCACAGCGAGAGACAGCAGATGATAAAGCGCTTAAGATGGATACAGATGGAAGGGACCAGGCCCGGTTTCAGCTGGGGGGCAAAGAGTTCCCATGCTGTGGCTTGGTAGCATATGATGCATGAGAATCCAGCAGGGAATAGCAAAAAGAGTTATGCTTGTCTGTCTGGGCCCAAGGTGAGGCCCGGTCTGACCCACTTCACCATCCCAGGTGGAAACCCTAACGAGCTCATCAGGCCTAACGAAGCTTAACAAGCTTCTAATTGGCAGCGTTATGATGTCCCCGAAGGTCAGAGT
Organism: Chaetodon striatus; assembly: GCA_029783705.1. Classification (NCBI taxonomy): domain Eukaryota; kingdom Metazoa; phylum Chordata; class Actinopteri; order Chaetodontiformes; family Chaetodontidae; genus Chaetodon; species Chaetodon striatus. Next base: position 6,705,275 of record JAPZEB010000008.1, on the reverse strand, counting down.
GCAGGTTTCTTTGCCAGCAGCAGGACAGGCTGCCACTTCCTGCCAACAGCGCGCCACGTGACCCGCTAATGTCCCTCTGTGTAAACAAAGTCGTGAAAGGACAAGGGGAAGTTCTTACATAAGCAAAAGCAAGAGTTTGTTAAGCTAAAGAGGAAAATTACGCACAAAATCAGCAGACCAACTCTGTAGAGACACTTTCATTTATCAACCTGTCTGCCACCAGAAACTAAAAGCTCAGCAGTGTAGCACAAGAGAGCAGTGATTTTGTTTTCCTGTAAACATGTGATGATGTACATGCACACACCGTTCAAATACAAAAACTACAATACAGAACTGCAGGTTGTTAAAGTGTAAACAAAGGTTGTGAATGATGCAGAGGCAAAGTAATGACACAGGTTTTACTTTAGTTTTTAGTGTTGCGGCCACAGCTTTAAAACAGAGGACAGTTTTCAACTGGAGACAGAAAGCAAACACTCAAGAGAGGTGCTCTGATGACAGAAGAGGAACCTTCTCTGGTGTAATGCTCCCACCTAGTGGCCACAATAAAAGGGTACAGCTTGGCAAAGCTATTTGTCTGAAGGTAAAACTCTATAACATGTATTTATAGCATCATTTTGAATCATCACCTGGATGGATTTCTTGTGATCAAGCAGGATGTCTACAGGTATCTACACTGTTGTTTGAATTTAATGCTTCATATGACGTTTTCAAACCAAAGTTAATTATTTTGGGGACAAATCATCTTCCTTATTCAGGCATTGCAGGCAAGTATAAAGATATATATATGTCCCATGCAGAGGTAGGTTTTATGTAGGAAATCTACATTTTGCCAACAGGTTAGTGTAAATATAAAGGCAGTATTAGCAAATACACCGATCAAACAAGACAAAGAAAGAAAAATGAGCCATGCCACACCACAAAAAACTGCTGAGGAATATGGCCTCCAAATCTCCCACAACCCAATCTGATTGAGCATCTTGGGAAGTGCTGGTACCCCACCTCACAGCTGACAGGTCTCAGATATTCCAAAGCCAGCACCCTGGTGCCAGACACCACAGGACACCCTCCAGAGGTCATGTGTCCATGCCTTAACGTGTCAGAGACATGTCCAATCCAGGGAGGCCCCAGCGTGGATTCAGGGATGTCACATGGATGCTAGATCAGATTGGGATCTGGGGTATTTGGAGGCCAGGTCGATGTCTTGAGCTTTTGTCATGTTCGTCAGGCCATTCCTGAGCAGTTTTTGTGGTGTGGCATGGCTCATTTTTCTGCTGTGGGGGGGGCACTGCTATCAGGGAGTACTGTTGCAATGAGGGGGGTTACTTAGCCCACAGTGGTGTTTGAGTGGGTGGAGGGCGTCAAGTGGCATCCACATGAATGCCATGACCAAAGGTCTCCCAGCAGAACATTGCATTGTCGAAACAATCATGTTACTCACTTCTCCCAACACCGGTTTTAATGTTTTGGCTGATGGGTGTATAAAGACAGTGGTAGGTTATAAGACTGGTCACATCAGAAATGTGGACTTTCATACAAATGAGCTTGACACAGTTAAAGGAAGTTAAAAGATGGATCAATCAGATAAAACATTTGTGGCAATTAAGACCTCAAAAACCGGGAGGGTTGCTGGTTCACCTTTGAGGGAAACAATCTGAATTTGAACCGTGGAGTTGGAAGGTAGATGAGTAGGTTTATACTGTAATTTGTTTGTTTGCAGTGTGTGCATTTCCATGTATTGTTTGCTGTCTCCGTTGAGCACCATTACAGAAATAAGTGCTTTTAGTTATGCTTTTAAGTGCTGTTTTCTGGGAGTTCTCTGCCATGATGCTCCCTTAAGTCATGTTTTTAAAATTCCCAATAAAAATCAGATCAGAAGGCCTCATATTTAAGAAGCTGAATTAAGACATTTTTAGGCTTCAAGGACCTACAGATCCCCTCTCAACCTACCCATCCACACTCTTATCAACCAACATATAGAAATCCCATATAAACCATATCACAAATTTAAAGCTGTGGTTGAAGTCCTTTATCAGTGTTGCAGACAAAGAGTGATATATGTACATGAAGGATTGTTGACAATGACAAAGTGAAACACAAAAATGTAAGGTTAGAGTGTACTTACACATCAAAGAATGAACAGAAGAATCATATTTGCAGGGTACAGATCTGTCAAGTAACTGTCTTACAAGGCTTGTAGGACAAGTAAAATCCAAACTTTGTTTGACTCGACAACGGGGAATAAATGCCCGTAAAAGCACATGAATGAGACAAACATCAGGCAGAATTCCAAAAAAGATTAAGCCTAATGCTACAAAAGCAGGACGTAATACCCACATAAAAGAGAAAGGTAAAGTAAATAAGGCAGTTAACTAGACTCTCTTACAAAGATTAATGAATGAAATAGTAGTAAATGGTAAAAAAGTACATTTTAACCAACATTTAAGTGTTGGATTTAAAGAAAACTATGTTCAGTAAAACAAAGTACTGACAAAACGTGGTGTTCTACTGAACCCGTGTATGTCACACCTTTGAAAATCTCCCCTATCAGCCAAAAAAGAAAAAAATCAAACCATGCCAGAGGAGAGGACGCAAAGCTTTGAAATAGAGATAAAAATTTCTTAAAAGTAATTTACAAGTGAACAGCAGACAGTCAGGTCACTCTGATGTTCCACACAGGTTTGTAAGGCGATTCTGTCAACAAGAAAAACAAAGAAACAACAATGAGAATAAAAGCATATGCAAATATTTCACACCTAATGATATGAATACACAGAGGCCTGGTCCACATGCACACAAGTTTATTTGGAAACTTAGCTTTTCCTATGCATTTTTCCAAGATTTTCAGAAACTCAGTTTTCAGCACTGACGTGTAGACATGGAAAACTTTTCACTGTGACATCACAGCATACGCCTTTGTCTTCTTTGTGAGGCGCCACAAATACATCGGCATTTTGTGCAAAGACAGAGGTGGCCAGAGCAGTGCTGGCTATACCCCTGCTAAAATGACTTTTTAAATATTTACACATAAATGTACAGTCACTCTTCCACTGTGTTGAGGAATGGAGGCGAAAGAATGCGCTATAGATGTCACAGCTACAGGAAGCCTTCAGGACAGGCTTTTTTTGGGATTCTGATTGGCTAACATCAACATCTTTTTCTTTTTTTTAAATATTATATATTAAAAAATATTCATTTATGAGAAAGCTAAACAGGTCCACAGTGACACTACAGCAGTGATTAATTTACCTTCAGCAGCCGAATGCTCTTCAGAGCGGTTTCATCCAGTAGAGACAGGTCCACTGAGTCCATCTGACTGGCCAGTAGCTGAATGCTCTGAATCAAAACATTACAAGACACTTGTTTGGTAAATAAAACACTTGTCAGAAGTCATATAATAACTAATTCAAAGTGGTGTTATCAGATATGAATACAGGTCTCACAAACAGAGGCAACACAGAGAAATACTTAGGTTCCTTAGCATTCATTAACATTTCATCAACTTATATTGTGTTAAGAATTTTGAATTGCATGCAACTTAACTGTTCTACTTGAGTTACAAAAATCTGATTATGAAGTGGTCTTAGCTTCACTCCTGGTTAAAACAATTTATTTCTGGAATAAAACGCTGTCCGGTAGGCTCCAGAAGTCTGAGCCCAGCAGACCGTGCACTCACCTCTCCATTTCCGACGGGGACGTTGATGACAATATCCTCATTTCCTGCTGCAATGGGGGAGCCATTGACTGAAATGCTATAAACCCTCTCTTTGTGGCGGGGAATCCTCACGGCGGGAGTCTTAGGAAGCCTGAGGAAATAAAGATTGAATGGTGAGTATTATGAACCCCTCACTGTGTGTAATGTCTGATTTAAAAGAGGATCCAAGAGAGTAAAAACTGCACTAGGTGCTCCATTTACAGCAGCATTTCAAATGAGCGAGATAGCTATGAGAACAAGTCTCTAGTGCCCACATAATGTGTAACACATAAAGATGCTAAATCCACTTGCAGATCAGATCTATAAGAGCAAAGGAGCGAGTGTTTTAAGGATCAATCTGAGATTTGATGTGATAACTGTATAGGAATTTCTGCCTCAGTCTTAAATACTGGATATAGCACATGAAGGCACAGGAATATTTAAGTAGTACACCCACTTACTGACATTTAAACAGTTTCACATGTTGCTCTCAGGTTTTATTCACTTCATTTGGGTGGCTAAGTTTAACCCCAACAACTAGACTACTCTTCCCCAGAATTGATTTGCACAAATAGCAAAATATGATACATGATGATGCATCAGTTAACAGGGAGGAGCCATGCTTTGTTCCACAAACAGGGAGAATAGTGGCTATATTTTAACAGAAAAACTAGCGTAGTGCAGCTGTGACTATTATGGCGGCTTACCTTGGGTCGAAACGCGGGGTAATTAGGGGAGTGGGGCCCATCATCAAAGACGAATCCAGCATACTCCTGGCAGGAGTGACCAGTGGCTTTCTGGTCGATCTGAATACAGATAGAGACATGTTAGTACATTATTGGGCTGCTGAACTTTCAGGTAAAGAAAGAGAGGTTGTACCGTCTGATGGAGGAGTTCTGCTTGTTGACTGCCAGCGCCTTCGCTCTTTTTGATGTAGTCGGAGGCTTCTTTGTTGCTTTCCCCTGAATTAGGAACAAGCAGTCAAACACCATCAGAAATGATATTACATGGCAATCACCTTCTCCGTGTAATAAATAATGCTCTCGGACTCCTCAGCTGCATTTTCTTCCGCTAATGCATGTGTATATTAAAAACAGGCATCACCTTTCTTGTTGTGCTTGGGGTGTTTTCATCCTCTGGACCAGATTTGGCTCCACCTTTTTTCTTTGTTGCTGTAAGAGACAAAATAAACAGGATGAAATCCACTTAAAAATAAATAAATTCAATAAATTTTAGCTTTTTTAAGCTTAAATCTTTGCCTGGATTGAAAGAATTTGTTTATCCAATGCCATGTAGAATCAGCAGTAGTACTTTAATATACTTGTTTGATTTAAAAATACTCAGGAAAAAAAAAGCACAAAAGGTAGTTTTAACATACTTTTCTTGACTGATTTCAGAAGGACTGCGTGGTCCTCAGCCACTACGCTGTCAACGATAGCAGCTTCCTCTTGTCTCTGTTAACAGACACGTCAATTAAGAACTTAATGAGCGTTTAATACAGCACAGTATGTGTGCCTGCACAAACCAAGAGATTCTAACACTTGTGACACACTGTAAATCATGATAGACAACATGACATAATGAGAAAGATAATCAACTCACCTTTACATTATCCACCTCTGGTGACTTTGGTTTCTCAGACTCTACAGGGAGAGAGGGGAGGGGGAGGCAGTATTTTGATTTAATTATGTTTAAAGAAATAAACAATGTATGTAGCACCAGTGCGGATCAACTGTTTTACAAGTAACAGAAGAAGCCTCTGTGGCCCAATTGCAGCATTTCTTGAAACAACCTTCACAGAATTGGGATTTGGGTTTCATTAATCTGAGAATGTTCGTGTTCACTCACTTAAATGTTCCAACCAGACCATTTGTCTGACGGCCTTGGGGAGCTTAATTACTGCCATGTTGTAGCTGTTGTCAACATCTTTCAGCAGCTGGTTGATCCTCTCTTTCAGCTGCCCAACTCTGGTCTTCACTGTCAGAACAGAGCAAGATCTTTAGATCACACTACCCAGCAGTTCATGCCCCTTTCATGATGATGCATTACTCGCAAGACTGGACAATATATTGATATTGTGATTTATAGGTGCCTTTCACAACACTCAAGGTCACCTTACGAGCAAAGATAGAGAAAATACTAAAAAAAGTCAATGGGGTAAGGAATAAAGTAACATAAAATAAACAACTAAATAATAACAGCAAACAAGTTTACGGTGAATAAAATTCTATGTACATTCTGGATATGTGTGGCGAGGCAGATTGGAGTCAAACTGAATAGGCTATTTGAAACGGGTAAGTTTTGAGGTGAGATTTGAAAGTGGAGAGCGTGTTGACGCTACGAATGTCCAGTGGGAGGGAGTTCCAGAGGCGGTGGGCAGAGCGACTGAAGGCTCTAAACCCCAAGCTGGTGGGACAGTGAGGTGGGTGGAAGAGGAAGACCTGAGAGTGCGGGTGGGGTAGTGGATGTGCAAGAGTTGGGAGAGGTACAGAGGTTGTGGATGGCCTTAAAAAGGTGAGGAGTAGAATCTTGAAGTCAATCTAGCTGGTGTATTGTTATTTGCCTTTACCCGGTTAGGCGTTATATCCACTGATGATCATCTGTTTAAAAAATCTCACTGTGTGAAGTGTTTTGTACAAAATGAAAGAATACTTTGCACATCTGTTTTCAAATGGGTGAACAGGAGAGGGACGAGATGAATTAAACTCGTAGAAAAGACTCCTGCACCCTGTCTAACTTGCAAAAATAATGATTTAATGCTGCAGCGTCTCGGTGACAAGACCTTCACCAGGCATCTGACAGACTGCAGAGTACACCCGAAAACACAGTGATGGATAGATAGTATAGACCTGATGAAGGTCTAGTTGCCGAAATGTTGCAGCATTAAATCATTATTTTTGCAGGTTAGACAGTGTGTGGAGTCTTTTCTACAAGTGAAGTATTTAGTAAAAACACCAATATTCAACCCAACAATATACAATATTTTATTTTATTCACGTCACCCAGTCCTAATTAGTAATAATACTCTAATAAAATATTAACTCGGTTGATACTATAACCTGATTTCTGCTAATGACAGATATATCAGAATGAGCATATGTTTACCAGTAAATTACAAGGTCAGTAGAGACTCTATTACAGTTTGTCAAACAGAGGATACTGCTTTGTTCAAGCTCAGTACATATCTTCTCACAGGTCTTTAATAACAGTATTATAATGGTATATTGTATTTGTATATGCTCAACCACTGTCCAGTGTCAATATCTGTATCACCCCATACATTCTGTCAGACTCTGTAACAATACAATATATGTAATGGGCCAATCTGCATACCAAACCACCTAAGGGTAGTGTACACAGTGACATACAGTAAGCTTGCCTGGGATCAGTGGTCATTTCTACTCAAGTCAAACAAGCTATTTAGGGATGGTCTTCATTCTTCTTCTGTATCTGATCTCAGAGGTTTCAACTCTGGTAAAATAGGATATTTGATTGATGGAGGGACTTTTCTATTGCTGCAGAAACTGAAGGTTGGAAGGTGGGGAGTTAAATATGATCTGGACTTAATAATAACTGACGACATTGGGTATAAATTGGATCCATGTATACAATAAATACCTTTTAATTTCACCATAATGTGTTTCTCATTGTGTAAGTGCAGTGCCTCATTATTTATCTTTTATGGACCTGTCCAATGTGGTTTGTATGCTTGCTTCTTGAGCAAAAATGAAACAAAAAGGTAAAACAACAACAAAAATATTTATAAAGCACATTTTACAGGGCACTTCATTCGAAACTGCAGCGAAAAAATAGGTGAAAGATCATGTTCACCTTCGCTGTCGAAATCCTCCAGAAAGGCTTCCAGCTTGGCCGTCTTTGGGTTGTTCTTCCGTTGTTTTGTCGTCCTCTTCCTGGGAGCCATGTCTGCCTGGGTGGGCAGCGTGAAATCAATCAGTTTGAGTCCGGTTAAATATACGATAAAGTTTAATTAGTGTGGGACATGACTGCATCCGGTATTTTAAAAAGAAACTGCCGACATGCGACAAGCTAACTAACGTTAGCAGCTAGCAGCAGTTAATGCTAACGTCACTTCTTCTGCTAGTTGGTCGCAATTTGGCTGACTTGCTTCACTGTCAGTCTCCTTCATATGCATACACATTTAATAAAATATAAAACAATTAGTTTGTAGCCCTGTTTATAAACACTTACTTACCCACTTGTGTTTTTCTTCGTCGGACAGTCGACACTATCGCCCTTCTTCACAAAGCCGTTTTCAAATATCCGCGCGGGGAGGGACCAGACGTTGCCTCAACCAATTAGAACGCGCGTTTGCTTTGCGTCATGAAAAATGGTTCTCGACCAATCGTTGCACTTAACGTCAGTGTTTACATCAGGAGGGCGGAAGTACGTTCAAGCAACATGGTAGAAATGTGTTGTACATGAAATGACCACACTTTCAAGGCTGGCAGACATCGTATTAAAGGAGTCCGGCACACCAAAACGGATTACAATAATTTTACCTTACGTATCCGTTTATTACACACACGCGGTTTAGATTTTTTGGTCAACTAATGTCTAAAATCAATACCTGAAATGTCCAAACCTGCACCACTTCTTTCATTACACCAAGCCCTGAGGAAAAGCTTCCAGAGTCTTGAAAACAATCAGAAAGCATGGACGAGTGTGCTGGCCGAGTGCAGCCCTCTCATGGTGTCTCTCGGGAACCTAGCGGAGCAGTCGCGAGCGCTTTCCAACGTCCAAATCTCCAACACACCGCTCAGAGACTTCCCTGACCTGGAGGAGCGGCTGCGCTTCAAGCTCTCACAAGCCACGGATACAGTGCTGGGCAAACTCAATGAGAAGATGTAAGTAACTGGGTGAAGAGCTGCAACACAAAATAAGACTGCAGAGATGGTGCTCGGGGACTTTTTTTGGCATCTGGCTGATGTGGTAGATTAATAATCACTTATTATAACAGCAGTATTGCAGGGCCAGCTCCACCTGTTAGAGGGGCACAGGGCAAATATGAGCTATGGGCCTCAACTGACCCCCATATAAAAAATGTACTTTTGATTTAATGCAAGAAATTAAATGTTAAAAAGTCAGAGATCTTTTCACATATGCATGCCACTCTTCTCAGCGATATTTGCTGACTCTGACTTATGTCAGTGTTGATTATTCGTATGCTACTGCCATTTTACTGGCGTACAGCCTTCACTAAAAATCTATCAGGTACCACTCTTCCACCAGTATATACAGACTTTTTCTAGCATGTTCCTCCGCTGTTAATAATGTAGTGGCTGTTATTTGCATCTTATAAACGGTTTGTCACTCCTGTTTTACTGGAAGACACAACTTTTCTCCGTCATAGTGTCCTATCACTTTCCACTGGCATGTGACGATAAAACAAGAGACCATCGGCATAAGTGAGCAGTTGTTTCTTGTGAAACAGGAAATTGCAAAAAGCAGCAACCCATCATGATCAGCAGTAGCTTATGTCACTAGAGTCAGTATATGCAAGGGTGTGTGTGTGTTTTCTGCACTAATTTCTGCCTTTCCTGATCAAAATAAAAGTCCTCTGCTACTTTCATGTTTTCATCCTGGGGGACCAGTCCACATGTTGGAAATACGTGTCCCCTGTGTCCCCCCTGCAATCTACACCTATGCCAGCGGAGAGTTGTGTGTATGACACAAAACATGAGCAACGTAGCATTTATAAGTGCTGTAACTAATTAGTACAACAGTGGCATAATACTCTAAATCAGCGCATGTTCCACATGAGTGCAAAATAAGAAAGGGTTTAAAACTAGATTTTGGATTTTGACAGTGGCACCTATACTATCTATCTGTCCCTGTGTCCTTCAGGTGTTCTCTCCAGTCTGTCAGAGACTCCATCAGTAACCAGGTCTCTGCAGTCTTCCAGCTTTACGAGCAGAACACAGACGGTCTGGATCTGCTCACTTTAACCGAGCGCTCAGCCACCGCCCCGTCAGTCTCCGACATGCTGGAGTGGCTGCAGGATGCTGAGCGTCACTATCGACAACAGTATCCTTTCTGTTCGTGTTTGCGTTGCGTTATTTTAAGTTCTGGAGCATTTATTTCCCTTGACTCATGTATTCAGGTTTCTGCGGAGGAAGACTCTGCTGCAGACTCTGAGACCAGATGATCTCTCCCTTTTAGAATCTGCTCCCAAAAGATGGAAATCCTTGGAGGCTCCCAGTGCAGAGGACCACATCACAGGTAAAGTGTCTTAAAGTTGATAGCGTCAGTGTAGTATGCTCTGTTCAAACAATAACTAATTAATCATATATAGATGATTCTAGTGGATAGATAATATGCCAGATCATGTTAAGTAATGCATAGATATAATTTAAGTAGCAACATGAAGTTTGACAGCAACATGCTTTGGTTTAGAATCCAAAATATCAGTTTTTGATGTTTAAAAAAATCATGACTTTTAGCTAAGACCCTTTCCTGGTTATACTTTATTGCGTTTTCATATATTCTTTTTATCTTATACTGACTGATAAGAGGACTCAGCTCTAGGATCAGTATACCTAACTTCAAAAAAGAACAGGGAAATGTTTTACCTACCCTGGGAAAGCTATTTTACATAATCTGGTCTAATGTCAGTATACATAACTCGTGCTTTAGTAAAAGCTGACCAGAGACCAGCACTCAGCCAAATCTGTAATAGCTGTTGTTTCATTTGCTGTCAGTGTTAGTAGCGGGGGCCTTTTGTAGCTGAACTAATTACTTCTCTGTCTTCTTTCAGATATACTTTGCAAAGTGTCCTTCTTTATTGAGTGCCAATGAAGAGAGTAGAAGCAACATGAAGGAACTCTGACCATCTTCTGATCAGACTGCAGTTCTCTAAACAGGCTGGAAGAGACGATTGGGATCGTTAAACGAGTACTGAGAAAACATCCTCTACATGTTTACCTCAGATGGACGCATTTCCTGTGGATGTTAGGTGAAGGACTGGATGATATGAATGTACCTGGACATGTTCTTGCAGGTTAAAAATACGTTTTTTAAGCGTTATGATGCGTATAACTTTTAAAATTACACGCACCAATTTTTTTTTTTACCAGCACCCAAATTTTTGTCTTACTGCACCACAGGGTGTGTTATTCCTCTTTTCAGCACTTCTGCCATGGCAACTGCTGGATCCATATAAAGACATTCATTGTTGACTGCTGCAACCTTTTTTTTTTGGGACAGTTCAAATATGACGAAATGGCTGATGTTCTATAATGTAATTTGAGCTGACTTTACCTTTTAATTTCCCTTAAAAACTGTACAATAAAATAACCTTTTCTTTAAAATAAATACATTTTACACCTGGTCATAGTCAGGGTCATCCTGAAGAGGAATGCAGTGAAAATTTTATCAAACTTCTGAAGGAACATTTATTCATTTATTTATGAGAGTTTTAAAATTAAAAGAAATCCAAGCAGCTGGTTTGACTGCAGTGTTTTATATGCTGCTGCTGTCGCACTGTGCAGCTCTTTCTTGTCTGTCCGTGCGCTGTCAGTGTCCATCCTTGTTTTTCCACTGCATGAGAAAGTGAGTGTGTGGCGTGACAGGGTGTGAAAAGTGTCAGTTGCGAGAGTCTCACAGTAAGTGCCCTGTGCAACATATTTTCTGAACCAAGGTTTGTGTACAGGTGCACGTAGAGCTGAGAATTGCGTACACAGCTCACATTTGACATGCACTTATGTCCATATACACATGGCATTCTGAGCCCTGTCTTGAGAAGTGTGTGCATGGACCAGACTTTGTATGATTATTAAAGATGAAGAGGATATTACAACATTGACTTTTTTTCACAAAAGGACCCTGTAGCGTCATATTATACTTGATTGACAGTATTGTTGTCTGTGATGGTCAAAATGGCTCGAACAAATTGTATTTTTCAGAAACAAATCTGCCTTCACACAAAGATAAAGACCGTTGCAAAACACAGTTAGAGAAGCACACTGTAAGAAGCTTATTTTATTTCACACTTTCAATGTAGGCACGCTCAGTCAGAGGCTTTATGTGACAAATGGAGAGGTAATGACGCTGTCAGAGAATAACTGCTTAAGAAATCACCGCAATCTTCGCAACATGAGCCATCATTAAAGCCATCATAACAGTCATCCTTTTTGATTTGACAATATAGGCAATGGGCTTTTTTCAGGCACTACTATGAATCACAGTGCACCAAAACTTCAAACAAAACTTAAAGTACTAAAGACAAGTTTAACATTACAAAGAGATATACAAAAAATATAAGTTAAATATATTAATAAATATATATATTTCACTTTATAGCTTAAAATTCACAGACTTAAACCTTGAGATGGTGAATTTAGGAAAGAACCAGAGTTTAACTTCCTTCCTCTCCACCTGCTGCTGTTCCTTCCTCCTCCTTTTACACACACTCCTTTACACATACTCCTTTAATGGTACATTGTTAGACGTGATAGGTTTCGGGGGATCTGGTGCTGAAGCAGGTGAATTAGCAAAGCTTCGGCCGATGTAGCCCCTGCGGTACCTGCCGCCCCTCTCCATGAGGGGGCAGGTGCTGCTCAACACAGCTCCACTGATCATGAGAATAACCGCAGACGCCCAGCCCAGATAAATAGCCTGACCCAGCTCTCTCTTGTGCATCAGCGGCACGTTGGGGTTGTAGAAATCCTGGACGACGGTGTTGGCAGTCCAGGAAACAGGAATCAGCACGCACAGGCCAGTCAGAATGAAGAGAACCCCACCTGAGAGCGCGATGCCCGCCTTGGCCCTGCGGTCGTCGCCAGCGCAGGTGGTGCACTTCATGCCGCAGCAGGACACGGTGCAGGACAGCCAACCCATGAAGATGGCCAGACACATGAGGGCGCGGGCCGCCTGGATGTCTGGAGGCAAGGCCAGCATGGAGTCGTATGTCTTACACTGCATGTGGCCGGTGGTCTGGTAGATACAGTTCATCCAAATACCTTCCCACTTGATCTCTGAGGTCAGGATGTTGCTGCCGATGAAGGCCGAGACCTTCCACTGGGGCAAGGCCGTGACAGCGATCGCCATGATCCAGCCAGTCACCGCACAGGTGAAGCTGATCAGCTGCATGCCAGTGTTCACCATGATGACACAGTTTTAGACCAATGTCTGATGGATTACTGGTTCCTCTTTGTCTATAAAAGTTGCCTCTTGTTTGTCACCCTTCTTCGTCGTCTTAAAAGTCCTTCAGTTCACTTGTTCCCTTTCTGTCAGGCTTAGCCAAGCTTCCTACGGTCTTTGCCTCAATGCCACTTTATCAGCATCCATTTTCTTCTCTTTTTCTTTTCCTTCTCAACATCTGCTCATGTTTTTCACTTCCACGTGCCCTCTATTCACTGTTGCCCAGAAGTAATCACTTGCTTTCCCTCGACAGTCATCCACCTTTTCAGAGGATCAGAGGCACTTTCTCCTTCTTTTCATTCCTCAGTTTGAGTCACTGCATTATTGAGCAGCCGGTAGCTGTGCAGCCACCTGTAGCAGCCCGCAGTAGCAGGATCGATCGGGCTCCGCAGTCTCCAGGCCTTGTGGATGAAATGGATCTGAGCCAGGCTTTTTTTCCCTTTTTGGTGGAAGTGTTTCTGTGCCTTCAGCTCTGGTTCAAATCCAGAAAGCCAATTGTTGAGCTGCAGCGTATTTCAGTGTCACACTCCCCGTGTGGTGTAGCCTTACCTAGATGGATCAGACTGATATAACCTGATACCCGGATTCAAGGCCACTGATGCTGCTATGCGTGTATCCTGTCACGACAAGGTTGAAAAGGGTGATGCTTGATTACACAGGAAAAAAATCGGGGTGGCTTTTTACCTGTTCATGGACAGAAATTCAGTGTTTAGTCCTCATGAAATAAATGGAGCAAACATCCTGTAGAGATGAACACTAAGCTGTTTGAGAGTCAATCAAAGGAGAATACTCCAGACACTTTTTCCAAGAATCCACATCAAACTTCGCAGAAGATGTTTCAAATCTGTTCATCCAAATCACAAAAAAGCAGCCAGCAGACCTCGTCATTAGACGCTGCTGCTGTTGCCAGCCAAAGTGCCTCCTTGTTGACAATAAACGCCGCCAGTGTCCAAGCCTTGACGAGGCCACTTCAGCTCGGCATCACCCTGCCCCCAACTGCTTCCTTTGGTAGCAACGTAGCCCAAATGGGTCAATCTGGTTCCAAACAAGGTATAAATAACAAATCAGGACCGTATAGTGAGACTTCTGGGTAAGTAGAGCATTTGTTCACTCCCTCCCATCTTCAGTACCGCTGTTGACAGTCCAACCTGCGAGAGCCACAATGAACCCCAGGCAGAAAAAAAAAAACAGCGATGCAGGAGGGAGGGCGGGAGGGAGAGGGCAAAAGAGGGTGAGACAACAAAAGGAGAGAGGGATGGATGGCCGAGGATGGAGCGCTGGCCATAGGTGGATCAGTTAACACAAAGACAGCATGTGTGGGGGCCTTGACAATGAGGATTACACACTTTGTATTGCTTCGTACGGCACAAACTCACATGTATTTTAAAGGAGCTTTCACAAAAATTAGCTTTTTGTCTGCAGTGAAAGAGAAACAGCTTCACAAAAGGTGACAGTTTTTTTTTCTCTAACAACAACTGGGGTTAAAATGCTGAAAAGCTGCAGGAGAAATACACAGGTTAAAAAGAAGAGGTCTATTGTATGATTGTGTCATCTGGACAAAGGAAGTTACAAAACCCTGAATCCTGACACTTTTAATCTTTTTGTTTTCAGTTAAATTTCCCCAAATTGTGACTGACACATTGACAGACTGATGACAGCAGGTCTAAATCCAGTGACTTATTATTGTCAGTATCAATATATTGTTAAATAAACAGCGAGAGGTTGAAAAAATAGACCCTAGCTGTAACAGAAGGACGTGACAGCACCTCTTTGTCCTCATATTCAGACATTTCCCTTCCACCCAAGACTGCTCTCGCTCCATCTGTGTTACACTGAGCCTTGGTGTGCCATCGTGCCGATGAATTAAATATCATGGCATCAAGATCTGTGGTTCAGGTTTCCTTTCTTCTGTAGCCTCCGCTCTCCTTGGTAACGGTGGTCATGACAACCGGCCAGGACACAGGAAATGGGAGAGTAGAGGGGATGATACACAAAGGGAAGAAAAGGAAGGTGACACATACCAATGATGGCTGAACGAAAAAAAAAAACAGACACATGTAGGTGTCTGCCTATGGACAGTGACATTACACTACACCTAATGCCACACAGCCTTATAATCATCATAATAAAGAGAATTATCACCACACAGGAGGTACATTTTTTCCCTGTTTAGTGATGTTTTACAAACAAAAATTATTGAAAATTATTGGAAATTCCTAGGATGCCGTTATTCCAGAGAGGTCACGCCAGCTGACTGCATGACCTCTTTTACCTGAGGTACCAGGAGGGGAGGGAGGTGCAGCCAGCACAGCAGCTACAGCTGCTTTGTTTCCAGAGTCACAGGGAAAGTGGAAAATTGATAAGTTATCTATAAATGTTGTAACCAAGTCAGGACTTGGCTATAAGTAGTATCACATATTTATGGAGATTATGAGATAAAATACCATTTTTAAAATGTATTCTGCTGAGGTCACCACCTGCCAAACGCAGGTAAATTGCAGGCAGTGGTGTGTAAAATTGTCAGGCCATCTGCCACTTTGGCAGACAAAGAAAAGGCACATCATAACTGCAATATAAACACAGCGTTATTGGCTGTAGAACCTTATTTGTTTTGACCGTCAAGACTCTCTGAAGTCTAGCAAATAACTATCAATGAAAAGATGAGCTATATAATCTGTATCGAACATTGAAATTTTAATGTCTGTTGGTGCATAGATTTTAAAAGTGACAGATTCAATTTCTGAGTGGCAGACAAAAAAATGCTAGCCTGCCTCATTGGCAGATAGAAAAGAAAAGTCAATTTAAGACCCTGAATTCTGCTTTTTGAATGACTCAGTAGACGTTCAGCCACCAGCAGACGTTTGTTCAGATCAAAATGCCTTCCCTCAACATCAGCATACACAATATTGATCATCAATAAAATTCATCTAAACAGCTAATTTGATGAGCTGATAATCAAACGCTCATCTTTAACTGCTTGCTCTTTTATTTAACTGTCACATTACATCCTTGTTACACTGTGTGTAAATGATAATTTTATGTTCTTTTAACCTCATTAGCGCCACAGCTGCAGCTGCCAGGGAGAGAGCAGTGAAATTTACTCAGATCTTTCTTTACTTTGAGGACACTGCTGTAGCTCTCTGGGTAGAGTGCACAAGTCTGTACTGCAGCGGCTCATGTTTGAGTCTAGCCCGGGCCCTTTGCTGCACATCCTCCCCTCTGTCCCCTGCTGTTCCTGTCTCTCTCCCTGTCGCTAAAGCAGAAATGCTGCTCCAGATTGAAACATCTATAAGCAGGGTGCTGGTAATCTTATCTAAATTAATTAATAAACAATGTAAGAGGATATTTTGTGAATGTTTTCCCAACTTATATGTAAATTCAATTGACTTCGGTTACTGACAGATGACACCATCACTTCTAAAAACTGCACGGCCTTCATTCTTATTCAGATAAATGGTGCTTATTTTTTTACAGTAGCTTTTCATATTTTTTTTTAATTGCAATTTTCCTCTACATTTGTTTCTTGATTTCTGCAACACTTGCTTACTTGTTTTATTAATAATTTCATTTTGTCTTAAGTTGATGTTTTGCCCCAAACTTAAAAGCAAATTCCCTGTATGTGAAAACCTACTTGAAAATAATCTGGATGCAGATTCTGAAGACATTTAATATTAAGAAACAGAGAGAGAGCCTGTTTCTTTCTTTGTTTTGATCTCACACCTGCTAGGATGTTGATGAATAAATGGTTCAAAACACATACATTTTTTACAGTTAAAGTTACCACAGTGCTTACCAGCTACATTAATACACTTTTTGGTGTTGTACATGTTAAGGTTAGATGCTGAGCTACAGTATATTAGTATTTTAGAGTAGTGTAGTCAAGGTTGTATATCCTCAGGTCCATGTTCTGTCCCAGTAGCTGCTCTTTACACTTAAAAAGTAAGATCAGTATGACTACACTGGTTGAAAACATGACAAGAGCACAGGTTTGTAAGAAAATAAGATAGCGTCATTCAGCTGTTCTAAAATGACCATCGAGGTAACAATGGATGATCATTAATGTTTTACTGTTTCCAGTAATCATGTGATCCCATTACCTTGGTAAAGAATGCCATCTAGTGACAAAATGCATGCACATGAAGAGCTTGGTGTTAACTAGCTCTGTGAAGGACATAAAATAAAAACCCCTTCTCAACATGCCATCTGTCATGAAAGATGAGAACACACCAGCTACATTATAGGCATAAAATACCAATTTATTACTTTGCACATTAACACAAGAATTCCCTGCAGGCTAAAAAAAAAATAAATGTATTTGAACATGTCACAAAATAGCAATAACAGCGAGTGAATGGCCCTCTGCTATAGGGGCGGGACTAGAACATGCCCCGCCCTCTCACATCTGGTCAGAAAGGGTTCCGTTCATTCACAGAATCGGAGCGTTCCATTCACGGAATTGGAATGTTCCAATTCTATGATTCTATTGCTATCAGACAATCACACACAGCTTCAGAGACCACTAGCAGAAAAAAAAGAAACAGAGCAGAGCTATAACAAACCCCGAAAAAAAAGGAACCAAAAAAAGGGAAAAACAAAATAAAATTAAAATACGCAGTACACAATGTCAAATTACAAATCCGTTAAGATATAACAATATATCAAAGTGAGAGGAATTTAAAAATAATTCATGCTCTCTATCGGGGCACGGACAGAGTTATGGATCGTTTTTTTTTTTTTTTTAAAAAGGTTAAAAAGAGGTAATCCTGCTCCCTTGATGCCATGGGGACCCCTTCACAAAGAGGAAGTGCATTTGTGAGGGGTCAGCAGAGTTGCCATGGAGACAGGAGAGCCCCCACCAAGAGGTGTGGCCACAGGTACAAACCAGGAACGAGGAGACAAAACGGATGCTCGCTACAGTAACCTGGCAAAGAGGAGAGGGGTCCGGTCTTTAACGGGTCCACGTTTGAAGAAAGTACCTCGTTTGAATTTGAACACGACGCAAAGAGCCGCGCCCCCTCGCCTCTGGAAACAGCTTGTACCTCCCAAATTACTGACTTTGTGTAGGAATCTTTAAAATGCATCTTAGAGAGACTGGACAAATATTGCTAGCCTAAAACAGTCCCACTAAATCAATAAACATTTACCCCCAAAAAAGTGTTTATATTTTTTTCTTTCTCATAATAAATATGATTCCAAAAAAGTTTTTTTTCTTTTTTTTTTTAAAGGACAATACTCTGGCATGCAGGCGAGCAAAGTCTATATTTTGTTACTTTAAAGAAAATTGTCTAAAGCCTACATAACTATTCCACCAAATGCACATTCCCACTGATTGATACAAGCAAATAAAATAAACAAAAAATAAAAAAATAAAAGTACAGATACACAATAGCGAGAGACCAACAACCACAATGAGTAGAATTATAGCTTTGTTTTTCCACATTTGAAAACTAGAACTGGGTTAATATTGCTTTGCAATGTCATGGTACAAACAGGGAGTGATCATTTGTCTGACTGGAGGTTATTGATCAAATATTGTCAAGGATTGAAAGCGTTTAATCATTCCCCGTTAGAGATGCCAGTTGATATTCAATCACAGCCCGTTGGCTTGGTAAAACTAGTGCACTTTTTAAAAACTGATCTGCCCCCTTTCAACAAAGAGTAAAACTTATTGCATGCAATGCCTGGACAACACCCTCCCAATTCCCCCACCCACCCCCTCCTCATGTCCCGCCTCTCTGCTCCTCGCCAAGCCAACGCCCACGCCTTCAACAGGCAGGTGCTCAAACTCATTCATAGTAAACCTGCTGCTTTACGGGTGGTTTATTACAAAAGAGTTTTCGCTGAGCGGTCCCCTCCTGATGAGGCGTGCACGTCGACTGTTTCTCCAAATTCTCTTGTCCTACACCTTAATCCAACCTCAACACCAGGGGGGGGGAACCACTTGTGCAACTGTCACCACGAGCACACCACTGATGTCATTACAGTTCCCGTGGTAACAGTCTGTCAAGTGTTTGTATGGGGAGTCCAAGGGCAGTGCTTATGCTTATTGTCAATTCATTTATCCAGTGTTAAAAATGCATAAAAATATGAAACAAACACCGTCATATAGCAGAGACTTTAAATTGGGTATACTTCAAATACACACAGAGTAATAGAAACCATTTTTAAAAAGTCTAAAAATTCAACTCATTGCCTATCGCAAACCATTTTTTAAACAAATCCTTAGCCTATGTTCACTCTGATTACATTCCCTGATTGTCTCCATCTGTCTGATCAAAACCAACCAACACCAGCTGAGCGATGTTTGCAGCAGCAGATCTGTTTATACCAGTCGGAGTGCTACACAATACCTCAAATCTGCCGCTAAATTTCACTCGCATCAGAACCTACAGAGGAAGCATGAATCCATCCATCCTGGGGCCTACTTCTTCTCACCGTTAGCCAGAATGCTACAAAAGAATTTTCCAACCCAAAGCTCTATCCTCTAACCTGCAGCTCAACAACTGAAGTCTATTCCTGAAGTCGCACTAGTAACTATATAACTGGC
>JAPZEB010000008.1:6670586-6685850 GCA_029783705.1 Chaetodon striatus | reverse complement strand
AATAGTAACAACATTGACAACAACGATAACAACAACAACAACATCAATGGTAAACTACTAATTCTAAACAACAGTTTTTTTTTTAAGATAACCACAAAACATCTTATATTAAACTTTTACAAATCTGCTTTGTTGATTCGTATGTATAAATGCATAAAGGTAAGAGAGATTGAGAGTGCCCTCTGTTGCTTGCCTAGCGTCCCGGGTCAGTGCAATGAATTGGCCAATATTAGCAAAGGAGACCTCAAAAACTAAGTTGGTTTCCGGCCCTTGATACTAATTCTACAAAAAAAAAAAAAAAAAAAAGAAAAGCAACGTCCAGCAGTGTCATCATATAATCTTTCAGATAATCAGGTCCAAAGAAAAATAAGATCTTGCTCTTTACACAGACAGCAAGGCTGATAAAGACCATACTCTGCGTTTAATGCCTTCAGCCATTCAACAGGTCCCAATGCTGAGCCAGTCACAGGCCAGACCACGGTTACCACTGCTACACAGTCAGACCTGACTTCACCTGCTACTTGAAATGGAATAAGTTACTTTTCCTGGGATTCAGTGATGTTTTGAGGCACAAAGGAGCAGCTGGCTCCAAAAGGTGCGAATCCCACCCATCATGCACTAGCTGAGAGCTAACACGCGCGGCCAGAATGCAACTCAAAGCATTTCAACTAATAAGTGACCCAGGGCTGCTACAAATACCCACACCAGCCTCTATGAGGCCTGTTTAAGTCATATGTCTCAAAGTTGCTCTATAGATGTAAATATATGCTTATATGTACTGTATGTGTGAATATAAAAACAACAAATCTGAGTCATTTACAGCAGTTATCTCCATGATTTCCCTTTACAATTCAGTGGCCTGCCATGATACACACATGCACGCACAAACACACTCTCATACAGCAGTACATGTATATACAGAGATGCACACACAAACACACTCACACACAGACAGACTTGCGTATTCTTCGCTAAGATGGGAGGAAAATAGTAATGGGCATGGACACCCAGGTCACCTCGCTTGTTAAAGACCGTAAAGGAGAAAAAGTTAAAACACACGCTCATAAAAAGGAAAAAAATATATATATCATTCTCAAAAGGTCGACTCCCCCTCCATCTCTTTTCATGTAGAGTTCCCTCCCAACCACCCAATAAACCCAAGACCTTGTGACAGATTTTGCCCAAAGGGGCTTTGAGGTAAAAGTAGATAAGAGTCCTGCTTAGCTGGGAGAGCTAAAGAGCTGCGCCGACACAGATTGTGCCAGTCCACTCCCTTGCTCAGTGTATCTTACAAACACAAGAGTGCAGACATTCAAATAGAAAAAACAAAAACAAACGCAAAATAATGGCTCAACTTGTAGAATGTGTGTGTATGGTTTGTTTTTGTTTTTTCGTGTTTTTTTTTTTTTTCTTTTTCCTTTTGTGCATTGGAAACCCTCAGGGTTTGCAGTGCTGGATTGCTGGTTTGAGAGGCGGCTCGATTGGGAACGCTGGTTGGAGATTGTTCCTTAAAATAAAAACCTGCTGGACATCGAGACGCAGCAGATTTCCCCGTCCGAGAGCCGCTTTGGTGCAGATTCAGAAAATGTAGAGTGAGTGTGAAGAGGAAGAGACAGACTACAAAGAGAGAGAGATGTGGGAGAAGAATAAGAAGAGGAGAGAGACTGGCAAATAAGAGATAAAAAAGACAGAAAGAAAGGGAATCCGCGGGTGGACTGGCTGACGTGTTCGCTAGCTCAGGCGAAGTACATGGTGTGCTGGGTATCATAGTGGATCTGAACTGCCTTGGCCAACGCCTGGGGGTCCCGGCCGTTACTCTGGCCCGACACGTGGCTTCCTTCAGCACTGTAGGATGGAGAAAGGCAGAGTTTACTTTGACTGTCAGGAATGATATCACATCACGACTAGAATTACAGCCTGGCAGTTGTATGCCTCCATGAACCAGTCAAGTTGCAGTTTACATTCATGTCTCTCCAGATTCAGATGTGTCGTGTAGACTCTAGGGTAATTAAAAAAAAAAGGTGTAAAGAACATTGTGATGTCACGGTGAAATGGACCTTTAACCTTTTGGATATAAAATGTCATCACTTCATCGTTTTATCCTGTTAGACATTTGTGAGATATTTTGACATAATTAGCGTATTAATTCTCGAGTTAAAATAAAGTGTGTTTTGTAGTGTCACACTGACCTTTGACTACCAAAATCTAATCAATTCATCTTTGAGTCTGAGTGGACATTTGTGCTAAATTTAAAGAAAAACCCTCCTGGCATTCCTGGGGTATCACGATCATAGGAATGTGAGAGAAGGATAGCTAGGCATGAGACAACAACTACCTTTTGTTGGAGGATATATTCTCCTAGAAATAAGTGCGATAAACAGAGTAAGTTTAATTTTGAGACCATTTTATGCCATTTATATAATAACATGATAGCATAATAATGCAAGTACACCTTTTTAAAAAGCAATGAACTTTCAATTCCCAACAATTTTTCCGAAATTTGAGAAGTTACAAAAATTTGAGTTACACCAACAAACTAACTGATCAAGACAGTGGTAGACCAGCAGCTTCCACTTTTAGCAAGCTAAAATTACTGTTTTGGCAATGGAGACTGCTGACTTTGAAGATGGCGGTATAACTTTCACTTCCCCAGTCAAAGGGCTACCTGACGGCAAAGTAAAGAGGTGAAAATATTTTAACTATAGTGTACACTTAAACTGAGATATATACATATATTTTTTTACAGCATTACATTGTTTGGCTTCCATGTCAGCACTTCTGCCTGCTTCTCCAAACTGGGGCCGTGCCCAACATCTGCTGTAGTAACACACTGACTATAGTTGAGTGCCTCATGCAACCCTCCTTCAAAAAACCTGAACTGTCCCTATAATGAGCTTCAACTAGGAACACAGATATCAATGGATGCATTACCTGTCATGGTCTTTGTCCACCAGGTGGTAGCGGGCTCGGAAAGCCACTAGCCTGGCGTAGTAGGCTGGTGCTGGGATGGAGACGGAGCGCGTGCAGCGGACGTAGGTGTGGCACAGCTGGTAGGTGAGGAGCTGCAGTTCGTCAGCAGTGAAACAGTTGTCATCCCACAGGACGTGGTAGTGGGAGGGACGACTGGTTCCCTGAGGAGAGATGGGACGTAACATGTTGCATTTTAATACTGTACTGATCATTTCATGTAAATGTGATTAAGTAGACTATGTTTATTTGGTGACACAGAAACACTTGATCTTTTGTTTTTCTTGAATTAGACTCACCCTGCAGTTCTTCTCAGATACGGAAGAAGATTAAATGTTTAAATTCACCCTTTTC
Organism: Chaetodon striatus; assembly: GCA_029783705.1. NCBI lineage: Eukaryota > Metazoa > Chordata > Actinopteri > Chaetodontiformes > Chaetodontidae > Chaetodon > Chaetodon striatus. The sequence continues at coordinate 6,682,529 of JAPZEB010000008.1, read as the reverse complement.
GGGTTAAACACATTAGCTAAATACACAGCTTCCACCTCAGTTGCATAAAGCTTGTGAGCAGTTGTGATGGTTTGCACACTATACGAGCTAACTCATTGGCTAAACTGACAAACCAGCCTGAGGCATGTATGTTGGTCTATTTGTATACAGGAATGCCTGTAGTTTAACAGAAGTGCAGCATCAGGCTTGTCAGTAAGTGAGCTAAGACAGAGCAGTTCTCCTGACCAACTGAAGAGCAAGAAGCAAACGCTTTAATGTGCACAAACCACTGCAAACGTCATGCAGTTTGCAGCCTCATTTTCCAGCTATCTATGCGACGTACAGGGGACAAGTGTTCTAAATGAAGAGATAGTTTGTGGGAAGTGTATCACTTTAAATAACAGCCAAATCATCAGATGGGTCAAAGAAGCATCCAAATCATGTTGTTTATTGTGATTAAGCATCATTACCGTGGCAACCACAGAGCAAAATTGCTGTATCCTTGAAGACAATTTCCACTGAAATAAATGGCTGTAACCATAATTTTTGTGAGTGAATGTGCCAAATCCATCTCAAAAACTGCAAAAGAGACTTGGAAAACTGAAGCGAGCTGGACACTATCGAAAGTTGCTGTATTTGATTTGTTATGAAAGCGAAACATTTAATCGAACACACAGCTTTTTTGTTGTGAAAATCTCAAGTGTGTGAGTATTTATAATTCACCTGAATCCCAGCATGGCTGCACAGGTAGAAGTCGAACTCGGACGGGTGTGTGATGGTGCTGTCAACCGTGGTGCCTGCTGGGACATTACCGCTCTTCCCAACCTGCAGCGGGTCATCAATTAAGGTTATAGTTACGACTCACACAATGCAGTGTTGTACATAAGAAAACAATTAAATATAAAATGAACTTCTACTGACCCTCTCAGCTTTGTCAGAGCAGAACAGACGAGTGTGGTGACGTTTCTGAACCACGATGTAGGTAATGCCCGGCCTGTAATCCTCCTCCAGACTGATGCAGGCCTTCCTGATGGCGATCAGCTCCGGCCACGCCACCTAAAAACAGAAAAAAGGAAACACGCACACTTAAAAGGTATACTGTGCAACTTGTTGTTTTGCACATGCTGCACACAACAGGACACTGTCTGTTCTTACCTACTTGAAGTACTCTATTTGGTTTAGGCAAAGGGTGGCGCCTGTGTAGAGCATGTTCGTGATTTGGTCATAAACAACCGAGTCGCTTGCTGTTCCTTGAATTTGTCTGACTACTTTGGCTTCGGCCCTTATCAACCAATGTGTCCAAATCTCTCCAGTTAGACATTCGTTGCCATCTTTGTGTACACAACCCCTTTTCTTCACCCTTGGATGTTGGTTTTCCTCCGGTTTTGCACAATTGCATGAAACAAACGTCATCAACACCCCCACTTGCTTGCTGCAAGTTCTCCAGACAATTGCCTACTCTATTCACACATGGGCTCATTCGGACTTTACACAGACTTTGTTCTGGAGGAGCTGGCAAGAGAAAGTCTGTTAAATGTCCAATCCAACTGATTCAGACATTTGTGTTCCCACATACAGCTCCTCCGGGTAATGTCTAGATAGTTCCAGGTTTGCTTAACTCTGATATCCTATCCTATCTCATTTTAGGATGACTTTTGGGATTTTCAGTGTTACAGAAACATGTTTCCTCATTGCATTTAGGAAAAAAATCCTACTTCACCTCGGGACAGGAATTTAGCTATTACAGAACCTTCCTAACTAAGAGATTTCCCTAGTTAGGAATCCTACGTTAGGAAGGCATAAACCCTGTCCTGAGTTCAAAATATCTGCCAAAAATGTCAGCAGCACTGTTGTTAGGTCTGTGTGACATTTCAGATGGCGAACAACATGAGCACCAAAATATAATAATTGAAAGGCTACTTAAATCATATGATGACGCTTTAGATTTCAAAGACCGTGTATTATTGGTATATATATTCTGGCTAAAACTGAATGCCCCTCTTTTTTGCCCATGATAGCAAGCTAAGCTAGCTTGTCCATGTTAAATAGCCTACTGGTCCAAACATAGATCAAGCATGACAGGATGAGTGCTGATTTAAGAATCCAACTTACGGCTGCAGTTAGGATGCTTGTTAAGACAAGCCTGAAGGTCTAAGATAGGACACAGCCATGACTTTAGGGATTGCTTCTGTAATAGGAAGATAGAACTTTGCCTATCTTTGAAACTTAAGTTAAGATATGACAAGCAGTTGGAATATTTTTTTTGTAATGAGGCCCCTGGTCACCATTTTTGGACTGAAGCGATGTGTCATCTTATATTAAGATTTCAACAGCCTCCGCTCATAATGAATCACAGCTGCCATTCCTGCCTTGTAACTCACACTTGGGACTTGCATGATAGAGATATGGCGGAAATAAACCGGTAAAAATCTCTTACCTGTTTCATTTGTCCCTCAGACACACCGCCGCGATAATAAATGATTCGTGTGGGCTTAAAGCGCGTGGACTTGTAGAACTGGATGAGCAGCTCGCGCACCATGTTGGTTAAATCTTGGATTACCTCCTGGCTGAAGAGCTGCTCCTGAGCAGGCGGAGGGGAAGGGCACTGTTAATAAAGTTTGAAACTTAACAACTGAAACTGAATTCACAATAGTCGCAAAGTGAACTCAGATAGCACAGACTGATTTATGGGAATGACTCAATTAATATGAGAAATTTGACAATAACATGCAAATTAAAATGTGACTTTCACCATAATTAAACACAGTGCCGTTACCTGGGACATGTCTTGTCTAGACGTCTGGACTCTCACTGTGGCGCAGTATCGACTCGGGTGGCCGTCCATACTACCCACCACTGCCGCGATGGACGGCTTCTTCCCGTCGCCTGCTGGAGGGTGTGTGACATCCGCACCCAGGAAGATGACAGGCTGCTGGAACACAGAGGGCCTAAACCAAAAACAGGACACACAAAAGAAACAAAAAAAACTTGGCATCATATTCTTGTTAAAGTTTTGGACCATGAACAGTCTATGAAGAAAGAAAAAAAAAAAAAAAAAAATCAGTCAATGCATTCCTCAGGATTCTAAGAATTGAATCACCAGATGAAATAATTGCCAAGAGCAGCTTAATTTATACGAAAATGATTAACTTGGATTGCTCTTTACCACATGATTACAAGAGGACTATTCGTATTCAGAAAGCAAGCATCTGAACAATCTAACATTCAAAGCCAAAAAGCATTTCAGACTCCCATCTGGACTGCAACGAAGAAATTACTAAAATCAGTGCTGACCTCTGATGAGGCACCAGGACGTTGTTGATTCCTCCCAGCTTGGCGTTGATCTTGAGGCACAGGTTGGAGAGGGTCTGGGGGGACGTCTTCACTACGTTCTTCACTTGCACACACTGGGTTGCCATGCCGAGGAGGGTGTCACCCACCCGCTTTACCTCAGCTGGAGATAAATATCACAACAAATGTGTTTAAAAACTGACCAATTACCTTCAGAATATTAAAGAAGTGGGATTCCTTCATATGAAACCCCCTTATATCTAAAAAAAAAAAAAGCTTTCACATTTTCCTCATTTACCAAAGTGCAAAATTCTGAACTTCAAATTCTCACCATAGACTGGTGTTTTGCCAGGCAGGATGACCACAATCAGCTGCAGACCTACATAAGACATCTTGAGGTGTTTGAACATGGGCTCCACACTGTCAGCTCCTTGGGCGTATTTACAGAAACATGGCTGGCCTTGAATGGGCATCCCAGCATCCTTTGAGATCTTTCGCAGCTGGTCAGTGAAGCTCCTATTGCAAAACATAAAATGATGCTCATCAGGAATCAGCAGTATAACATGAAAACTTCAATGTAGCAAAGAGTAATATATTTATTAAGTGTATACGAGAGCACTGTAACTGCAGGTTGGAACTTAAGAGTCTACAAGCACACTAGCAGCTTTATGAGGCTGTACTTTGGTTCAGCAGTGCTTTCAGCTAAATGTTTACAATGACAATGATAATTCTGAGGGGAATGTGAATGTCTGCGCCAAATTTTATGACAACCATCCAATAGTTGTATGTCATTTCACTCAAAAGCACAAATGCTAATCTCACAGTGGCTCTAAAAAAAAGTCATTAAGCAACAACAATGTGGCAACAAATAATGTTTATACAAAATTGTATGCCAATCCATCCAAAAATCGCTTAAGATATGAAAATATTTTAGTCTGGAAAACACTTTAAGTTCTTGGTCTTGTCTTGGAATCAACCCTATTTCTATTTTCTCTTGTCTCGATCTAAGACAAAGAGGGGTTTTATTTCAAGACTGGTCAAGACCACAACTGCGGGGATATCAGTAAATTGCCTGTGCACTGACTGATTTCTTTGTCAACATGACTTCTGTTAACTGTGCAGGTGTTTCTCTTTTTTTGTTTTCATGTACACTGTTTTCGCTAGCATTGCACCCACATGATCTGCATATAATTACTCTCCTTCAACTGACTTTATTGTTCACATAGAGTAACAGGATGCAAAACTACCTGCTTTAAATCAGACCCATAACTTGACTTACTTCAAATTTGAAACTTTTGCTAATGTTATCTGTTGTCACCCCTCACTGACCCCTTTCACTCATGCACCAAGAAAGTGAAAGCAGGAGACAGCGGAAGAAGCTGTGGCTGTCTGGAAGGAGATGTCCGCCACAGCTTCAGTAAAAAATTTGGCTTCTGTCAGATTAATTTGAGGCATGCCTGTGGTTTGCATGTTGCACATTTTTATTTTAAGTGTGTCACACAGCATGAGACTTGCACTGGTCTGCTTTTAGTCTTCACTTGGGCCTGGTCCACAAGGAAACAGGTATTTTTGAAAACCTGTTTCCGTGTGTTCTCAAAAATATTCCTGTTTACACACACTGTTATAAAAAATCTCCATCCAAATGATAACATAAAACAATTGAAGCACTGTCAAGAGCATGTTAAACCAACAGGCAGCAATAAAACCCTAAAGCCACGCAAAGAAGACGATGCTGGCCAGTCAGGGAAGACTGCCTGCGCAGTGTGACACCTCTGTTCCTCAATATAGTGGAGGACTAACTGTACATTTTGTAACCATATAAAAATCCCTTGTTAGCAAGGCTAAAGGCAGCACTATTTTGGTCACATCTGCCATTGCACGAAATGTCAACCCATTTATGATGCCTCACAAAGCAGATAACTGTGCGCACTCTGATGTTACAAGCCAAAAACTAAAAATAGGGACAATAAAAGAGTTCATGAAAATCTTCAGTTTTACAAAATGTCAGTTTTCAGTGACCAAAAAACACATTTTTTTGTGGATGAAAGGTCAAAAGGCATAGAAACAGCTCCATTTTCAAATATACTCCAGTACATGCGGACAAGATCTCAAACCCTTTAAAAACTTGGACTTGTCCATCTCCATACACTCTTATCTTAGTGATGACTTCCTCTCATTTTCAGTGGTCTTGATTGACACTGACAACAGCACAACAGCTGTCACCATGACTCACTTGAGCAGGTCCTCTCGACACTGTTTCTGAGGGGCGAAGCAAGCCACAGCCCAGACCTTGATCTCGATGCCAGCGTAGAACTGCTTCCCTCTCATGTCCCACACGCCCTGGTTGGGCGTGGCCACCGTTTTGTTCTGCGGAGAGAGTCCCTACTCTCTTAGTCAACCCCCCGGTTGGATGAGCCAATACAAAAGTTACTACAGCCCACACTTTGATTTACCTCTCATATTCAGACAGTATGCATTAAAAGCCCATCCAGCTGCCCCACAGACACTTAACATTGTTAGCTACACTTGACACAATCAAAATATTCTACACACATTAAAAGGCTTCAAACTGGTTTTACTTTAGGGTGTTCTGTGTGTGTTTTCTGCATTAGGTATAAATCTGCATAGCACATACACAGTCTATGCTAAGCACTGTGAGACTTATTCACTTTCCCATATCAGGAGTCCCGACATGAAAAAGAGCAGTGTATCTATCTGAAGACATGTCATTAGGTGAGTGCTCTTACTTGGAGTGTGGTTGTGAATACAAATTCAAAAGGGCAGTGGCTTTCAATTAAGTTAACAAGATTTGCCAAAGGCCATTAAGAGCTTTTATTCTCCAAAACAAGTGACCACAATGAACTTCCTGAGTTGTGTGCCAAGAAAAGTTAAAAGCTTCTCCATCTCATTACAAGATTGTCTCAAAAGTATCTTCAACATGAAGTTTCAGGATATAAAAACTACCTAAAATGATTACAGGTTGCTGTCAGTAATATAAGAAGTACACGTTCCACAGGAAAAAGACTGCTGCTTCTCCCATCTCTCATGCTGTACATACAGTCGCTTCACAGAGTATTCATTTTTGTTTCTGTGAATACTTTGATGCAACTCTATGTCCGCCAACATCAGCATGCCATTTTAAAAAGAAAGATGTGTGTATTTCATTCATACCAAGTGATCACAGAAATGGGAAAAGCTTTCAGTCTACATTTAAAGGCATTTCACTGGAAGCCGATTAGACTCGATATCCCAGCAGGCAAATGGCCAAGCCTTTCAGAAAGAGAGTGTTGTGATAGGATCTTGGGTAAATTAACCAACCTATAGTTCAGTCTGCCAATAGTTGGATTTAAGCTTGGCATTGAAACATAAGGGCTTTTTTCAAGCAACAATCTACTGTAATTTTGTAAAGAACAATAATAAATGAAGCCAAGAGGAGAGGGGAAAGGCTGGCCCATACACTGAACCAATTTCCCCATGGGGATCATTAAATTTTCATCTTATCTTAGCAGAATCATTGAACGCTGCCTCTGAATGAGGGTTTATATTCCAGCGCCTTTAGTTTTTATATGAACCTTTTCATTTTTAGATGGGAGATAAAGTCAAACAGGCTTGAAAAATGAACCTTTCAGGCTTTAATGCTGGGTGGCTGCGAGTCTAATCGTCCTCCTGTTGGCAGCACATCCATTCTTCCCCCCTTTCACACAATCCTTGAATCCCAAATCAGCTTCTCGTGGGTAACAACCAGGCAGCAGTAAAGGCTGATTTCTTGTCCAGGAGGACTGCTGTCAGTTAAGTCTTCTGTTGACAAGCTGAATTGGAAATGCTGATTTGAGATTCAGTGGGTGAATCTCGGCAGTCTGCAGCGACCTCTCCTTATCATCTCCATTCCTTCACTTTCAAAGACACCATTGATTGCAACAGGTGAAAACCTGAGCCCTCATCTCCCTGCACTGTAATATTTACACATGTAGAGGCTCTGTCAGTGAAGAGAAGGAGTATTTAAAGAGATGCACTCAGCAGACTGCAGAGATGTGCCCCAGGATTATAACACAAGGAAGTTCCAGGTCTTACAGGTCTCCATGCATTTACATTAAATACTGTATTCAGTCACTACCTGAATTAATAGCCTCAGTTAAAACTTGCAGGACCAATTAATTGACCGGTTTGTGTTTGAAGGTACAAAATAGGAGGAGACGCTGGTTCAGGAGGCGCTTTCTACCATTCTGTAGGACTGGGATCACCAATATTATCACAATACAATATTACAGGGATTTTAAACATTGTGAAATATGCTGAGTATTGTGATAAAATATGTTGCAAATGATCTTTTTTCTACTGTAAATTATGTCACCAAGGTAAGACTTTGTCAGCATCTGTTTTATCTGATAGGTTCTCAGTCTGTTTATCTACTTTCAATCATTTTTACTGTAGAAAAATGTGTCTAATGGACTGAAGAAGTAATGGAATTAATTATTTCAGCATGCTACCAAAAGTTGAATTTCTTTTTTACAATGTTAATAATTTATACTAAAAACTTTGATACTTGGCTTCTGTGTGTCAACACAATATTGCCATGCAAAATATCAGGATACAATGTACTGATTTCCCCCTCCACCCCGAGTATTCTGTGTTCCCATTAGAAGTTTTTCTATTAATCTCATTCTCAGTGCTACTCAACACAGAAACATTGGACTCCCCTTAATAATGTAACAATCTTTTAAGTCTCTATTATGGCCGACATTTTTAGATATTACAACTTACTTTCTTATAAATCATGTTTGGCTCAGTTTGGTGTGGCGGAGTGCTCTAAATACTATAATACCCATGAGCCTGGGCCACTGACGCAATGGAGAAGACGCAGCGCCAATCATAGATGCAGCAAAATTCATCTAAAACTTTGCCAGTGAGTTCACTTAAGCTGCAGATTGTATTATCAGTACAATAATGTAAAGCTTTAACTTGCCATTAGCAGCATACATAATAGAATTCAAAGCTCTATGGTTGGATGGTTCTTATCCAAGTGCAATATGGGAGTCGTTAGCTTCTCACCTTACATTTTTATGTACTCAGGCTTGCACTGTACCTGCGACTTTTTTCAGCTGAGGAAACCAGATAATTTCTAATCCAATTCACAGTTCATATTTTGTACTGATGACTGACTCAGGGGAATTTGATACCCATACAAGCCGTAGAAGTGCTTCAACTGTCAGTCACCTCATTTTATCTATGGAGAAAATTAAAGTGACTTTTCCTCCAGAACCAGGAGCGCGTCTCCCAATTTGCAACTCTACTGTTTGAGGTAATGGTTTTAACTGAAATGGTATGGCAGTTTTTAGTTTTATAAAGTACTTTCATATTCAATTCACTGTTCAATTATCAAAATTAAATCACATTATAAATTCTCTCACCCTTCTGATGAGTGACCTTAAAAAACCTGGATCTCCCCCTGTTGTCCCAGCATTCATTCTGTGATGCCCCCCCACCCTGTGCGATCCCCGTCAGCATGCACCCCCAGAGTGCAGCCCGTGCCCAGTACTCACCCTGCCACAGTCCCGCCCTGTGTCTGTACTCACCCGGCCCCCATACTGCAGCATGGGCGCTGGGAGGACACGCCCTGTCACTTCTGTCATGTCATTGTGCACGACAATGCCAAATTCCTTCAGATAAGGGTCTGGGCCCCCGACCATGCTGTTACTTTTGACCTGGGAAGGGAGGAGAAGGAGATGATTGGAGGGTTGTTGTAAGAATAAGAAACAACAAAACATAAAACAGCTGCAACGCAAAGTTGTACAGTGATTTATCTTGTCAATTTCTCTCTTATTCAGCATTTAGGCAACACTGAGTTCATATCAGTGGCTACAACTCTAAAACGACAAGTCCTAAGGGAAAAATCTAAATGCTAGCTGCTCCCGTTGCTTTTCTTACTCCTACCCCAAGAGGGAAACAGCACTCACCAGTCTGCTGATCTCTTCCTGTCTGTCGGGGGCTGAGCGAGCTGTAGCTTTGATCATGGTGGATGTCTGGTTGTCAGTCAGTTTCTTGATACAGCGCTGGCCTGCTACGATGTTACAGACCTACAGAGCACGAAGACACATTTCATTGATAAAACATGATCAATCAGATAAGAGGACAAACTGCAAGAAACTGAAAAGGGAGAAAGTTACCACTGGAGATGAAAGGCTTTTTTAGTCAAACCATAAACCATAGTGATATTTAAAGGAGAAGTGTGTAAGATTTAGGGGGATTTGGTGGTTTCTTCCTCTTGAAAACAGACTGAAAAGGCGATTAAAACCTGTAAAAACACTGAATAAAGCAGTCTCATTTTACAAATCAGTGTTTCTCCAATGCTGTTTGGCGTGTCGCAGACGGGCCACTAGCCCAGCACCTGCCAATATGTGCTCACATTTCTTCTTTGATAATTTAAGATCCAGACGTTCAGGAGGTTTTTACTGGGAGCCGAATTATCCGCAGAGGTCTCTTTCTCTCCAAAACAAACAGACCTGGTGATTTAAACCAGTAAAAATCCTGAATAAAGCAGTGTCATGTACAAAAAAAAAAGTCTGTGTTTTTCCAACACTCTAGTCACGAAGGGGCAGCTTACTATGGTTGCTGACACAAAAACGCAAATGGCCCTATTTCAAGCCAGTGTTTGGTTTGTCTGTTCTGGGATACTGTAGAAACATGGCGGACTCCATAGGTGAGGACCCGCTCCCTATGTACCTGCTCATTTTTAGGTAACAAAAACAGAATTATTCTTATTTTCAGGTGATTGTACACCAAAGAAACATACTTATTATATTCAGTTTCTGCCAATATAGCCCCCTAAATCCTACACACTGGACATCAGCACAGCCTCTTTCTCACCTCCAGGGGAAGGTAGGTGTGCTTCTGTTCCTGCCCTACTTGCAGGCAGGGTAAATGTGGATATTTGAGCTGCAGATTGTACTTCTGCTTGAAATACTGAGCTACTGTGCACTCCATGGCTTGGCCGTTCTCGAGTTGTAAGGGGAACCTGTGAATAAATGGAAATGTGAGTGAAGCAAACAGAGGTCCACGAGTATGTAAAGCAAAAAAGGGAAAATATGACTTGAGTTGCATTAATTGTATATTTACAAGGTCTTGGTTCTTTACACCACACGTACAATGTTGCCTTTGCTAATGTACACTGTGAGGGTGAACAAACTGATGAGCTCTTACGTTTGGTGGCTGGCAGGTCGGCGTGTCACATTGCACACACGGTACTTCCTCTTCATTTGACCACAGTGGGTGACCTCAACTTTCAAACCTGTTTTCAGAAACACATACAAGAAAGAACCATTGCAGAGTCGTATTAAGAAGCAGCACAATTGTCCACCCAACTGCAATTTCAAATATTTTGATATCTTTAAATCTGGAGATTGAAATTGTTCTTGTGTTGCCCTAAGGTCTTTTTAAGGCCTTGATAAAGACAAACGCTGACAATGCAGCCAATTGCGCACAAGGTGTTTCAGCTCTCTGCAGTTTCCCTTTACACATTTGTCACAACCCAAAACAAACAAATCAAAAAGGAGAATTCAGAGAGCTTACACGTGTCTGCTGTGGAAAATATGCAGTTGAAATTCCACACTGTCTGAAATACCCCATTATCTCTCACAAGGTTATTCGGTGGTTCAGTGGAACAGACGTGAAGACAGACTGGAGCTGCTTAGAAGTGCAGTATTTTCTTGCATTAATGTAAAAGCGTAAATAATGAATAAAAAGGAGGAGATCTATTATGAGTGAATCTCATGGTCATATTTCCTGATTTGAGAGTGCCTACATTCTGTTCACAAGCAGAAACACCATCATCTGTCACCCCGAGGTTAAGAACAAATGTGCAGCACTGGTGTAGCAGTGAGTGAGTATGTGTGGTGGGTACACAGCGTGATTATGTGTGAGTGGGTGTAGCTTCTTACACACTGCATGAAAACAAACATGCATGTGCCTTGCAGGTCCACACCTCTCTGTAATCTCACTTGATACACAGTGAGTCATAGAAGTTGTGTATATAATGTGTCCGTTAAAGTTGGCCCTTTTTCACTTGATGGTAAAAGTCAACATATTGTGTGTATGTGTGCTGGTGTTTGACTGCTCACCTCTTATCTCCTTGGTGAATTTGACGCGCTGCGAGTCCGTCAGTGGTTTTGTCTGTTCGTTGATGTTCTGTATATCGAGCACCTCGCACATGAACTCGATCACAGGCTGAGCGCGGTAGAAAGCTGTGGCTGACACTGAGGAAGAGTAACAGATATGACATTATTCAGAAAATCAGTTCCATAAATTACAACTACAAGCAAGTCAAATGAGTCCCTTACACTGTATATCACAGGAAGAGTGTGGTCAAACTGTAGAATTGAAAGTGGGGATGCAGAAGCAACAAAGAGAGCTTTAAAGCACTGCCCTGCGGCCATAATCAATGCGCTGATCTAATCAGTAACTGCTTAATATCTTTCTTTAGAATGCCTTGGTCACCTCAATAAAACCAAGTGAATAGAAACATAATATCCAGAGGGCGTACCATCTCAGTCAAGTAACACATGGAGAGCTGTGGGTATAAAATAGGGCTGGGCGATATGGACCAAAAATCATCTTGATTTTTTTAGGGCTGAATGGTGATACATGATAAATAGCTTGGTATTTTCAATGAAGTGAGCT
>JAPZEB010000008.1:6656418-6670486 GCA_029783705.1 Chaetodon striatus | reverse complement strand
GGTATTTTCAATGAAGTGAGCTAAATGTTCAGTTGCAATTCAAAGCCTCCGAGGCTCCAACTATGCACGCCAGGTTGCACTCAGATGCAGAGGGAAAGTGGGGCCTGATTTGCGCTGACAGTGAAAGAGGAGAGATGTGAACACTGAAGCAGCTTTACAGAAGAAACGGGTTATGTAACGCAACATCATATATCAACAGTGTGCCTATGACTCATTTGAAAATAAATTGATAGACCTCGAAAGGTCAATACACCGCTCAGGCCTATTATTATAAAGTATTTTAAGTGACAATAACAAGTCACTGTCTTAGTCTCAGAGTAAGACAGTTGGTGTTTTTGATCTTGGTGTTAAGCGGACATTTCAACTACCCCTTCGCTCCGAATAGATTTAGGAACTGGCTTTAGCGCCAAAATGCCTTGTGAAATACTGAGTTGTACAATTTCAACTGACTTAATGGGTGTTCAGACTCAAAACAGCCCTGTGATTAAAAAACAAATGACATGGTGATGTACTCCTGAAGGAGAGAAAATAGAATAAAACCCCTGAAGTTCAATTTGAGTAACAGACACCAGTTTTAAGGCTTATTAAGAGGCAATAACACTGCATGGCCTATTATATTATAGTGGGATGGTGGGATTTGACAACTCTGAAAAGTTATTACGGCAGCAATCATTTTTTCTTTCATTACAAAGTAAGCTCTTAGTTGAGAAAAGCTGAATTAAACTCTGTATTTATTCATTCAAGTATCAGTCTTTTTCTCTTATGTAAGTAACCATTATTTCAAGTTTTGTACCTGATTTCCATAATAGCTGTAGCTGTGCAAAGTGGGACTTTTATTAAGTCAGCTGATGGTGGAAGTAAAACAGAACTGCTGATCATCAGTGACTGTGTGCGGACTAATACAATATATCTTGCTGAGCAGCGCATTAAGACACGATAACATTCTTCATATCTTGTCAGTTAACACCCAGATCAAATATCAGCCCAATGCACAACGCTCTGAAATGAATGTAGTTAAAGTAAAATTTAAGACCGATCAGCTTACCATCGATGTTGAGCATCATGTTCCACATTGCAGGACGGACAGACTGATGGAAACCAAACCACACCTCCCTGCCTCCACCTAGAGGATGATAATAGCCCTCTGGAGGGGAGAAGAATGAACGTCCCACAGGAGTATACCTGTGTGCACAAAGACAGAGGGTAAATAATGAACCAAATTCATTAATACAGGCTCAAACTACCTCCATCAAAAAAACATCAACAAGTTCTTTTTTGGAATTAAAAAACAGATTCAAGGAAAACTTCACCCCCCCTCAATAGCCATTTGTCTATTAATCACTCATCCCGTGTTCAATAAAGTCGTGAAGAAAATTTTGTTTTCCTCGCATGCCTCTGGTAAACTTAGTCCAAAGCAGAAAAGTATTCTTGATAAATTGAAGTTTAAAGGGTCTGTGTTTAACAACAGCAAAACTTTATCAAAATATTAATTTACAAACTCACAGTATAGTCCAAGTCTCATTTATCCAGTCGTATGCTCAGTATGATCCAAACAGACAACCCTATATGACAGCCCTGAACTTCAAGTGAAACAAATCTATGTTCTCTTCAAAACCAGACTCCAAAGACAAAAACACTCATTGGACCCCAATGATTTCAATTCATCAAAAATTTGTTTGGATTCTTCACTTACTATTGAGGCTTGGACAAAGACAAGTCTTAGCAATTGTTATACAAAGTCTTTAAGTTTTAAAGTATTCCTTTAAGATTCAAAAGTATTTATTGTGAAAAACATTTGAGTTCAACAGCTAAACATGAAACTTTGAATGGATGCATACACAAAACACAGCTGTAACTCAAAATACATTTTGGTTTCTGATTTAGAATAGACAGTGAAAGCAGTGGAACATTTGAGAGGCTCATAGTTTTGCAAGAGGTTTGCAAATTAACATTAAATGGTATTAAATCTGACAAGCACATCTGGAAATGTTCACTTAATTATCTGTGCGCAGTGAATCAATGTTTCCTTAGGATGCAGAAGTGTCTGATGTGACATCTAAATCAAAGTCATTAGAAATTTGAAAATCCCTTTAGAGATGGACATTAAAATATGAGGAATGCAATGCCCCTTGGTTCAGTTGTTCATGAAACTCCACAACTCAATTTAATGAAAATCTCATGAAAATGTAATCTGACTGTAATTTGATCTGATCAGGAAGACACAAGACAGCAGGAAATTAAAGTAATACAGACAAATAAAATATCAAAAGCAATAACTCTGTCAACAGATGTGAAAAAGGTGTGGGTGGTGTGTTTGAGGTGATGAGTGTCAGCACCTCATGGAAGGCAGATGCCGCGTGATGACATCCAAAGCCTGAACCGAGTCTTCGGGAACCTCGTTAAGGTGACCTGACAGGGCTTCCAGCAGCATCTGAAGACTGACCACGGACACCCACTGCAAAGACACCTTGAACGTCTGATCTTTCCCCTCACCTGGCAGGGTCACCTCCAGATCCACCTGAGGATGGAGAGAGAGAGGAGGATGAACACAGAGGGAGGGGACAGAAACAAAAGACAAGAGGAGGAAAATGGATTGAAGAACAGGTGATGGGAAGAGATAAAAGGAAATAAATACCAAAGGGCAAATTTAATTGAAATAAAGAGAGCAACAAGGAAAGAATCCTTTATGAATCAGCTTTGTCTTCATCACCATTGTTTGCTGTTGACAACGGAGTCAACAGTTATATACAAGCAGCAAAAACCTTTGAAAATGTCCTTAACTCTGATGTAAATTTACTGTTTAAGACAAATAGTACAGTAGTTTTTAACAATAAAGTTAGGGTTGTTTCCATGCATGTAGATTTTTTTTTCTAAACAAAAAAGGGAAGCATTTTCCAGTTCACGCTTAAATTAAACATAAGAAACTAAGACCATGGGCCATATTTAAACTATCCATGGCATATGGTCTTGAGTGCATTGTGCAAGTGCATTAGGTTCGTGTCCAACATCACATTTACTCATTAAAAAGGACATAATCTTGGCACAAAGTACAACAGAAGTGGAAAAGCGGTTAGTCACTTAATCATAGGTCTGTTTTTGGACGCAACATGAATTCAACCAATCAAAGTGTCATCTCCCATTCCCTTTAACAGTCAGGTGTGCCTGCACCGGGTGCTCTGCTATTTACATGGTAGAATTGTCAAATTGGAGAGATGGGCGGCTGAGAGTCATGCAGTAAGAGCAGTAATGGCAGTGCTGCAAATATTGTGGGACATCTGAGCAGCAAAATAAAAAGTGTAGTTATAAACTTGACAGAGGAAACAAAACTTAACTTTTAGCTCATCAAATAATCGATAAATTACGCTGCTCCTTGTGTGCAAATGTGCACAGCGTCTCCCTTAATCGGTAGTCATTAAGCAGCTCTGCTACGTTATCTGCTATGTCCACATTTTAGAGACTGTAATTCATATTTTCCCCATTAATGATGAGTTATTTTATTTACCCGCAACCTATCTACATGTCCCTGTGTGTGTAACAAGCAGAAAGTACACACCTCTTGAACCTGCTTATGTAGATGCATCTTACTACCTGAATAATGCGCCTATTAAATAGCAGGGAAATATGGCGCCACTCTGACTTTAGACCACATTTTTAATGGTCAATGGTGCAATCCCTTTCTGCTGCCTCAGAATAGCAACTCGCCAACAAAGCGCCTGACTACACCTCACATGCCCATAGGCGCAAAGATGACAACATGAGTGCTGGCCATGAAAAAATGACAACTGTGTTGGTATGAAACTAGAAATGACACTTGTGCTGCACTGTGCTTCACTTTGTGCCAGGTGTAAGGTAGGGCCCCAACACCCTAAAACACCCTTACACTGTTAAAACAGATATCGGTATTGATCTCTTCATTCACGATTGAATGTTACTGTTTGAAGGTAAACTTACTACTTATGTTATTCCCAGAGATGCTTACCAAAACGCAGACACAATGATTACACATTAAGGAATCGTTCCAATTAGAATCCATCAGACTTTTTTTTGTCAAACATCAATACTTCCTGTCAGGTTTTCTCAACTTCAAAAGGAGGTTAAAAGACTATTAATGAAAGCCTGACTAGGCTGCAACAAACAGAAAAGGTAAGGAAATGTGAGAACATTCAAGAGACTGTGGTTGTTCTATCTTCTATTACAGGTCCATGAGTACTGGTCTCACATTCCTGGTCCAGACTGATCCAGCTGGCAAACCTTCACTTACAAACCCATAAACACTCTCTAATCCACTGAACCTTTTATATGCCTGCCACCTCCCACCTAAAATGTGAACAAATCACTGGGTTTAAGTGCTTAAATGCAACCAATTTATCCTTTTATCAATCCTTTAGATATTTTAACAAAATTTACACCGTTTTTTTAAAAGACACAAAAACTAATTTGTGCTCATGCTTAAGATACAAAGGTCATGTTTGTGAAATACCAACCCTGTCTCTCCCAATTGGCAGTGGATGTGCTGTGTACATGTTCCTCTTCCCGTCGTAGCCAGGCTGTCGGTCTCCAAAGATTTGCATCTTGAAGTGCCGCACCATGGTGTCAACCACTTCCCTGGAAGACAGACAACAGGATGATGAGCCAAAAACACAGGCAGACCAGAGACTTCACATCTCTGGTGACATTTTAATATGGGACTCCCTAAACTATACATTTTACCCACGGACAGTGCCTTACATCCTGTGTGCTGTGTGTCTGATGCACAATCTCATGTGCTCGCACTGGATAAGATGGCAAAACCATCCCCTAAAAAGTTGTTTATTAACCTAATATTTGCCTCAATTTCAGCATTAAACCTACAGGAGACCTCATGCCTAACTGTAACTTAAAAGCAGAGATGATTTTTTTATTTTTCTGTGATCATGAATCACGGCTGCAACTGCTACTACTGTTAAGACTTTCCTGCAGATTTTCAAATGACTTTTACTTTACGGTCCAGCAACAAAAATCAACTCAGTTAGGGGGTCTGTTCTCTGATAACAATGTGCAGTAGTATCTGGCATCAACAGATGCCCAAACATGCTTACAAGGCAGACCATTGAATTTCCATGTGCATAGGCCAAAGACCAAATATACAAATTACAGGAAAAATGAACAGTTTATTCTGTATGCTGCCTTCATACTTGTGTATTATTCAGTCTAGTTTGCTTAATATTCCAGGCTTCAGAAATAAAACTAACACATACTTTGCCATGCAGTCCACTTTCTCATTTTCATCTAACCAAAATAATTCAGGTTTATTCTGCATTTATTCAAGGGTGCACGCAGGTCATCATATAAAGTCTAAACATGTACTCAGAGCTGGGGCTGAGACAGTCACGAAGCTTGCCGGAGCATGCAAGTTTTTAGGGAGTCCCGTTTTCAGACTGCAATAAAACAAAACACTTCTTTTCCCACAATTCCCCATTTATTAGTATCTAAAACCTCTTGCCCTGAGGAGACAAGTTTCACCTTGAGCAGTCTATGGTTATAATAGCAACAGATGCAACTGGCATCTCAAAATTATTTTTTTAATCTAAGACATAACTTTTCCCTCCTCGTGCATATTTTCTGCTTAAACCCGTCTGTAGGTTTTACCTGTTGACCCGCCGAGGCCGTTTCTCAGGCTTGATGTCGATATCATAGTGATAGACATCAATCTTGGGAATCTGCACCTGGAAGTGGTTGGCCAGGAGCCGGATGGGTTTCCCCACCGTACCGAGGCCGGGACGCCGCGGAGGCTGAAACAGAGAGGGAGGGGCGGGCGGGCCTGCAGAGAGAGAGAAAAGTGATTGTGAATTTCCACCATCTTAAAGTTTATAAGGGATTTTTACTGACTTTGTTGACATGCAAGTCATTACTTTGCCACATAAATAATTTCTTAATAAATTCAAATATTTCTCACTTTTCTACTTTCAGTGGGGGCTTAATCTACCACACTTATAAAAAGAAATGAATGGATTCCTCACAACAAAAGAACTAAGCTTCAAATAAAGCAAGTTTGGCATTTATTTTGAATGTGAACAAAGGTGGCAACAGTGAAAGCGTGTGCTATTATTTATGCATTAAATGTCAGATTTTAAAAGATGAATGTGCGCGGCGTAACGCCAAGCTTGTTGCAAACTGTCTCATCAGTGACACCTGCTTGAATGCACTGAAATGGGCCCATAGACTTAGAGGCGTATGTACACGGTTTGATTGATCCGTAACTCTGGCCCCTGACCTACATGGGTCAACAAGGGGCTGGCGAAACAATGACCTCCAATTATCCTTCAGCCCGCCCCCAGCTCCACCCAGACACAGAGGGCGCCCACCCCTCATGCCGAGACAAAGAGCGAGCTCCTCTCAGACAGACAGCAGCAGGACCATATGGAGGGGGTGCCATGCAGAGAGTCTGGGATTACCGTTACACGCAGTACATGCAACACGCATCCATGTCACTCACACATTACAAACAGTACATGCACAGGTACATAACACAGGTGTGGTGCCTGTGAGTCTTGTGTTGCAGCATAAAAAGCTGCAGGCAATGGAGGAACACAATGTCTTGAACACTTCAGTCATCAGTTAAAAACAGCACATATATGCTCAAGACCTCATCTAGCTACAAATGAACCTGATAATGACACATCTATCTCACACATCAACACCAACACTACGAGTGTCTGCCAAATGCTCAAACAGGAAACACATACAGCCACATACTCTGCTCTGAATTTAGTTGCAATAAAAGATGAAGTAGATTACTTAAAAGGCAGAGAATATATATACAAACAATATCAAAATAACATTGTGTTGGTGGTATTGAGGGGAGGTTGGAGGAGGCTGCTTACAGCTTTTGTTAACTGACAGCTAAGGGACTGCGGGGGTCCTCCTGAACTCCATGCACCCACACGCTCCAGTTAGCAAGTGAAGCGCGAGAGCACGGACAATTGGGACCCTCCCCATCGCTTCCTGAAAACACGCTTCCTAACATGCCCTCATCTAGGCTTGGCCCCAAATCACCTCCCCTGCTCCCCACTACCCCCTCCTCCTCCACCGCCTTCTCCTCCTCCACATCCATCACACAAACAAACCATTAGCCTGATTATATTATCATTCAGCTTTTCTACATCATTATTATGCTTATGATACAGTTTCAAATAAGAAGCTATTTGTCTGTTTTGTCTTTGTCACGACTTGGATTAAAACCATCTGATGATTCACTCCACTTTGTCCTACTGGCCTTGTTACCGACGGCAACAAAAGGCCTACCAAGTGCTATGTGTGTGTAATTCTGCATTATGTGTCACAAACAAAGCATTTCTTTTGCATAGAAATCCAATAGTAATTCAGGTGCATTCCTTTATGCCTCAATGTTGGAGCGTTGTATTGACAGTGTCTACGGAAAGCTTTCCAAGCAGGAAAATGTGTTTGTATAACTTCCTGTCTTCAGTTGTATGTACATCTGGGGGTGGACAAAGCGATTTGAATAAAATGCAGTTCGATAAAACACTGCAACTGCAAACTACGACCACAGATGGGTCATGACCTCTTTCTTACAACTTTCATCTTTTACAGAGCTAATGATATATCAGGATACAGTACTCAAGAGTTCTTGCAGAGATTCAGATCGGTTTAATACCACACAGAATGCAACTTATTCACATATCGATCTGACATGTTTGATTAATCCTTTAGTCTAAAAGAATGTCAGAAAATATTGAAATTTGTCTGGTCAACAGGCCAAAAAATATTAAATTTACAAGAATGTAAAAACACACAAGAGCAGCAAATCCTCATGTTGGAGAACAAGAAATCAGAGAACATTTGGCATTGTTGCTGTTTTTTCTTAGGGCACCAGTTCATCTCTGGCATTCATACTTTTGTCTGCTCTCGTCAATTGCAATATTGCAGTCTTTCGTGATGTGTTTATCGCACAAGTTGACTAACACGATAACAATTTTTAAAAAGGGCTCTTCTAAAAGGCACTGTATATAGAATATAGATACAATGTAATTATGAGGATTAATGTATTTTTTATGACTGAAATACAGCAGTAAATCTTTGATCCATGGTTTTCATAACTGGACTTGTAACAGTATAAACTTTGTCTGTCGACTACAACGCAACAAAAAATAGGAAATAACAATAAACACAACTAGCAGGCAAAAAGCCAAACATTAACTAGGCTACTATATGTAGCCTACTTTCCCACTTATGGAAGAAGCACAAATATAAAGGAAAAATGACAAAAATCAACAAATTCTGCAAGTCTACAGGCAAAACACGCAACTTCTGGAATGCTCCCACTTTGGTAGAACGCCTTGCAGTGTACAAGACATAACCAGGTCGCAGCTGCGCCTGGTGGAGTTGTCCCTCCCAGCTCACTTACAGTAACCATAGAGGTGAAGATGGCAAAAAAGTTGAGTTATTCATCTCGTAACATGCCTAACTTTAGTGGATCATAACATATCAGGGATGGGATTAATCTGCAGATTCTACGGCTAAAAACGAGAGCTAACTTTTTCAGTCAGTTTCTGAGGCACAACGAAGGCCAAAACGTGGCCTGCAACAGACAACAAGGGTTGTTGCTTTTTGCCAAGCCGATTTTAGGAAAACTTGCTCCAAAGGTTTTTTAACAATTGTAAAATCCTTTCAACCACGAGACATCCTTGAACATACAGCCATAAATATGTACGCAAAATATTAGGCTGATTGGTCCAGTAGTTTGTGAGATTAGCCACAGACAGATGGATATACACGCTTATATATACACACACCAGCACCATGATCCCCTCAAGGCTTACACATGGTGGAGATAATTATCAAAACTTTGACTAATCTTTACAGCTCTAGATAATACCATCCAAAGTATGAAAGTATGATGGAAAGCCAGTACTGCTGATATGGCCTAAACTTATTTACTATGTAGCCCTCAATCAGTAACTAAAACTCACATTGCTGCCTCTACCAGGCAAAAGAGAGACTTTGTTCAATTACATTTCAAACTTTTTTATTATTTTCTAAGGCCTTTTTTAAGGAAACAAAATGAAACACCTTAAAGATTGTAAAACCTGCTGATACCCTGTGTATTGAATTGTAGGACACTGTACATGTGTTTCTATTTTTCTTTGCTCGCTGGGTAAATGTACAGGTACTACAAAAAGGGTTTTACTGTGTGTGAGCAGCGCAGCAAGTTCGAGGTCTTCCTCTTCCACTTCCAGCAAAACCAGAGCTGTACCTATATTTAGCCTCCTCAGCTGCCACACTACTACACTAGATATGCGTGTCTCAACATGAAATGCCTGAACCCATCCTTCCTCCACAACACGTATACTTACCACAGCCAACACCACCAACCCCAACTCCATATTTTATATAACAGCTTATGACTGAAACAGTGACTTTCATTGCTTGATTAGTGGATTAATAGTTCAGCATAAAAATGTCAATTAAAATGTCCTCTGGTCCGAGTAGACATCTTCAAATTGTTTGTTTGTCTGATCAACAATCCAAAACCCAAATATATTCTGTTTACTATCACATACAACAAAGAGAAGCAACACATTCTCACAACTGAGCAGCTGGAGCACGGAAGTGTTTGGCTGTTTTACTTTTAATGAAATGTTTCATTTGATTATCAAAACAGTTGCAGATAAATTTTCCGTCAGTCAACTAGTAGATAATTAAAACCAGTCGTCTCAGCTCTTGATCGTTCTCTAGCTGGTAGGATTTTAATTCAATGGATTTGTTGTTTTTTTCCCCATTTAGCAGCACCATCTTGCTTTATTTTACGAGCACAAGTAAGCAAGTAAAAATAGGTAATAGATATAAACACATGCTGCTGATAAAACATAAAGAATATAATCTATATAAATATATGCTCACACATTTTTCTCTACCATCATCGATTAGCAGTTTCTTACAATTTAATTCCCAAATTCATTCAAATAATACAAGACAAGTTGATCATGAAACACTACCAGTACTGCCTCAGATATCATGGTGTACAATTACTGAACATCAAAGTCACATCAAAGCTCATTGTCCTCAGAACATTTATTAGACACGTGTAAATATTTTTTCTTCTTCTTTTCTCTGTATTGTTTTTATTTTATGTATTTCTTTGTTTTTATTGGCTTATTGTGCACTGATGGGTTAGTATTTCTGCTCAGTGTGCTTCTTGTCATGTTTCTGAATTATGTATTTTTTTTTAACTTTCTTTCCTTTTTATAACGGTTTGTTTAAGCCTGTAGTTTCTTGACCTCTCCTGACACAGTTCTTTTTTAACTACCTGGATTTTACACAGGTTTATGCTTGTGAAAATATTAAAAAATAACAAACAGTAGAGAAGATACCAAATGTAAGGCTGCAGTTTAGGATTATTAATTCATCTGCTGATTGTTTGTACGATTAACCATTAAGTCCATGAAACTTGGGCTGACCTAAATGCTTCAAAGCTACAATTGTTGCCATACCATGACCCCAAAAATCCCAAAGAGCCTATAACTTAAGAAGTTGTACTCCAACATAATTCATTGTGCATCAACATTAGTTAAACAAGGACATTTAAAGTTAGGAGTTTTTGTGAGTACAACAGTTTGGCCACATGTGATAAGCTTACAGTTACGCTAACAAAGTGTCCAAAAGTCAGTGTTCGGAACGGTTTCAAGATTTACAAGGGTGACCCCTAAAAAGTCCGATATGCCAGAGGATATTGGCATATCAGGAATCTACAATGAGCTTCGCAAATCACCTGAAAACTGTAAGCAATGTCTTAGCTTGCAAAGTATTTTTTTCATCTATTAGCATTATTGCAACCTACATGTTAACAAAGTGGCTAATTCTCATGTGCATTAAGTGCAACAACCAAAAATTCAGGTTTCAAACAAACCATGTCACCATTTCATAACCCCTGCAAAGCTACGATAATTGCAGATATTTCTAACTGAAGCTTCAATGCCCCAAACTGCTATTTGGGACAGCCCCGTATGAAACATTATAAAACAGTGAAAAATTGCCAATCACTAGCCCAAGATGACTTCCTCAATTGTCGTTTTGTTCGACCAACAGTTACAGAGATATTCCATTTATGCCAATATGACAAAGAAAAGCTGCAGATCCTCTCGTATGAGAAGCTGATCAGATAATATTTGGCTTTTTGTCACTATTTTTGCTTGAAAAATAACAATTTTTCCATCCATCGACTTATAACTTGAACTCCAACTACATGACATCAAAACAAAAATCAAGAGGCAAAAATAAGCTTCCGTATGTAACATCCAAATAACCAACTCGAGTAAAGCTTTGGGGTAAACTTGGGGTCACTTCAATATTTTGTACTGCCGCTACACTGAAAGGAAAAAAAAAACAACTTGGCCTACATTCACGTAACTAAGAATATTTTAATGCTCCAAAGTGTCATGGGGGAAAACATGGGCACCAGCAAGCGAACATTAAAAATTCACAAACAGCTTCTAATATGAAAAAATTCAGAGGGAGCATCACATGCCCATGCAGGCCATCCAAAACAGTACAGAGTGGAACTTAATCAGAAATTAAATTAAAGCCACAAATATGCAGGACAACATTAAGTCTGTCTAGAATACACCCTCTTAAGTGATTTCATTTCTGACTACGCCCTTCTTCCTTTGTCACAAGCATATTTTGATAAAAATGTACATTTTTCATGCCAAATGTGTTTTATACATCCCTTTAGCAGCCATGTCATACATTATTAAAGAACAATGAGATGATCTGAACAGGTCTTTTTGTGTTTGACAGAATAACTATCAATAAAACATTTTAAATAGGGCTAGATTCACATAAAGAGACCCAAAGGTGGCATTTGGGCCTCGATTTAAGCAACTTGTTAAGCAAGCTCCCTCTATAATTTTAAGCGTCTGCTCAGAGTGAGACAGAGCTGCAGCTTTGAGTCACAGAGGAAGTGAAATTAGCTTTTCCTGGCACAGAAAATGACAGATCATGCACTGGAGCCAAACAAGTTTCTCTCCTCCTTATGTTGTCTGAGTGCATCTTTCATCTTGGCTCCAAAATTGACCACCAACATCTTCAAGGAGCAACACAACACAGTACAAAGATTATCATCTCCCGGTCCAATAACGCTGTGTTTTTTTTTCTCTTCACTGATCTAATGTTTAAAAACCAGGAGACTGTGTGTGGTTTACTCACATCTGATGAGAGAGGTTTACTACTCGTGCACTGTAGAGCCTACTAATGCTATGTGTGTCCCTGGTAACCACAGTGTGATCAAGCAGAGAGACAGCTGGGCTTAAGCTAAGCACGAGGATGATGGCTTGGCCTGGTGATGAGTCAGAGACTAACGGTGCTGAGCGGGGAACGCACTGAGACACCCACACCTGCAAATCACCTGGATTATGGTACTACACACAGGACTGTGGAAAAGATAGGGGGGTGCTGAGAAAGACCATTCACAAGAAGGGAATATCCTGCCCTCAGTGTAGAGAAATTTAACTCAAGGCTATTGCTTCTGGAGCGACTGATTTAGACTTTAACTGATGGGTTTAGATCAGCAAAGCAATATTCACTTTTCACATAAATTTCACCTCTGTAGTCAGTGTTCATCAGCCACAAACAGGCAATGGATGCATTTCTCAACTGGCCGTAAAGCTGTTGAAATAACACACATATCAGGTCTATGTGTAATAGCTCACACTGAGATTATCATTCACCATTCCTAAATTGTACCAGGAATAGCAGTCTGTTAGCTTTTTGCACCCATTTTTGTATATTCTTGCAGTGTGGAATCATATATTTTGGGGTAATCATGAATTTCTCGCTAAAGTTGAAACATTTTCTACTTGAGTGGCCTCATCTCTGCCTCAATTCATGTCACTTACAGTGAACCGTTACCTGTCTGCATTTACTGACATCTTTTCTGTGATGCATTTTGTCTGTTTCTAATGAGTTATTTCCATGACATTTAAACGGAGGTTTGAACTTAAATTGGTCAAGTAGTCTAAAAGTAAAGAAACACTTAGAAAACCATCAAAATTTGGCACAGTTAAATCTTTCACAGTAAGCACTGTCTGAAAGAAAATCTTGTGTATATTATCAGACCTTTTAAAATCGTTAATAACATTATACAATAACCAAATTGTATTTTAGATGCCGTTGAAATGTGTGGCACATTATACTGTGCATTGTAAAAAGTGCACATCATTCTACAAAACACGACAACAATGCACTAAATACACACTAACAAATAGCATTTGTTGAAAACAATGTTCTTTAGAAAAATAACTTCAGGAAAAGTACCTGATTATTACAACAGCATTTACGCTGGACAAACAAAATTGCATAAAATAATAATAATTTTATCAAAAAGTGTAACACAGTGGTATTTCTGGTGCCGACTAGCGAGGGTAGCAACATTTAATCAACTAGTCAACTAATTGTGCACATTCCTACAGTCAGCTGCTGAACACCACCTCTCTAAATGCATCAATAAGAATACATTAAACAAGCTGCTTTGTGAAGACACCGCAGGCCTGCATCACATCATAGCACATAAAACACTGAAGCAATGATCAAAAAGTGCATGTTCCTGAAGAAACACTTTCAACTAATGCACTTTTTAGATAAGATTTTGCAATGTGAACACTATGTTCTTCAATGGGGCCGTCCATGCAGCACCGGATATTGGTGGTTTGTCTTTAAAGCTTTAAAGGAATACTTCACCCACAAAACGACAGTTTATATATATCATCAAGTCGTGCTGTGTTACCTTGAATTCACAGAGAAAAGGCTGTTTATCTCGCATGCCTCCACAGAAAATGGCAAACATATTGACTTATTGATGAGGGACCACTTTAACAGTAAAACCATATGAAAACATCTGTTTACAAAATCTCACACAACTCCAGCACGTTCACTAAAACCTTACTATTTAAAACAAAACTTATCTATGCTCTTTTCAAAGCCAGACTCTGTGTGTTTGAGAAGTTCTGAGCATATGACTGGATAAATGAGACTTTGATTATACTGAATGAGTTGTGTGTGAGAGTTTGTTGTG
>JAPZEB010000008.1:6644693-6656318 GCA_029783705.1 Chaetodon striatus | reverse complement strand
AAAAGTAAATAAAAGCTTTGTTTCCACTGAGGGAAATGGTTTCAGCTTACAAAAATAGACAGGAGGTCTGCGTCGCCATGACGCATACTGGGGAGGTGAACGTCAGTCTATGACATAGGGTACGGTGTGGGCTCTACATCAACACAGAGCCTATGGCGTAGGTACGGCGTCAGTTTGACGCAGAAGTATAAATTCCACCTTAACAAGAGGTGTTTGTTTGAAATGGTATGGTTAGCAGAAATGCATATGTTTTGGAAGTACTGAGCAAACGGCTGTATAAATGAGACTTTGATTATACTGAATGAGTTGTGTGTGAGAGTTTGTTGTGCTTGTTTGAGTTTGTTTTGATCTAGCTTTACTGTTGTTAAACATGGTCCCCAATAAATCAACGTGTTCCCAATTTTCCGTGGAGGCATGTGAGAAGAACAGTTTTCTTCATAAATTTAAGGTAACACTGCATGACTAAATGATACACAAATGGTTATTTTGAGGGTGAAATACTCCTTTAAGAAGCAATACAGAATTGTATTTTTTCACTTTGCAGCTTGCCGAACTGAAACTGAAAATGCATCTCACTTGATACAACTGTGGAATAACAAAGACATTTTAAAAAGCTTAAATTGCTTTGCACATTATTTTTTACAAAGACTCCTTTTAAGATGCATCTTAGTATCATCTAACATGAGCGTTAAAGGTCTGACACTGATACCAGGCAGTACAACCACACTGCTGCATCCCCATTTATCATAATTAATGTGAGTAAATAATGTCTGCAGTAGCAGACCTATGTACACACTCCACTTTGCAAAGATAAACATGTATTAAGTGCAAGTCCTCCCTGAGAAATCGAGCTGGCTTGTGGAAACCCTGGGAGTACCTGGTGAATTTTGCAAAGCAGCAGCTGCAGTTGGACTAGATAAGAACTTGATCGCTTTCACAGATTATGTACGGCTCACACACCTGTAGAAGGCTGTGCAATATTTTGGTTTCTGAAACATTCCCCTGGACACTAACACAGCACCATGCATCTGTTTAACATATATTTCAGCAAATATCCTGCTTGAATGATGCATCTTAATGCCACCACCTTTCTTCTCGAGCATGTGGGCTATGTGTGGACATGCAGCGATTAAAAAAAATAACGTTTTTTAACCTCACACTGCAAGCTGCACTCAATCCCCCGTGTGTGTAAGGGCGCATTTCACAAACAAAATGAGGAACAGTTTGTCTAAGTATGAAAAAAATGGAGGTAAACACACATTTTGCATGTTGAGACATTAAAAATGCATTGTATGGCCCCGTGTGCAGGTGTGTGGCTCATTTCTCTCCGCATGCCTCATCATTAGATCACTGCATCGCTGCAAAAAAGTGCCTTTGTTATCATATAGCAGAATAATATGGAGCTGGCCTGCAGATCTGATCGATAAAAGCGCCATCCATCCCTGCTGTGCTCTCACAGACGCATGGCGCGTGAACCAATGACAGCCTCGCATAAAACCAGTAAATTGGGAGTCACAAAACACGCACGTCTGCTCATTTATCGCCTGTAACATGTGTTTTAGCGGCGTTTGTGTTGTTTTCAACCCAGCGCTGTCATCTTGGACGGAGGGCAGCCCGAAGAGACGTACTGTTCCCAATGGCGATGGTACAAATTTAAATGGTTTAGCAGCAAAGATTTGACACAGGTAGGATATTTGGTCAAATTTCGACGGGATTGTGTGATCTCGTTGTAGGAATTAGGTCGTATAATGTGGTCAAAGAGAAACACATCGTGAACAAACAACGTAAACACACCACGACGCGGAAGGAAGGAGGAAGGAAGGTCCTAGTTAAATCCCCACTCACACAATGCCAGCCCCGACACGACGAGCAGTGCGTGCTTCAGATAAATAAAACCGCGCAGACATTACTGGATAACCCATTTAAACACCAACCCTCCTCGTACAGACACAAAACGTGGCTCCCGCTCGGTGTAAATAAATCCTCACACACACACATACACACACGCATACACACGGGCTGGGCCTCGGTTTGTTTTCCCGTCAGAGCGTCGAGGCCTCGCTGCAGCCGCGGCCCCCAGTGATGCGACGCATTTGCGCACACGCGCCCCACACACGGCTCGCTCCCTCCGCTGCTCGCTCGTTTTTTCTATTTTCTTAAATTTCTTACCGGGTCCGAGCGCTTCCATGGCCGAGGCCTCTCTCTCCGTCTCTGTCCCGGCCTGGCGGCTCCGTACCGACGCTGAAATTGGGGGCGGTATCGCGAAGCTTAAAGTGGCTAATTTAAGAAAAGGGAATATAGATAGATGCGCGAATGACTGCTGACTGAACTAACTGACCTGAGCTATCGCCGCTGCTGCTGGTTCTGGGGATTTGTAAGTGCGCATGCGCCAGTCAGAAGCCGTGGAGTCCGCTCTGCGCATGCGTAATTTGCTGTACCGCACTGGCAGATCAAACTTTAATGATCCCAGTCAATGGACGGGCGGAGATAGAAGCTGGGGAGCTGCAGAATAGTAACAGGATACAGTAAAACTTATCATAAATTTAAGACTATACATAAAATCACATAATGCATATAGTATAAGGCAAGAAAATATCATAAGATGAAAATGTAAAAACACACAAGTTGTCTAACCAACACCAGGTAAAAGGAAGTAAAAGCATTCAAATGAAGGTTGGAAGGTAAAGCAGGCCAACATTCACTCAAATAACACTCAGACACTGTACTTTGGTCCTGGACTTGGTAACTTAATCTTGAAGACAGTACCAACTTTACTGCACTCAAGTAGGCTACCATTTGTACCTGAGTACAATCAATTATTAGCAAAATAATCAGTCAGTAGAGTAATTATTGAATCACTCATTTACTCAAGTATATAGTAATTAGGCATATAATTACTTAATAATTCAATCTCTGCAAGTAAGATATGATGCATTTTTAGATTCAGTTGTATAACTGAAGTTAGTCCCACCATTACCAGCTGCAACATTAAAGTGATGCATAAACACTGATGGATCAATACCTATAATACAATAATATTTAGTGCTACATTATTCTCATTCTCCATGACTCCTTTCACTGCTGCTACCTTAAGTCTATTTTTTAATTTTACTTGTCACATAGTATTTCTACACGGTGGTGTTGCTGCTTTTACCCAAGTAAAAGATCTGAGTATTTATTTTACAACTTAATCAGATACTTTTCTTCAGTAGCAAAACAACGCTGTAAAAATACTCCATTACGAGTAAAAGTCCTACATGTTAAGTCCGTTTTCAGTAAAAGTACGTAAGTAATTCAGGCAAAGTTTACATCAAGTATTAAAAGTACTTATAGCAAAGGAAAACAACACACATATGTATGTGTGTGTGTGTGTGTGTGTGTGTTGCATTATTGTCTTTATTATATTACTGAGTTATTATATCTAATGCATAAACGTCTGAGCTGCATTTTACTGTTGTAGTTGGTTGAGATGGAGCTATTTTGGAAAGCTTTATATTCCTAGGTAAATCTATAACAATACATATGTATGTCTGCCATATGTTTTGTATTTAAAGTCTTATTTTGAAAGGTAAGTATTGTTTTGAAATGCAATAAACATTAATATTGCATCACCCAGCAAGCACACTGGAGTAAAGAGAGTGTCCATATACTGTATAAAAATATCCAGGCAGTATATTTACTTTGATGCAAGATGCAGATAACACACTGAATGTGCACAATGTTAATCTGTTGGGGGGCAAAACTGTTGCATGTAGGGCGGCCTATGTAATTTAGTGTATTCTAACACTGGAAAGCACATGTACAGACACAATGTATTTCATGAATGTCAAATTGAAAGCCAGTTCCAAAACCATGCATCATGGTTTTATGATTCACAAAGACAATCTCTTTAGGTCCTCAGTAGCGTTCAGCCTACATACTTTCACCCTAAACTGACCAGCTTTTATTAGATGATCATCCGTAATGCTTTTGAAGAAGAATATTCATGAACATGATCATTACCAACAAGTATTAAGTGCATACATGATCAATACCTAGCAGCTTCCATTACCATGTCGTTTATTCCCAGTAACAATTTAAGTGAATGTCTCACAACTAATTTATATGGGATAATACACAGGGTATGTTTGTTATGTACACATACACCAGTTTACAATCACTTCGGGGGAAATAAGTGGAGATAAGTGCACTGTTACAATGCACTATTCACTAAACAACGTGTTATTTCATTATAGTTTGCATCATGAAGAGGTACAAGTTAGTAACTTCTCTCAACAAAGCCTCAAATCAGCCTCATTTTCGCAAAAACACCTTCAACCCCGCCCGCTCGAGCATACCCGGTATTTAAAACCAGCTCTCTCCAAGCTGTGTCGTTAAAGTGGGCGGATACAAATGTACCGTATTGGCCAATAGGAGGGCGAGAAGCGGGCGATTGACACTCCGATGACGAAAAACTGCGGCCAGCTGTCACGGCGCGCGAAAGATCAAAATTTCTATTCGGTGTATCGGGATCAGGCGGGAGGAAGAGAAACAGCCTGGCTAAACACTTTCTAAATGCGCTTTAAACGTCTAAAATAGCCTTTGTCCCGCAGACATTTGCTTATCGACGTCTGTTGTGGCTGCTGAGACTCGACGAAGCGTCGTCTCTGCTGGAGTGTTTTACAGAAAGACTGTAAACTAGCCGGCGGACAAAGATGAGCCTGGTCGTGTCTCAACAACAGGTGAGGAAATGATTTCAGATATCAGTCGGTAGTTACGACAGCTATCTAACGGGAAAGTATCAGACTAACATACATGCCCCCCTTGTTGTAAGTTGGGTTTAAAGACTTGCAAGATGTAAATTGTTCCTTAAAGCGAAGTTTGCAGGTGTAGTTAGCGCTAGCCAGTTAGCTAGCTCGCTAAATTAGGTTTAGCTAGCTTTCCCAGTCATACCGGTGGTTGTCGCCTTGGCCTGGTCACATCGATTGTATGCATGAAAACTTTGTTGACCACCCTTAAAAAACACATATATAAGCAGACTATGATCTCGGGGATTACTCACAGACATCGTTTACTTGTACATTTAACTTTTCATGCATGGTACATTAGCTATAAGCTGACGAGAGATGCTGAAAGGGAGCGATGTGGCTCGGTTATGTGGCGATACGTGCTCATTGTTTAGTTTATTGCAAGGCGCCATTAATGTAATTTAACAACAGTTTGCCTGCTTAAAGTCGAACAATTAACACTAATGCTTCATGTTATTTCATGTTAAATGACCTTTTCTTTAGTGTTCTTGACAAATACAGACACGCTGTAACTTTGGCATCTAGAAGAAGTTTAGCAGTGAGCTGGTTAGCTTTCAATAGCTGTAGTCGTCCTCTGTAACCATAAAACTAAGGTTTCATCAAAGTATTGCTACAGCATACAGAGCACAATATGTAAGTAATAATAGTGTGGCACAGATTAGGGCTGTGTTGCATTGAATCTGGAGCCTCGTGTGTTTTTTTCCCAGTAAATATACTGCAGTCCTCCATACTAGAGTACACTGGTTCTCAAGTTTAAGTTTATTTTAACCTTTTAATTTACTGTAGAAGTGAACTCAATGTAAGGAAGAGTCATAACAATGACTATTATGATCATAAGTTTAACTTCATCTTCAGTTATCTCCTCAACTGTGCTTTTCAATTTAAGAATTCAAACAGCCAAAACTCTTTTCACATGGAGGTC
This sequence comes from Chaetodon striatus, assembly GCA_029783705.1. Classification (NCBI taxonomy): domain Eukaryota; kingdom Metazoa; phylum Chordata; class Actinopteri; order Chaetodontiformes; family Chaetodontidae; genus Chaetodon; species Chaetodon striatus. The sequence goes on along the minus strand of JAPZEB010000008.1, from coordinate 6,650,609 downwards.
TCCAGAGCAAAATCTTATCAAATGGGGGTCCTTGACAAAAAGGTTTGAAACCACTGATAAAGAAAATGCATTTCATGATTGCTAAGTTCTGTTTTGGGTCACTGTATCCAGGCTGAGGGGCTCCCAGCTGTGGTCCAAACAGCAACAGAGAGTGATTCAGACAGCGGGATGGGTTCTCCAGCAGAGGAGATGGTCACGGAGACAGCCAACAAAAGAGAGGAGCTTCCAGGTGAAGTAACACAACAATAGATGATAATCCAGCCTGAGAGAAGTGGGCAGGAGCCACTTTGGCTGTGTATGCTTATGTTAATGTCTGTGGAATTGCATTGAACCTGTTACATTTACATTATACAGTTTAGGTATTTAGTGGAAACTTAAGTACAAAGTTTACGATAATTACAACTGTCACGTTACTATTTGAACCACATCCCATGATGCACAATACTCATTTATGGAGAAATTTGCCCTGTGCATGCAGTGATATCAATCACAGAGTAATAATCCAGCACATAAAATTGACATACAAGCACAGCAATACACAAGATAAACAACAGCAACAACAAAATCAGTTTCACATAATTGTGAGCAATTATTTGGGTTTTAGCGCCAATTGAATGTTTCTAAATTGCAATTTTGTTTATTAGATTCTGATGACGATGAAGACATCACAGTACACAGAAAGCCTCATCGCAACGCCATTAGAGACAGTGACAGCGAGGAAGAGGGAGCAGCTGCGGAGAGCAGTGTACACATGACCGAAGCACTGGTCCTATCTGCTTCCAGCGGAGAGGAGATGGAGACCGGAGAGGCAGAAGAGAAGGATAAGAGGAAAGAGAGAGGGCCGCAGAAGAGCAAGAGAATAAGTCGTGCTCCCATTGACAGTGACGACAGCGAGCCAGAGCAAGAGAAATGTGGAGAAATGGAGGAGCAGCAGCAAGAGGAGGTGAGAAAGGAAGGGAAATCAATGAAGGAAGGAAAGAAGAGAGAGAAGAGCCAGAGGCACCGGGAGAAAAAGGAGAAGCGTAGCAAAGCGGTGGAAAAACTGAAGAAGAAGGAGAGTGTCTCTGAAATGAATGAGGTGAGTGGAGTTTGGCCTTTTCTCACAGTGCTTTGTTTTGTTAAGTTTTTCTTATCCTGCTGAAATCTTTGCACATGGTGTTTGGTACATCAGGGATCTAGTCTTGTTTGGAAACTGCACTTAAAAAACTATGTTGTGTATATACAATGTGCATATAGCTGTACATATCTCTGAATATTTAGATCTTTGTTTCACATTCTACTGTTTGCAGCCATCAGGAATAATTGCTTAAATGGCGATATGTGTATTTCAGTTAACATTTACACAAAGTACCAGATTTTAAAATGTTAAACTAAGCAGACACAGAATCTTTATGTGGATTTCATTGTATAATCTAAAGAAAACTTTGTACTTATTTCCCCAGAACACGCCTCTCTCTCGGGGTCTGAACGATAGTGGATGTCCGCTGGGCGACACAGATCTGTTTGACACTGGTCTTGATGAGGAAGAGGAGGAAGAAGAGTCTCTGGAGGCCATCCGAGCTGCTGTCAAGCAGAAGATGAAAAAGCATAAGGTAAAAATAATATGACTGTTTGCACCTGGTATTCATTACATTTAAAAAAAAAAAACAAAACGTAAAGACGAGCACTGTCTCTGCTTGTAAAAGGTGTTAGCAGGAATTTAAGCCGGTGCGTGTTATTGTCACTGATTTCAGAATTTGTTGAAGTCAATGACATTTTTGAGAAGATATTGGCACAACACTATTCTGCAGATGTTGTCTACACAGGCTTTTGTATCAGTAGTGTTAAATATTGTTGCAGGATCCTCTCCTGGATGAGGAAGAGGAGGAGGATGAAGACGCACCAGCGAAACCCCAGCGTGTGGTATGCAGTGCCCAAATGCTTGACTTTATTCTACATGTGATAAAAAAAAATATTTAAAAGTGGTTTCATTTTCAACACGTGTGATGTTCTCAGGAAAGGAAAGCTGCACGCGCCAGCAAAGATGCAATGAAGCAGCTCCACAGTGAATCTCAGAGGCTGGTCAGAGGTCAGTCCACAAGAAACTTCTATCATCCTTTATCTATTGTTGCAATGTGGCTAATAGTTTTCTGATAATGACTTCTTATTTTGTTTTGCCATTTAAACCCAAAGCTGGTGTAGTTTTGGATCAGAATGTGAAATGTGTAGTTTTAAGCTGTTTCATGGTCTTCTGTCTTTGTAGAGTCGACACTTGGCCTGCCGTACCACATCCCTGAGCCAAAGACCATCGACCAGTTCTTCAAGAAGAGAGCCAGGCCAGAGGGCCCTGCCATGGCGTTGTTGAAGTAAAGAAAATCAAAATGGATAACTCGTATTTGTCAGGGCAACAGTTTTATATATTAGCCCAAAATGACTATATGTCATCACAATTCAGTCACAAGTTTTAAGGATGCCGTTACAAACTAACAAATGAATGATAATCTTATTCTCTTCAGATCTACAAAGTATTCGGCCATGATGTTGGAGACACCAGCAGCTCCTCTTCCTCCACCTCCCACCAATCCACCCAGTGAGCCCCTGCAGCCATCCGCAGAGCAGGACTCTTCTCCCTCTCTAGATCTGTCATCCACTCAGATGCAGCCCATACCTCATCCTGCCGCCACCTCGTCCCCACAGCGTGAGAGCCTCTGCCAGAGTATGGAAGCGACAGCGAGCCAAGATCCCGACCAGGAATCTGGACCGATGCTTTACCTCTCTGAGAGTCTGCAGGAGTCACTCACGGATGAAGCAGTAAAACCTGCTTCTGACTCTGGAGAAGAGGCTGCTCCTGCATCCCTAAAGCAATGTCAGGATGCAGTAGTGTCTGAATCTGACGCCCTGCAGAAAGAGCCTGGATCTGGGGCTTTGGTGGAGCCTTTAGCTGCTCAGGGTGGAAGCACTGAGCCCTCAGCACAGCAACCCACCAAACCCAAGAAGGATAAATTGGCCAGACTGAAGGAGCTTGGACTAGACCCTCCGCCCGTTGTTAAGTTGTGTCCAGACGATGGAGCCTTTGTTCAGCTCGAGCCTCCACAGCTCAATCCTGGTGAGCGATGATTCTTTTAGGATTACAGCAAAGAAAGAATTTGGCATAAATAAGGGCAAACCTTTCAATACTACATTTTAGACGTTATATTTACCTCTCTTCTACAACTAGGTTTGGAGGCCTTGAAGGAGCGCTACCTTCGTCACGTCAAGGCACCCAAACGCCCTCAAGGAGAGCACACTATGCAGCTCAACATCATTCGCAAAGACAGCACCCCATCTGGCCAGGAGGAGTTGCACACTGAGTCAGTCACTGTCACTGTTAAAGAGGGAGCAGAGGAGCCTGTTGCAGCCAAACCAGGTGTGGATACACATGTGATGTGCGCACAGATACCGCAGAAAATTAGAGAATTTGACATGTGTGTTTCAGAATGTTGACGTCCTTTTAGAAACATCAACAAGCAAAGAAGAAATGAGGTGCACATGTATTAACTTGGAGATGTAGTTTGCTCCCTGACGTGACTAACCTTCTCCTCTGTTCCCTCTAATCATAGTAGAAAAACTGCTGACTCTGAAGCAGCGCCTGCAACTCGCCATGGCCCAAAGGAGACAGGAGGAGAGGGCACGCAAGGCCGAGCTGAATCGCCTTGACAATGAAGACTGTGGGGAGGAGGAAGAGGAGGAGGATGAGATGACAGATGAGTCTGATGAAGAAGAGGTGAAGAGGATGTTTCTTTGTTGTTGCTTTGCAACAATCAGTGTACTTACCACAAATTTGTGCGTTTATCCCTTTGTACTCACGTCAGGCCTGATCTCCTCTTTTACCAGAATGTAGATGACTTACTGGGAGGTGATGATGGTGAGGACGAAGAGAAGGAGCATGAAGATGAGGAAAGCAGTGTGGCTCAGAGTATCAGGAGCCCTTCTCCCGTGGCACTGAACAGAGCCTTGCTAACTCCTGACCGAATAAACACAGAAGGGACACTCATGCTGTTCCCCGGCAACTCCTGCTCTCGCACCAGGTAAGTGTGTTTGGGGTTTCTGGTTTTGTCTCTGTGTGTGTGTCTTCATGTTTATAACAATAGAACTTTGTAAGGGACTCAAGAGCATGCACCTTTAAAAAATGAAAAGATAAAACTGCCTTAAATAAATTGAGAAATTGTAACAGATTCTCACACTTACTTAATCGTAACCTGGTTGTTCTGTTTAGGAAAATACAGCTTGTAAAATACAAAAATGTACACACATATTTGTACATACTGTGTGTTACTATGTGTATATAGATACTAAAGCTTGACATTAATTGTTCTCCTTTTTAGTGATGGTGTAAGGAGGCCTGGTCCATCTGGACAAGACAGCAGCAATAAGATGGGTGAGTAGAGTGAAAGATCTCTGTTCAGTATGTCCTTTTTACACTCAAAACAGACTTTTTACCCTCCTCCTTGAAAGTTTGGCAGGACGATTTATTTTCAGTAAATATTGTACATTCTTTTCTCACTCTCTCATCCTTCTCCAGAAGAGGACGACTCTCTGTCCCTGGTGAAGGACAACAGCCACAACAGCAGCTTTGAACTTGCAGGATCTATGATAACCTCCTACCAGCCTGTCAATAACCAGCGCTCTGCAGGAAAGAGTGTCTCCAACTCCTCCATTTTCCGCTCCCCTTCTCCCTGCCTCTTTAGGTCAAGCTTCCTTGGCTCTGCCTCCAAGGTGAGATGAAAAGTTTGTTACTAAAAGCGTCAAAATGACATAATTGGGGGTTAGAATTCTCCCACCCACATCGTTTGGGGATGTTTCAGTTCAGTCCGACAAAAAAGATCCACATATGTGCACAAATTTAGTGGTATGATTTTATTTATTATTTGTTTGCTAATTAAAAGCACGATAAAGACAATCACATACAAATACACAGATGCACTTGCACCTACATATAATCATATTTACATGAATTAAAAATAAACAAGAGCCTGTGGAGTGGTATGAAGCTGTAAGTTCACACAAAGACTTCTCACATGAACTCAAGGTAAGAGACTGGATGATATAAAATAGAGAAAACCAACTAAAAAAACAAAGAAAGACAGAGAGACAGATAAAAAATTCTTTCAGCCTGTATATATTATGTTGTTTGCTTCAAAATGAAGTGGTTAAATTTGTCATCTTTCACCCCTCAGAGTTCAGGCAAACTCTCCGAGCCCTCTCTCTGCCTCCCTGTTGAGGACTCCCAAGACTTGTATGCACCTCCGTCCCCGGGAGCAGATTCAGGGCCCCTGGGTGGAACAGCTTCTGGCCCAGGTCTGGGAGGAGACTCCCAAGGTCGCTTCTCCCTGGAGGACGACGCCCATTCCCAGTTACTAGATGCGGATGGCTTCTTAAACGTCGGGCCTCGGCCCGGTGCCCCTCGTTCCCACAAGAGACAGTTGATCCTGGACAGCCTGGATGAAAACGCAATGGATGCCAACATGGGGGAGCTGTTGGGGCTGTGCTCAGGTGTCTTTGGGACAGCAGAGAGCAGCTCAGGTAGGGCTGAAAGCCTCGGAGCAACACAGGAGGACGAGCTGCTCGGGTTGTGCTCTGGAGCGTTTCCACCAACACAGGCAGGAGAGGAGCAGATGGAAAGGAAGAAGAGTAAGGAGAGAGAAGAGGAGGAAGAATCTGACAATACCATGGATACTCTGCTGGGGCTGTGCTCAGGGAAATTTTCCAGTCCAGGTATGGAAGTGTGTATTGTCCCCGATTTTGTCTATGAGAACACACATACAGTGAGTTTTATTTGAAAGTACCTAAGTTTGAAAAAGGGCTAAAACTAACTATTATTATTATTATTATTATTATTATTATTATTATTATTATTATTATTATTAATAATAATAATAATTATTCTAACTGATTGAT
>JAPZEB010000008.1:6627461-6644593 GCA_029783705.1 Chaetodon striatus | reverse complement strand
ATCTCATAATTCTTAGAAAAGTTTTCATGTAAAAAAAGAAAACAAATCAAGAAAGTTTTCAAGGGAGAAAAAAACCCACCATCTTCTGAAATTGTGACAAAAAAAATTTAATGGGAAAAAAACCTCTGCAGTTTTGTGGAATGAACAAGATTATTGTCTCAAAATTCCTAGAAAAATGGCATTTTTTCTAAATATCCAAGACTATTACTCAGATTTCTGACAGAAGTTCCTCCATGTAAAAAAAAAATGCTTCTGAATAAACAAGATCATTATCGCAGAATTGGCTTGGAATTCTTATAAAAGTTTTTAAAAAAACCCAAAAGTTTTTCTAAATTATTGGAATTATCTCTGAATTCCTGGAGAAAAAAAATGGCGTGTTTTTCGGAATCAACAAGATAATGTAATCCATAAAAAGACTTTAAAAGATTAATCTAGTAATTCAGAAAAATAAGATATTTTTTTCATGAAAACTTTTTTTAATCTTGTTAATTCAGAGACACAGGGCGAATTTTTTTTTTTTCAAGTAAATGCATTATGCTTCTGTAGTATTTACGGCAGGCAAAGTTTCTTTTGTGAAGACAAAATAGTGTTGAGAAAGTTATGGTACTGACACCAAAATAAAAAAAAAAACAAACAACTTAATTCAAGTGCAGTTTATAAATTACTTTGCAAAAACTTATCAGACATTTTATTGTTGATTAATTCATTTGGATCCCAATCCCTAACTCTCCCTCCTCTTATATAAAAACAGACGCAGTGCTCAGATATCTTTTGCAGTGCATAGCCATTTATTAATGCTGACAGTGTTTTAGAGCGTGGACAAAGCTGTACAAGAACCACAGCAGCAGAGGCAGCTTTTTGCATGGAGACGCCCAGACAATGAGGACAAGTTGCATTTCAGAAATCATCAGTTAAACTGAAACAACCGTAAAATAATTTGGCCGGTATGAATAGTTAACAGATTATGAGAAGAAAGGCATTGCAGACTTTGTTTCGTTAATTTAATGTCAACCCTTGGTCCTTATCATAACAGATGATTTTGGGAACGTGAAATTAAATATTGTAACCACTGCACTTTTTTAAAAAAGGACCATACCACTACTTTTTACAAGTGATACCCCCTTGAACAAGAAAACATGTTTACTTTATTACAGATAATCTTTTTGCAAATATGTCTGCTGTTTTTGTACTTGTACCGCTTTCCATGCAGCCACTGGTTTCCATTTAGTCTGTGTAGTATTAAAAATCAGCCACAGTGAACATCAAGTCTGGATATATTAGTGTTGAAGTCCCAGTATTTTTGTTTGCTGTTTAACTGCAGAGTTAAGTTGAAATGTCTCGTTAAGGTCATCTTAAGAGAGTCTCAAGAGTCTGATAACTTTTCAGACAGTAATGGGAATGAATGGAAACCAGTGAGTGAAGGGAAAGAAGGAAAAATACATCTAAATATTTTACACACAAAAGCCTGATTTGTATAGACGGATATCTTTGACCTATTAATAGGGCTAACACAAGCAAAACTATTGGTGTGGTCCTTTTCATACAGTTTGTGCAGTGGGGAGCGGAGGAGAGGGGGTTCATTAGAGCCCTACTGATACCTGATTTTTTTAAGCCAATATAGAAAAAGTATTGTGAAAAAGTTGATGATTTATTGGCTAAGAATCAATTTACAGCTAAGAGTCAATTAATCGATTGACAGGAAAATAAATAACTACATTTGTAAATTTTGCTCTCTGCTGAACAGACGATGTAAAGACAACACAGTTTTTAAAGGTCCAATGTGTAAAGATTTAGGGGGATTTAGTGGCATCTAGTGGTGAGGATCGCAGATTGCAACCAGCTGAAAGTTTTCCAGATTAGAATTCCTTCAGTGTTCATTGTTCGTGAGGTTTTTATTAGGGGCCAAATTATCTGCAGAGGTCTCTTTCTCTTCAAAGCAAACAGACCCCATAATTTTAAACCAGCAAAACACTGAGGAAAGCATTTTCTGTTTCTGACGCTGCTCATTACAAAGGGGCTTTTAATTAAGGTGGCTGATGGCCTGATCTAGAGCCAGTGTTTGGTTTGTCCATCTGGACAACTGTAGAAATGTGGCGGTGCAAATGGCGGCATCTGTAGATGAGGATCCATCATATCGACTTTAAGGAGCAGTGTGTAACTGCAGCCAGCTTAACCTTGTCTCGTGCCAATCGTGGACTCCCAGTTAGGATTCCTTAAGCATTCATTATTGAGGTGTGCTTGACTTTTTTTCTAAACCAGATGTTCCAGAGGTTTTTACCATGAACTAAATTGGGTGTGTTTGTTTTTGGGAGAAAGAGACCTCTGCACATAGTGATTTAAACCAGTAAAAACATTGAGTAAAGCACTTTCAAGTTACAAGTAAATGTTTTTCAGTCACTGCTCACCGCAGATGGGTTTCTAACTATGGTGGCCGACTGGATTGCGATCGCCCTGTCTAGAGTCAGCGTTTGGTTTGTCGGCGGTCTCTGTAGATGAAGATCCATCATATCTATCTAACTGCAGCCAGCTTAAACTTGTCTCAAGCCAATTGTGAACTCCCCGGTTAGGATTCCTTCAGCATTCATTATTGAGGGCACCTGACAACGTGTGCTCACCTTTTTTATTGAACCGAAGGTCTCTTGCTCTCCGAAACAAAGGCACCCAGTGATTTAAACCAGTAAAAACACTGAATAAAGCAGTTTCAAGTCACTAAAATATTTTTTTCCCCCCTTTCACATTTCATCACAGATGGGCTGCTAACCAGGGTTTTCGACTCAAAAGCAAATCACCCTATCCAGAGCCAAGTTTATCTGCTCTGGACGACTGTAGAAACATGGCGGTGCAACATGACGATCTCCATAAACGAGGACCTGCTCCCTGCGTAGATATAAACGGCTCATTCTAAGGTAACAAAAACACAATTCTTAGTTTAAGGTGATATTCACTAAAGAAAACATTTATTATATTCCATTTCTGCCAATATATCGCCCCAAATCCTGCACACTGGACCTTTAAGTGACCTCAAACATATCTTTGGCATTTCTGTAGTGCTGTAAGTTAGCCGATATGTGCCTGATACCGTTATATGTGTGATATGATAGAGACGCTCTCATGTATCGGTTGGGCTCTAGTTTGCATGTCAGATGTTGTGAATTATCTGAGAGATTGAGCTGGTTTGACTGATGTAAGACTTTATAGACAGAGGAGGCCACAGACGGGTGAGCTCTACATTCACACAGCCTTCACTGCACATGCTCAGACTGCCACATCTGACACCAGCTTATGTACAACTCTGATTGGCAGTTAACATGTGCCTCGACACTCCAGTGCAGCACAGACAGGGCCACCTGACATTTCACTGAGCATCTCTTAAATACACCCCGCGCTCCATGTCATGCACCTACACACAAAGCTGGTTTAAGTGCAGAACATGGTTGACGGGGGGACATTTAAGACGATGAGTTTTTTTTTTTAAAAACAGGCTGTAGTACAAAGAGGGTACAAGAGCGACAACAATTCCATAGGAATCTAAGATGATTTGAACACATCTGTCCATCCCCCTTTGTCCATCTGTACAGACTCTTCACCTCCCACTACCACAGACAGGGTGAGGGGACGCAGCATTGCCCATATTAATGAGATTCATGATTTCAGCATATTAAAAAAAAAAGTATCCCAGGATTCACAGGTGGGAGTGGAAAACCTGCAGCTCTGGAAGTTGATGGCGGCAGATGAGAGTTTAGTTCTTAGGCGCTTGTGTGGATTCAAGAAACTCCTTCGCTGCAGTCGACAGGTTTTGCACCAGCTGTCTAACCACGCCCTCCTGCTCTTTGGCCCAGGATAGGCTGTCATCCACGGCAACGTTGACTGGCACACACACAGCTTCCCTCTGCAAGTCGGTCAGTCGGCAGGCAGCGGCAACTCCGGCCAACCCCAGGAGCAGCAGGAGAAGGAGCTTGAACATCAGGCCAATGAGAGAACGTCGAGGTTTAGGTGCCGATTCCTTAACGACCTTTTTATCTGCTGAGATGAAGCAAGAGTGACGTTAGAACAACTCCTGAAACACTACAAACCCTTGGACTACAAAAAGATCTACACTAATCAAGTACACAAAACAGAGGCTGGGATTAAAGACAGTTTAACAATCAGTGTCTGTAAGTCAGCAGCCAGACACCAACCACATCAGTTCAAGAATTAACAAAGTTATCACCATGCTTCTCACAAAATCTCTTTGCTTACTGTTTGTTTTCTAGGTAAGATTCTTTGACAAAGAATGTGACGCTTTTTTGGCAACTGATCCCGTCCTTGAATGCATCAGACCGATCCATTGGACAACTGGCGCAGTATCAACACTCTGCAGACTTGTATGTATGCATTATTGTGAATTACATACCATACCATGACTTTTTTCGTGACATTTAAAAAACAAGCAGATTGCATCCTATACGATGAAAATTTTATGGCATAGTATACCTTGTCATTTTTTCATAATTTTATTGCATACTACACTGTAACCTTTATTGACTATTTTATGGCATACTATACTATTACTTTTTTAATGACATTTTCATGGTGTACTATACTGTAACATTTTAACGACATAGTATACCATGATGTTTTTTCATGATTTTGGACGACATACGTTTTATCATGATTATTGACGACATACTATACTATGACGTTTTTTCATGATTTTGGACGACATACAATACTATGACGTTTTTTCATGATTATTGACGACATACTATACTATGACGTTTTTTCATGATTTTGGACGACATACTATACTATGACGTTTTATCATGATTATTGACGACATACTATACTATGACGTTTTTTCATGATAATTGACGACATGCTATACTATGACGTTTTTTCATGATTATTGACGACATACAATACTATGACGTTTTTTCATGATTTTGAACGACATACTGTACTATGACGTTTTTTCATGAGTTTGGACGACATACAATACTATGACGTTTTTTCATGATTATTGACGACATACAATACTATGACATTTTTTCATGATTTTGGACAGTTGGCAGTTAATTCAGTAGTTGACAGTTTATCAAGAAATCATTTCAGCTGGTCAAAATCACCTGCAGTGCACAGAAAGTGTTTTGAAGACAGGTTAACACTGAAGACATGTCTGGCTAGTAACTCACTTATAGGCTATTAATTTCTCAATAGTTTAACTAATTGAAGACCAAACAGTAGATCTTACTGTGAGTAGAAATTACACAGATATGTTGTCACTAACAGCCTGATAAACTGAAAGGAATCTTAAGGATCTGTAGTTGAGAAAACTGTCCTGTCAAAAATCATACTTCATTGTTTGTGATCTTGGTTGGAATTTGTATTGTTTTCTATATTCCATTTGATTTCTTTCCCTCTATCTCGAAATATTTTGATTTTGTGGGTTTGAAAATGTTTTAAATTGTTTTCCTTCCAGTTACGCAACATTTAGATTTGTCTCCTTTGCTGCCAATTTTAGGTTCTGCTCACATGGCTTCACCAGCACAAGACAGGTACAGTACAAAGACCCGAAATGATCCAAAATCATTAATCTGAAAGATGTTTATTGACACATAACAGTTAATCACCTGAAAAGTTGATGACTTTTTGTGATTCTTTACAAAACTGCTCTCCTTGTGTCTCTATTTCCACTTTTTAAACTCTTTAATAACCTGTGATAAAGGATGAAGAGAATATTAATTGGGCTATTTACAGGCAATATAAGATTTTCATTGTGATTTCTCTGTGTGAAGTAAAAAGAAGCCAGAGGAGGAAGAGCAGCAACAGGGGGAGGAGGAAGAGGAGGACTGCGAGTTTCGTCTTCTGTCAGATGTGGAAAGTCACAGTGAGCAGGTAATATTGTCTCTGTTATAACTTTAGTTACAGAAGTTCCACTTCATGTGTTAATAAAGTACTGTATGTATGTCTTTTATGATGCAAATAACAAGTGAATTGTGGGTTTATAGGAGGACAATGATGAGGATGGTGAGGGGGAAAACGAGGAGGAGGATGGAGATGGAGAGGATGATGAGGCAGAATCTGGGGAGGAAGATGACAATGATGTAGAGGAGGAAGAGATGCAGGGTGTCTTTGCACCACACCGGGTCAAGAAGAAGAAAAAGAAAATGTAAGTGTAGAATGAAAAATCTGTGTGTGTTACACGATATGTTGTCTACTCTTCTTTATTACAGTAACTTACATCAGATAATCCACGCTGTAGCACAGGTTTTAATAGTTACTTGCATCCTGTTCTCAGGCGCATGGCCGACTACCTTGAGTCAGAGGCTGAGCTGTCTGGCAGTGATGTGGGCAGTGATGATGAGGACGGCGACAGAGGAAGCGAATACGAGGAAGAGGAGCTTCTCGAAGAGCTTCCCTCTGATGAAGAGCTGCAGGACCAGGTCAACAAGATCCACATGTGAGTAATGTCCTGACTTAAACTGCCCAGTACAGAGAGTTTCCCCGCTGTTGTTTTAATCACTATACGAATGTTCTGCTGTAGTGATGACAGGTGGACATCTTGTATCAGAATTTTAGTGGTTAAACTGAGAGGTGAAAATGTAAAAATTCATTCAACCCCCATTGTCTCTACAGGAAACAGGTAATGGATGATGACAAGCGTCGTCTGAGGCTCTACCAGGAGCGCTACCTTGCTGATGGAGACCTGCACTCTGACGGCCCGGGACGAGCCCGCCGATTCCGTTGGAAAAATATGGGTGAGTTTGCAATATAAGGAAATAAAGGAAGAAGGGAATTACAGTGGATTTGTGAAGAAAGCTTTTAGCTGTTTTGTGAATGACTTAATCTTTTATAGGATCTAGTCTTAACTTTTCGGGGAAATTCTTAGAAAGCCTCTTAATTCTGAGAATTTTCTTACATATTAAAAACCACTGCGTCAATGTAGCACCATCGCAATACTGTGGTCATTTTAGCCTGTACCCAAGACAGTGGGCTGTTTTTGACATAGTTTTAAAATTTATTTTTGTCATTACATTTGAGTTATTTTCCCAGAAGAAAATGTTTTGGTTGCAAACCATCATAATCCACTCAATTTATCATCATTTGTGTGTTTTGCATGCACGTCATTAGAAATAAGACATTAGTGGCAACTTTAAGTCAAAACTTGAGCTTGTATCTAACACTGGTCAAAAAAAACATTTTAGTTTGGGTTAATAATCTAAAACTAACTTTAACACAGGGTTAAATCAACCGTATTGGCAATTAAAGTGTTGATGAATAATTATAAATGTGGAGGTAAAAATCAAACAGTCTAAAAGTGTGGGGAAACAAGTGCACATTCAGAATAGCTGTGACCGCATAGGCACATGCACCCCCCCTTTGCTACGTCCTCTTTTAGCCAATTGGCATAAACGCAAACACACACACTTGACCTCTATGCCAAATGTCAGCTCCTTATGCGGAATTTATCAACATAGCTACGGAGTAGGCTCTGCGTCGACATGGAGCTACGTCATAGCCTGACGTGCACCTCCCCAGAAATGTGAATACACATTGCAGCGTTGCAGACCTATCTGTTTTTGTAACTGTAAAACCAATAAAACCTCCACAAACACACCTTTTTAATCCTTGTGTGTGATTTTTATCCTTCAGGGATTTATACTTTGGGATTTATCCTGGCTTCATATTAGCAGAGGAAATCTCAGCTCGTTGCTAGGCTAATTTACAATGTAAAATGCCATAGACTTCTGCTAATAATGTTAGCATGTTATATTTGTTTGGAAAACGTGTTAAGTATAGACAGATGTTTGTCAGTGAACCTTGTTGCTGTTGTCCCTGGTTTTATATGAGAAGAGGTAAAGATTGCTAGCTGCTGAGCTAATTTACACAATGTAAAATGCCATAGTCGAGACATAGGCTTGTGCTAATAACATTAGCATGTTGTATTTGTGGGGAAATGTGTCCGGATAAAGACAAGTACTTTATTTGTGAATACTGTGAGTTATAGTGAAGCCAATTTGTGTACTTGTGTTTGAAATTGTCTCTATTAAGCCACGTTTAATGTGTGTTTAATGTGGGTTTGAATCAACTAAACTTTACAGCACTTCACAGAAACCTCTGGTGTGGTCTAGTGTTTTGGAGGTGTAACTGCAGAGTGACACAGACACACCGCCGCACAAATATGAATGCTCACAACAGCGTAGGCGATGTGTGTAGGCTACGGCCTGTCACATAAGTATAAATCCCCTCTTAGGATGAAAACTGTGGCTGCCAAAGAGTGGGGGTCGACCAGCAGAGCGAGCTATAGCGCTGCTGGTCACACCTAAAAAGTGGATGATTGATCCAATGAGACAGTCATAGTTTATTTTTTTAATTCTTCCTCCAGATAATGATTTCGGCATGGACAGGACGGGAGCAGAGGGTGAAGAAGAGGATGATGAAGATGATGACGTGGACCTGTCTGAGGTCCAGAGGAGGAAAGAGAGACTAGAGAGAGAACAGTGGCTCAGAGAACAGGTGGGTCGTCGGGTTAATAAAAAATAAAATTGCAGTATTGACAGTGCAGGCTTAAAAGGGAGTTATTTCTATAAACATACACAGAAAAGCCAAATGCGTGTGGTTGAGTCATCCCCCTCCTCTGCAAGCGGGTGTTGTTATTTCGTCTTCATTCCTTTCTCCGCGTCTCTTCTCACAGTCTGAACAGAAAGCCAAGAAGGGGGAAGATTTGGACGCAGATGATGAGAAGATTGGAGATGAAGACAGTCAGTTTATGAAGCTGGCCAAGAAACTGACTGCCAAGACTCTGCAGAGAAAAGGTCGGTTTCATGTGAGGACTCACAACACAAATGATCCCATGACCTTAAAAACACCCAGACACGTGTTAGTCCAATAATAAACACAGTAATTGGCTCAAATAGCAAACAATTAAAAAACACAATCTGCACACAGGTAATTCCAAATGTGTGTTTAACAGTTTCCAGATTTTTTAGCAGAGAGAAATAGTCTAATCTTAGAGTCTATATTGTTTTTGATCCACTTTGCACTGCTTGTCAGGTTAGAGGACTGTTGGTAACTTCACGTCATGTGCGTCATAACTTTTGAGATAAAGCAGAGAGGCAGACACACACTGAATTTAGCAAAACACTGGCATGTCTCCCAGCAAACTAAACAAAACGTGACAAAGAGGGGAAACTACTGCCAGTGCTGTCACTGCTAAATGGCCAGTTACTTCAGAGCGTTCATTCTCAGACAGTTGTGACATTCTTGTGTTCCGGGAAAAAGAAAATGTGAAAAAAAAAAACTGAGTGACTGCAAGTAATATTCATGCATTGTCGTTACTCAGAGCCGAATAACAAAGTGGGCTCTGCAACCGGACATTAGTCCAGTTTTAAAGGGCATTATTTTAACTATTTGTGCAGCTGAAGCAGCAAACTGAAGACATAAATGTGCTGTTTATAAACACTCTCTTCACACAGTTGTACAACACCATTCAAATCGTCAGTATATCAAGATTAAAACATTTCAGGACCACAAATGTAACACGATGAAACCCGATCATTTCATTTGTAAGTGTTGATGTTTTCTGAAGAGCATTTATTTACACTATTTTATTATCCAACTTTCAAAATTTTCAAAGCAGAGCCCCCTGTGGTACCACAACCAGAAAAGAAGACGACAGCAGCTCTCAACCCTTTCCAGAGGCCCTCGCAGCCTTTACAGGTACGTCACTGTCAATACCCATGGTGAATCTGGTCTCCTGATTCTTTTCTTTTTTTTTTTTTTATTCCTCTGTTTATTTATTCAACTGTTTGTAGGAAATGTCTTACTTCATTACATTGGTCTGAGCTTGATTCCAGTGCAAGTTAGTTGGGCACTTTGTTTCAAAGTCAAGAAGATATTTAGAGTTTTGGCAAAAACAGGTAGCATCTGACTTAACAAAAATGGCGTAACTTAGACCAGGCCTATTCAACTGGCGGCCCGGAGGCCACATCCAGCCCAGAAGCAAGCTCCGATTGGCCGTGATAGGGATTGGTACCGAGACCCGGTATTAAATAGCCTGGGGCAAAATTAATGAAGACCATCGTAATAAGCTCCGTTATCAGCTCTCTCATTGTTACTTTTTAAGTTTTGGTTTTTGATTGGATTCTCTCCTGCATTCTGCATGCTGACCTCCTCCACACACACACACACACAGACACACGCAACCATGACCGAGTGAAGTCAGACAGCTGCAGAGCAGATGAAGGGAATATCACTTCAAGATTACTGTAGTTGACGACGAATACGCTTGCTATTATAAATAGGTGCAATAAACCCTTGCCAGTAAAAAAGCCAATACTTAATCAATACATGTTTTCAGCCTGTAGAAAAGGATTTCAGTCTGTTCTGTTCGCAGTCTCTCATTGACCACTATTACGCTTTACAATCGCGGTTTACACAAGTACATCGCGCTAGCAGGACCAACAGTAAATTATTAAAAACAAACTAAAATTAAAGCTGTCTGTATGTAGTCTGTTTAACCCACTTTGCCACTTATCTCAAATGTACCTGAGGCAGCTGACCTGCGGACAGTGAGTCTCCTCAGTAGAGGGGGGACAGAGAGCAGAATGAATGATTGATACTGATGTTTGTTCCTCATGCTTACATAATGTAACTCAGTGTTGTAATGTCAGTTATTGTTTACTGACATTACAGTTATGTTTATTTTATTAGAATGTTATATTTGTTTCCAGTGAGATTTTATTGAGTTTATATAGTGACTGTGTGCTGTTGTAGACATGACTGTTGCTGCCATGGACTGTATAAAAATATATCCTGTGTACTTTCCTAAACACTTGACCTTAAAGGAAAATGTCAGGAGGTGAGGTGTGTGCAAGTGTGTGTGTGTGTGTGTGTGTGTGTGAGTGTGGGAGAGAGAGAGGAGAGAGGGAGATGTTGGTAAAGACAGCGTGTTATTAGATACTGTTAATGCCACTTGTTATGCTTCTGTGCATTAATAGCTATTTTTTAAGCTGTTCCTGCATTAAATGATGCTCCTCAGTCAGATATGTGACTAAAATTTATTTATTTCAAATGTGACACGAAAAACTTTGCTACATTCACTATTATAATTTGCACTTGTTTAGAAATTTGTCATTACCGAAAGCTTAAAAATAGGTTGCCTGCTGCTGAAAATGTCTCGCCCATAGACATTCTTTGGTTTAAAAATCCAGCCAAATTGAATTTTTAATTGATTAGCCTTGACGTTGTGTTTCTATTTTAACAAGCACTGGTTAAGCAACCAGGAAACTCACAGACCTATTGCATGCGTTAAATCATCTCACGGGGGGACGAGGTTAGAGACAACAGTGGGAGAAATAAATGAGTCAGAGAAAAGTGATTTCACATTTCACACAGCGTGTTCTAAAGAGAGAAAAGCGGACAGCACAAACCGAGCTTTTAATCAAGAATAGACAAAATGTTACATGTTGATTCTTCCCACAGGCAGTTCAAAACCAGGATGTCTCATCACCATATGTTCAGAGACCGTGGCGATTATAAAAAGCGGCAATGTGAAGCGCCACTACGAGACAAAGCACAGAGCATCTTTGGAGCAAACACACCCACTCAAATCTGAACTAAGAGCACAGAAGATAAAATATTTTTTTTTACAGCTCTGAGGCACTGGTGGTCTGTTCCCCCTGTTAGAAATAACAAGTCACCTACTAGCTAAGACCATATGCCACTAAATTCAGACAAATTTTCAGTAAGATTATGAGTTGATTTCATGTGTCATTTAGACTACCTGTCCATATTGCAACATTACCAGCACCCACTTAATGAGAGGTTTGTTTGCCTTACCAGCTGATCTGGCAGACAGGCAGCCATCAAGTTTAAGAATCTAGTGGGTTAATGACTGGGAACCAGCTTGTGCACCCAGTGGAGAGTTAAGATCAGTTTCCTGCCTTGTTCTTACTTTTAATAAACAAAAACATCACTGAAACAAAAAGAGTCCATAATGATATGTGCGAGTGGATGTCAGCTTTAAATATTTTACCATCAAAGCTCATGATGTATTCCCTATGATCTATACAAGGTCAATGTAAGACTTATGTTTTATTGATCTCCTCCAGGTGAGGAGAGGGTCACTGCTGAGTCAGCCTCACTCCGTCCTTCAGAAGCTGGCCTCGATCTCGGAGGGGAATCCTCTGGCGCCCAGAAACAGCCGAGGATTCCTGTTTCAAACTCTGTCTCCTGAGAAGGACAAGTCCACCGCAGACGCTCCTCAGAAACAGGTGAGCGAAATAATTGTCCCTTTAACAACTGTGTCATAGTCATTCAGGTGTAGGAGCTGAGATAAAGGGAGCCTGATAGCTTCCTGTTTGCTCAAAACCAATGAACAACGACACCATTCACTTCCATGTTGCACACTTACTTGCTCAGATGTACTGAGCCGAATATACAAAATATCTGCCTGGTCAAAATAACATTTCACCCTAAAATCTTAGTATTAACTTAAAATTGAAAGGTCAAGGTGGAATTTATTGTCTCCATAGACAGTACTTAGTTAACAGGGGATGATGGTGTATTCCTGTCGTGCTCTGGTGTAAACAATAGACAAACAGGTAGGTAAAAGATATTATTATTAGATAACAAACAATAAGTGGTGGAAAAGTGCAGTCTTGCGTATAAGAGTTTGAATCCCCAATATCCTGCATTAAATATCAGACAGAAGTTAGTATTTGAGTCTTTTAGAGAACTGACATTCCAAAAGTCTGCAAAAAAAATTCAGTCAAGTATTTATGCTATATAATACAAATCCCATGTGCACAATCTGTTTCAAAAATGATTTGTTTTTATGGCAATACTGGTATGATTTTTTTTAAAAACACGTATTGCAAAACCGTCTCATGTCCAACTCTGGTCATTAAGTCAATATGACATCATGTAGTTAAATGGTAACCAGTTAATGAGTGTCCGTAAAGAGTGTCCCACCTATCATCCTGGGGCCCTGTTTCACAAGAACAGATTGCAAACAGTGGTAGCATCATGTTTTACAAATTGCAAAACAGTTTGAGAGTCCTCTGGTGTCCTCATGCATCGATCCAAACAGTGATGAATGTTTGTTTTGATTAGATAAATGTTTCAAAATGAATGAAAAAGTGGGGGAATGATCTCGTGTTGCATATCGCAGACCTGCATGTTGCAAACTGAAATGGACCGCATGAGTAAATCAAACTAAAATGGAAGAAGTCGCTGTCTGTCTTTCTGTTTGTCTGTCTGTTGATCCTTTGATTTTGACAACCGTTGATGTCATCGACTTCACACTTGGCAGTTGTGTTGCAGAGGACCCGAGGAAGTGCGGTGTCAAGTGTGAGCTCTTGAGATCTACGGGGCATTTTATTAGTAGTACGTTATGAGTAGAAAGTGTAGTGTATTGAGAGGAGACTCAAATTACCTGTTACACCGCTGAACAGCATGCTGGTACAGCTCACTCTCCATCTGTGTTTCAGTACATTCAAAAACAGATGACGAAAGGCAGACAGGACATGTGACATTGTAGCAAACTCAAACATATCAGGCGTCAGCGATGTAACTGTCTGAATCAACACCTTTGTTCCCAGACCCATGCAAGCGCTGTGTTGAGTGTGAAGTTGTTTGCATGAGCGATATTCTAAAAACCTGCAATCAGCCTGTTCAGAACAGGCACATTTTGAGAACAATTGGCTCATGGCACTGCTGACATTTCTGTTTTTTAAAAAATCAACATCATCATTTTTTTGATGAAACTGCCATATTGGTAACTAAAACCTTACCCGGGGAGCTTGAGTCATTTGTAAAGACTGTGGCAGAGGCCGTCTGTGATATTAGTCAAGTAAAAATTCCACTACAGATTACCCACCATATTTTGTCAGATGTTACGTGATAATTTTGGTCCCATGTGAATTAGCATCTCTAATTTATTATTGTTACGCAGATGCATACAATGTTTCATACACAGTTAGCTAGCTGTAGTATTAAAGTAAAAAATAATGTAATTCACAGTGCACTTTAAAGCCCACTGTTGGCAGCTACCTGCAGCCTTTAAGGTGGAATGTTGCCATG
The DNA here is from genome assembly GCA_029783705.1 of Chaetodon striatus. Classification (NCBI taxonomy): domain Eukaryota; kingdom Metazoa; phylum Chordata; class Actinopteri; order Chaetodontiformes; family Chaetodontidae; genus Chaetodon; species Chaetodon striatus. The sequence goes on along the minus strand of JAPZEB010000008.1, from coordinate 6,630,529 downwards.
CATGAGTTTACATTGTTAATCAGTCAACACTCCTTAAATATCAGTATGACGACTTGGACCATTCCACTTCCTATTGGCTCTCCTGCATGACATGTACTTAAGTGTTGATAGGATCAACGCTTATAAGTTTGTACATTTCAACCAGATTACGCAAACTGTGAACAATCCATTTTCTCACTCCAGCAGCACCACACCTATTGCCTTTACATCATGTCCCAGAATAATGTCAGTAAATTTGAGTAAAATACAGACTTCTCTCATCCCGGACGAATGCCCTGCATGAAATACAGACGACTGGGGGTAATTTCTAAATCGCATGAGGTCCCCAGGTAATACTAATCCTGTGCAAGTAGGGCTTTAGACTAGAAAAATGGTCAGTCACATTTCCCAGCTGTTTTGAATAATAGGATGATTCTCTGCTTTGGCCTCCACCCAGTTTGATTTTCCCAATCCTGTCTGGTTGTGTATCTTTTTGAAAAGATCTCAGTGTTCTAAAAATAATCTCAAAAACAAAATACTTTCCAAAGATCTTGGAGAGAGAGACGGCTCAGTGTGATCGTCATGTGAGTGTGATGGCTCAATCCGATGTCTTCTAGATTTATGACACTAGGTGGAGCCAAAGCCCATCCCACCTATTGGATACGATTAATGCAGAAATGACTGCAGGTTTTTTCCAACCGTATTCTATCACAAGATTCACAATTACATAACATGTCATTAAGTTTTTTTTTTTTTTTTATTAGGTACATTAGTTTTAATTTAATCACAAAACACATTTTCTTCTGTATTCTTTAACCACACTGATCCTTAACTGCCTGTATGCATCAAGGTATTGATGTTTTGTACAAGAGTCTCAGTGTTCTGAAAAAAAGCTCTGGATGTGTTTGACTTCAGATGATGAAGAAGAGGGGGCCGGTGGAAGCAGTGAACCCAGCAGCGAAGAGGGTCTGCAGGGAGAACCAACCTGCAGGACAGACTAAAGGCCCTCAGAGGAGCATCTTTAACTTCCTGGACCACTGATCCTTCACAATACACTAACTGAATGATGATCATCAGCATGCTGGGAAGCAAACTGATAAAGGGCTGAAATAACCAGCTACCTCCAGTATTCCACCAGCCAGTAAGACTTCAGACATAAAGGAGGTGGTAAAATGATCACGTACCAAGGTGGCTGGTAGACGTCCCCTGTGTCACTTCTGAAACGCGGATGCTTGTATGTGTGTTTGCATGTTTACATTGCCCTAAAATGGCAAACTAAAGTACACCACTCAGGCGTCTCTTGATGTTTTGCTTTTGTTTTTATTTACACACGTTTGCTGTTCACCCGTTCACAAGCATTGATCTGTCACACCATACTTGACTTAATTTGGACTTTCTGACAGAGGTTCATATTTTATCATGTAAATAGGATTGATTTTGTTTTTTAATCGTTAGGGAAATTTTGTACTATGATTTAAATGTTTTACGTTGTAAATAAAAGTGTATTTTAAGACATTTCTCTTGTCTTCTGTTGTCAGACCAGGTGTGAGCTGTAAGTCCTTTAGGTGGCCAGGTGCCTCTTTCTTTTCTCTAGCACCACCAACAGGTAGATAATTTTGCTTTTGCTTAAATATTTGGTACAAATACTTGTGGTCCCCAGAGGATGAATCTTGCCGATTTTTGTGATCCTCTGACTTCTCCCCCAGCACCACCACGACGTTTATCACATCATTTGTGTGTTGAATATTTTATTTATGGATTTTCAGTTTTGTAAATAAGCACAACTAAAAAAGGAGTTACCCACCCGCTATCCTGAGATATCAACAACAATACAAAGATTAAAAAACATGCTTTTATAGGGTACAAAGCCTTATGATTAGCAGAATATTCAGCACCAGCCCCTGGATAGATTAAGAGAAACATACACATAGTGCATGTACACATATGCTGAATATACACACCTATATGCATGCGAATGCTTTAGGCCGTTGTTGATAGATGAGACAGAAATGGTTTCGACATTTTATCAAAGGTTGCAGAGCTGAGGGAAACACTTGATCAAACCCTCTTCTACCATCCTAATTTTTCCAAAGGGTTAAATACTGATTTTTGCAGCAATCATGCCATATCGTATTGTCTTATTGCAAGTGGGGTAGAGCTCGTACATGTCCAGATGTAACTTTTCATGTCGCACCACCACCAGTTTAAAATTGTAATTTATCCAACACTTGAGTTTATGACTTCATACCTGCAAAGCTAATGACCAATCCCATCAGCCTCAGCTGTACTTTGCTAATTAGCAAATGTTAGCATGCTAAACTAAGACATTTCAGCACTTAGCTTAAAACACCATCGTGAAAGTGGTGACTTGCAGCCTCAAAGCCGCTAACATGGTTGTTGTTCATTCTCTCCCGTATTGAGCTAAAGGGTAACATCTGTATTTTTCTACCTGGACTCTATTTTCCCATGATTATTTTCTTCTCAGGGACTAATGGAAAAAACAGTTTTTAAAATTTGGCAATTATTAAGAGAGGCTGCAATGAAATCCTTACAGGTATTAATGCACCGTCAATTTACATCCACTAATGTGCTTGTTTTTGCCACTGACAGGCTCAGACTGTTATTACAGCGTCTAACATTATGGAAAGGATCTCTATACAGTCCTTTTAGTTTAACAAGAAACCGCCCTGAAATCACTATCATCAGACAGAAACAAAATGTAACTCACAAAAACCATCTGTCATTCCACCGTTCCAGTGTCTTATAAACCTGGGACAGTGGAAAGCACCTGGAATAAACCCTTGACTCACCCAGTTAGATGCCGCTTTACTGGACCAGTTTTCAAAATGTTGTTCCCATCAGTCTCTCACAAAAAACATGGGAAAATTACCCTTTAATATGTTTTTTCACTGCCCACACAACAAACAGTCCATCTGTAAAGACATTTTTGCTCTTAAAGTGAATGTTCGGGGATAAATAAAGTTTTACAGTCATTTATAGAATGTGAGATTGGCCTGTATCAAAGGTTTTCTGAAAAACAAAAACTGTTTCATCATTTGTGAAGGACACGAAAGCCCCCTGGAATCTAA
>JAPZEB010000008.1:6612733-6624365 GCA_029783705.1 Chaetodon striatus | reverse complement strand
AGGGAGCAGGCCGAAATAAGCAAGTACACTTAGAAAAAGGCCCAAAATTTGTGAGCAAATTTACAGAAAAACAATCCTAAAGTCGTTGACATAAGCAGATTTGGCAACCGCAGTGTAGATATCTTATGATGAAACTAAAAAATCCATCCTCTGACACTTGAGCTTGATGTCTACCAGGTCTACCATGTCTACCAAACCTAAGAGGTTCATAGGTCATGCTTCTCAAAGGATTTTTTCCCATTTACAGCAGCTATATGCACGTTTTTTTAGCCATTTGAGATCAGAAAATGCCCAAAAATCTGCAAATCATCTGAGAAAAGGTCATAGTTGCAAAGGCAAAAAAACATCCTGTAGAGCCAACATCTTATTTTGTATTTAATTGTTCTCCAGCTGTCTTCACCATTCTGAAATCATAAAATCAATAAACCTTTAAGATGACTAATTTTTACTCCTGCTGCCTAAAAAGGGGTAGAATTGTCTGATGTAACTATTTTTTAAGTGACATAACATAGGTGTGGCAGGAATTTGGCGTAAACACCATCAATAATCTTGAAACCTATCTTTTAAGCTATGCTGGAGCTCACAGGATAAATGTTAAGTTGACAAATCTGCTTCACTGGAATCCATCCCATAATAGTCTGGGCTGCTCTAATTGAAAATCAAGGATTTCCAACAATGCCAATATCCTGAATTGAAAATTAGGCCAACATCGAGCATGTACTCAATTAGATTACATTTCTTTAGGGAATAGTATGGCAGGACAAACAACATGTGCATACTATATTTCTTGACTTAAACTTATTTTGAGAAAACATTAAGTGCTGGAGCTCCAGAAGTCACCTCCCTGCTGCGCCTCTGATGTCGACATGTTCAAAACCTATCAGAAAGTCAAGGTATTTACTGTTGTGATTCGTCTGCTTGAAATTCACTGTGTGATTTCCTCTGTTTCCCAGAATGCTGTTTGACAAGCACCAGAGGACGGGCCTGACCTTGTTCATTGAGCTCAATAAGAAGAAGGCAGAGAGAGTGACAGTAATGGCAACAGCCCAGTAAAACCAACAGATGATATTTTTTTGGTGTGTTCGGTCCTTACCATATACCGTAAAGGGTCCAGACCTATCGCACACATTATCATTCTTCTATAGGGTAAAATGCACCTGCTTGTTTGTATTTCTTTAAACCAATCACAGTCATCTTGGACAGCGCTAACACCGATGCGGTGTTGCACTTGCAAAACAGTGTCAGGGGGAAATTCTTTGTGGGAACATTTGCATGTTCTCCACAAAAAAAAGAAACACCACAAAAACCTAGAACTACACCCACCAACAGTATCACCACGCAGAAGCAAACATCTATTCACTGCTAGCTGACCCAGCATCACTTAGCTAGCTAACTAATTTTACAGCTTAGCCGTGGAGGATGCTATGAATATTTACATCTCTCACTGCCATGAGCACGAGCTTCTCATCCATGAGTAGATGCACACTTCCCTCAGCCAGGTGATACAGTTAGTGGGTGTAATTCGGTAGAAAGAAACAAACACATGACACTGTTCACAAGGTGGATTATTTTGACTAACCAGGTCATGATTCCTGGAAAGAGACATTGCTGTTGATTTTTCAAATCTATTTTTTGGCGCTCTGAGCATCACAAGCTGAGTGCCATCTATTTCCATGATATTGGAGAGAAGGCAGACATCTCTACATCTTATATCTCCAACACTCTGCAACTCACACCAAAACAATCTAGATTCAAACATAACACTACAAGTAAGAGGAAGAGTATGTATTTTTGATTTTGGGGTGAACTGTCCCTTTAATATAGGTCGATAAGTAGTAGTTATAATAAGTACTACTGTATGATATGTGTGCCGATAATTTGTAACAGTACAGACACGTCATTTCAGAATCAAAATGTTTGACTCAACACTTTTGTGTGTGTGTCTGTACAGGGTGGAGCAGCTTTATCAGAGGGTCATGTCTCTTGTGAACATGAAGAGTGTGGTGTCAGACATCTCTACAGCTGATATCTCCAACAATCAGCTACTCACACCAAAACAATGTAGATCAAAACATAGCACTACAGATAAGAGGGGAAAAATGTCCTTACATCTACTTTGTAATGTGTTTTAAACCTTTCAGAACATGTTTGTTTACTGCTTATAAATGCTTGACACTATATGTCTTAGTATTACAAAACTGTCTGTGTGATCTGTGAGGGCTGAAGTGACTATCTGTATCTTTGTAATGAGGTTAACACCGTGTCATCATGTGGCTGTTGAGTTGTGATAAATATAGGCCTGTTGCTGTACATTCAAACCTACATACCAGCCACACAGTAACATGACAGCCGTCTCTGTCCTCACGTTGTTCCTGTTCATTCTCCACAGTTTCCCTTTTCCTGCAGTCCCAGCCCAGTTTAGGAAGTGCTATTAGTCAGCCAGTGCTTTCCCAGAACCACAGTAGCAGAGAGAGGATGGGAGGAGGAGGAGGAGGGAGGAAGAGGAAAAATAAACACATAGGAGGGTCGGAGGAGGAGGAGGAGGAGGAGGGGAAAAAATTGGGAGGGCACAGAGTCCAGCTTCTCCCCCGAACAGCTAACCAGCTAAAAAAGGTAAGAACAAACCAGAACATGATGCTAATATATTCACACGCTGCTGTGTCAGTCATTTGACTTATGCAGGCGGCAAACAGGAGATGAAAGGAAGGGTCTGAGCTTGTTTGTACCGAGAGAGGACACAGCACAGACATGGGGTGAGCGTTACATAACGCCCAACGTACATGACATATTCCTGTTTTTCTGCTTTTTTATCAAGTTAAGAGAACCAGCCGAGGCTTTTTTAACCTTACCGGTTCGCTGTAGACGGATTAAAATTTAAAACCGTCGTGTTTTATGTGTTTTTCAACCTTATATTCATCACTAAGCCGTCAATATGCAGCCACTGAGCGCCATTGGTCGCCTTCTCTGTGTCTTCTGCCGTCGTCCGTGCAATAACAGGCATCTCTTTGAGCAGATGAGAAACAACCAGCCGGCAGCAGCAGGACTGTTTTGGTATTATTCCTCTTTTTTTATCGCCTGCTGTTGTTTTTGCTTGTGTAAAAATACAGATATATCAACATAAATCTATTCCTGCGCATTATTTCAACACATTATAGGTTGTTTTATGTTTTAATTTCAGTTTAGGGGCGTCAAACGTCGATTTTACAGAGAGAAACAGCCTGTTTTTTCTCCTCGTGATCGTCAAGCATCAGTCTGTGCCTGCTGCACGCGCGCTCCCGACAAAGCCACAGTCGCTGTCCTTCAGCACCACGTGAACGCGCGTGCAAAGAGAGGAGAGGAGAGAGGGGGATTGATTGACAGCAGCCTGAAGTCAGGATTAGAGAAATTTCCATTCTGAGGAGACATGTAAATATTTGATGCTAATAGAAGTGGAGTGTGCAGACCAGCCTGTAGTTCTAGACATAATCTAGTTATAAACAAGGAGTTTGGTGCGACCTACCAGTGTGTGTGTGTGTGTGTGTGTGTGTGTGTGTGTGTGTGTGTTTGGGGTGAGGTGGTGAACTAGATTTAATTTTCCACTTCACCAGTTTTATTGCAGCTTTGGCTCATCCATGTATATCCAACTGTTATTACTTTGTTGCTTTTAATTCAGCCCTGTTAGCAGATACTTTACATTTCAGATGAACATTTTCCAAAGTGTACCGTGGCTTTTTTTAGGCTGCTGGTGACTCTGTGTGTCGTCTACGCAGCTGCTGGTTTTAACTGGTGCTTGTACACAAAATCAACTTGCAGAGGGACTGGAAAATTGCTGTCAAAGTCACTTTATGGTTGGCTGATGATGCAGTTGAAAGCTTGGCTTGTTTTGAGAACTTGAGCTTCAGGGAAGATTCGAGAGCTTGCTATGGAACGGCATCCGATTAATATGCTATGTTTTGTCTGGAAATGAACACAAAACGGAAACAGAGCCATTGTTTAGAGGACACAAACACAGACGAGGTTTAAAAATACTCTTTGCGCCTTTGATCAGTAGATATCATTTGTTTTTTGGATAACGTTTGAATTTTTTGGATGCTAGTGCCAGCAAAGTATCTGAGTAACTTGGTACAAGTTGCCAAATTGCTGGCATTTTGCTAACGTCACACTGTTTACGGGAAATCAGTTCTTCTTCACTGCTATGGAACAGTATTTGCCAGCAGCTGCACCACACAGCTTTGTATGGCTGCTGTTTTAGAGCAGGAAAAAGGGTTGACTTTAAGGAATCTGCGGTTTTGTGACACTACTTTAACATGTATTAATAAACTGCGTAATATCGGATCAGTTCATAGACTTGCATTCTTGCAGATACCCGCGTTTTAGGAAGTATCACGGGCATTTCCGATACTGGTATTGGTATGAGAATTACTCTAAACACAAGCTGACATACAGCAACTTTGTTGATGAATCTGAGGTTGAGGTTCTTTCAGTGCTTTAATGTTCTGTCTCTTGTCGTTCCAGTGAGGCTCAGTCGAGGTCAGTGATGCTCCAACATCAGGACCAACCTCTGAACTCGGCCTACCGAGGGCAGGGAGGCTCCAACAATGGCTCTTCCTCCTCACTGCGGAACAGGAAGTGTGACAAAGATGGCAACTTCAACTTCCTGCCGGGCAAAGACAACGAGAGCTTCAATGGAAGTGGAGGAGGAGGAGGAGGAGGAGGAGGAGGAGGAGGAGGAGGAGATGAGAACCGAAACCAGGTGCGTCCCCGCAGCTTGGGTCGTGACCCTTCAAACTCCTCTTCATCCTCTGGGTATCACCACAACTCAGGGGTCCTGTCACCGCGCTCCCGCCTGCCCTGCTGGAGCCCCCTGGAGCCCCTGCCTGAAATCGAGAGCGGGGAGGACGGGTATGGCCGGGTGCCCCCTGATGGAGCGGAGGAAGGTAGGATGCAGGAGGAGGAGAGGAGGGTGATGATGAGCCACAATGAGGAGAAGCAGAGAGAGAAACGGGAGCAGCAGAGGAGGAGAAGCAGCTCAGGTTTCAGAGGAAAGGAAGAGGAAGACGATGCGGTGCAGGAAGATGATGACGAATGGGGTGACAGCGACTCTGAGTCTGAGTCAAGCTACCGCTCCGGCGGCAGCATGTCCTCCCTCAATATGGACAGTGGAGGTGAAGGGGTGCTCATGGGAGGCTGGGACCGCATCGGTGTTGGGGAACCAAAATCCAACCAGGAAAGCGACCTAACCAGAAACAGCAACAGAGAACCAGCAAGACACCGGAGCTTCAACCGCAAGTCGGTGACAGGAAGCAACCTGGGAAACGTTCTGGAGGAAGGAGCAGAAGACAATGACGACCAGTCCTCAGACTCAGACGGCGACGTGCCAGAGCTGATGGATGCGGTGTGGACGCTGCGAGACCGCGAGCGCTTCAAGGCTCAGGAGATGGAGAAGCACCAGGTGCAGCTGACCATGTACCGCCGCCTGGCGCTGATCCGCTGGGTCCGCACCCTGCAGGGCCGCATTCAGGAGCAGCAGAACCGCCTGCAGTCCAGCTTCGACATCATTCTCACGCAGAGGAAGGAACTGCTGCGTATGGGCGCTGCTGCCGCCATAGCCAACGCCACACCCCCTGCCGCCGTCAGCCAGTCATAAAAAAAAAGAGAGATGGGAGGAACTGAAACAGGAAGTAGTTAAAAATATTTTTGCTCTGTTTGCTTCCATCCTGGAGGCAGTTATCCTGAAAAGACAATCTCCCATCATCCTGTCTGATGTTTTTAAGCTTCACACCCATGTTGCTGATTGTAATGACACGAAAACGTGTGTTTTTGTTGAGTTTCCTGACTGGTGTCCCACCCAGAGCATCAATAAATGTATCTGACTCATCTTTAACTGGACTTCACTGCTGCATCTACACCAAACCAAATGATTTTAGGATGTATTTGTTGTAAGATTAATATGTTTCTACAAAAAAAAAAAAAAAAATCAGTGTAAGGTGTATTTGTGTGTCTTGACCTGTGCGTAAAAACAACACCTGCTGTACCAAAAGAGTATTTGAAGATATGTAGATTTATTGTTAGAGATGATTTATACCCTGAGATCATACTGTATATAAAGAGAGATAATACGTAAATTAAAAGATTAAATAAAATAATCTTATATCAATCTGATTTGTTTGTGTCGTCTGTTTGTTTGCACCAGATCTAATGAAATTTGAGGTTTTGTAATCAAATCTTTTTATAGATAAATATGAGGGGAAGTCCACAGAGTTAAAGAGCCCAGAGCCTTCATTTCATTCCAGATCAGCATGTTGATTTCAAGGAGCAGGTTTATCAAAGCTCCCTCAGTGCAGATATGACTAAAAAAAAGGGCAGCTTTTTTTATCTTCTCTAGCTGTACTTGCTGTTATGGAGGCCTCGGGCGAATGACCTTTCAGCTAACAATTGCCTCTTTGTCAGCTGAACAAAGTTGGTTTGTATCGGCTCATCACACGGGGCTGTGGAGTGTGTGTTCTGCGGGGAGTGTGATAGCCGTGTGAGGCTCAGGCGTCAATCTCTATGGGCATGGCTGCTGCCGCGGGCACTCCGAGATCATCTCACCTCCCTCTATGTGTATGTATGTGTGAGTGTTCACAGAGATACCAGCCGCACTGCCACCCTATAATCTCCATCCTGAGCGAGTCATAGAGGGGAGGGGCCCCGGGGAGACTGTCAGTCTGCGCCCCGGGGCCCTGCAGGTCCTATCCGGCCGCGGCGAACAGACGCCGGTCCGGTTGCGCGCAGGAGAGCCAAACCCCGGGGCAAGTTTGGGGATAATCCCCGTCTATGCCTCCTAACTAACTCTGGTTTATTTCTGCAGCTTATCGCCTCTCCTGGACGCAGACATCGCACTGAAAGTCTGGGTCGATTTACATATTGATCCCTTGTTCGCTGGCTGAAGGTTGGAGGTTTGAGAGGCATCAAAGCGCGTGGATAACATGTTTACACCGGAATAGTGACTTGTAAGCAACCACCTCTAAAAAAAGGACACGAAGGAGGAACAAACACGCCTTTGATGGTGATTTTGTAACAACCGAGACGTGATTTCAGGGTAGTTAGGAGAGGTTAGAAATTCATCCAAACAAAGCGCATGAAACATGGAGATGAATGAAAGATTTCTGCCCAGTTTCACCTCGGGAAAAGGTGTTTTTAGAGCAGTGGCAGTGTTTTTGTTTCAGTATCATAAAATCCCCTGGTGTATTAGGCCTTGAGGGCCTTAGTTTCGTTTCAACACTAAGAGGGGAGGCTTTTTTTGTCAACATAATTTAAAAATAATAGTGCTTGTGCGAGTGTTTTGTGAAGGGAAATAAAGAAAAGGGCAAAAAAACGTCGAGCAAATGGTTAAAAACACACAGTTTCCACACATTCTCACAGGTTTTGTTCCAACACAGGGGGATCCCATGTGAAATAGAGGGTTTGGAGTCCTATGTTAGAAAAATTCGAGCATCTGGCACTTAATTTTCTGCATTCTGGTCCATTTTTATGCACCAGTTTGTGTCTTGTCTGAACTAATTCATGCTGTAAATGTCTAAAAAGGTCTTCTGCCACTTTCATATTTTTATCATGGGACAGGGGGGAACAAATTCACATATTCCACACACTGAGGGGAACGTGTCCCCTTCCTCCCACCCCCAAATCTACATCTGTGTTAGGCCTTACTATTCCCTCTGACTGACCGAAAAAAATAGGGGCCACTTTCTAAAAAGGCACTCATTAAAAGAGAGTAATTAAATGTTTCATTAACAGTTAATAAATAATTTACTAAGTGTTTATTGATCAGTTATAAGTCACAAATTAGGCCCACTTAGTTGTTGTGAAAAAGCTTTCCTGGCATTAACATAGAAGTCATTGATTAAACAATTTTTAAAATATTTCTAAAACAGTCATAAAATCTGCAGCCATGAATGTCAATAAGTAATTAGTGATAAGGTACATGAATAAATGGATTATTATCAAGATGCTCTTTTGCAGTGGTTTTGTAAAAGGTCAGAGGTCAAACAGTCCCATGAGCACATCTCCACGATGAACCAAACAGACATAGAAAGTGTCCACACTGAAGGATAAACACCATGCAGCAAGACAGATTTCCCACAATCTGGAAAACCAACATTTGTTCCACATTATATCTGATCTGTAAAGCATTATTAATCAGCACAAGACATCAGTTATAACTTATAAAGGCTGCTTTATGAGAAAGTGGTGCCGTCATTTGCAAAGGAAAGACTTGCTCCATAATATTAATATCCATATGACATCAGGGAACTGGATGTAATCTGCTCAGGATTTATACTCTCCTCACCAGGAACTCGTTCGTCTGTCTCAGTGTGATCACTGGGACTCCTGTTTCTGGGAGCACTGACACAGCACAGTGCGCACATGGCTGCTCCTCTGGCTTTCCCTTCTAACTCAGTCTGTCATTTTAAAAAAAGGGAATGGAAACAGCACATGAAGAGATATGGTATCAGATGTGTGTGAGTTGTGTGTTCTTTTTTTTTTCTAATGCAATACTTCCTGGAGAGCAGGGAGGTGTGCACAGCTGGGCCTTGTGGCTCCCCCATGGCGACATGGAGCGGCTGAAGGGGGAGGCTCTCTGTTTTTCTGTGTTGCAATACACTTTACCTTCTTTGCCTCCAAACTGTTTGAGCACAACAGTTGCACAATATCTGTTAAGGATTAAGAATTTTTACCCCACTGCGAATCTTCTATATACATACATTGCTTTGATTGTCTTATCCCGAGCATCACTCATAAAATTATATGACATTTTTATATTTTTGAGCTATTTTAAAATGTTACCAGGCATGTCTTTTACAGCTTGACTGATAAGTCTGTCATCTTTTTTATCATCCTAAATATTTACAACATGAAAGTAGCAAAGGCTTTTTACTTTGACAAAATTAAAGACATTTATAACATAAATTGATGCAGAAAAAAAAGAGATTCAGTGCATATAATTCACCAGATTGCAGGAAATTAAGTGTTAGATGCTCAGAAATGTCTTGTGCAGGACCCCTCTTGTTTCACATGTGTGACCCCTAATGATGAAATTAAACCTACACCCTTGCATACAGGCAAGGGTGGTGCTGGTGGAGCATCAAAGCTTACTGTTCAAAATATAAATCAGGCTACATATCACTTAAAAGCATGTTTTCAAGGCCACTGTGAAGATTCTCTCTGATGTGTTTAACGTCATGGTTTGAAGGAAGATTACTCCACTGTACTTCAGGGATACCACAGAGACAGTAAACAAGTTCCTGATGGAGTCTGGGTTGACCTCGGACTGCCTGACCTGTGACCTGACTCAGCTGATCTCCCACTTTACGTGCTGTTAACAAAACAACATTTCCAAGCCTCTGTCTAACCATTTCCTGCTGAAAACATTTTTAAAAAAGCATCCATGATAAATTCTGTTTCTCCACACCTCATGGTGGGACACACACATTCCTCTCTGACCCAGAGGACACACACAGGAGCGTCTTTGTGAGGATAACAGCAGTGAACGGTGTCCACTAGGGGGAGACACTCCATCACAGACACTCTCAGACACTCAGCACCTGCTGTTGTTTCTCTGCTGTGACACCAGGGGGCAGCAGTATGCATGTGGATCATCCAGCAGTGGTGCACCTAACAGGGGGGCCACCTGGGATCTGTGAGAGGGCTCCCGCTGGGACGCAATACATTGTTTTTCATTACATGTTGGGTTATATAATACAGTGTTTACTGACCTGCAGGACCAAGATGAATGGGAGGGGTGGTTGGATGATCAACGGGAGAGGAAACCAGAGAAAAAAATATATATTTATGACACAAACTTTCCCAGACGTTTGTCTCATGTTTGCTAATTTGTCTTGTAAAAAAAATATTCAGATGAAACTGTGAAGAAGCCTTTGTTTTGTTAAACTGGTCACACTCTGTAGGTTTAATATCTTTCTTTTAATGGGTCATAAGCCGAAGCCATAGTCGAGAGAGTGAGAGAATGCACCTGGATGGCTGTTTTATATTTAAAGTTAGTTAAATAGTTAAGTTTTGTAGATTTGGGTTGTCGATCCTCCTTTCCTCACATTATGTAGACATTTTTTGAGTCTGAATTTGCTTTAAAAGAAAGAAAGAGATTTTTTCCTACATCCTGCAGTAAAGAAAGAAAGAAAGACCACATCACAACTTCTGGATATTAAATGTCCATATCAAATTATAAAACATCCCTGAATGTTTACTTATGTTTAACACCAAAAACTGATCCCTCTGGAAGAAAGTCCACAGTCAGATGTGGATCCACACTGAAAAGTTTTCTAAAACAACCGTGACATCTTCCTGATGTTGTGTTGCTGCCCCTTAATTCCCCATTTTCTTTGAATTCACTTTACGTATCTTTAAGGTTGCAACATGGTCTCCTTCCTCACTGTCTGACAGTATACATATTCTTCATCAGTTTGTGCCAGCTCTTCACTGAAGCTACACGATGTTTATACTCAAAGGCAAAGGTTTTGTTTCAGTATGGGGGCGGAATATATGAAACTGAGGATTTGGGGGTCCTCTGCATGAGAACTTTGAGCATGAAGCACTTTATTTCCTGCATTCTGGCGAATTTTCATACAATGATTTGAGCCTTTTCTGCATCAATTTATGGTGTAAGTGTCTTCAATTTTTTTTTAATATACAAAAGTCCCTAAAATTCAAACACATTTTGTCTTTGGAAACACTGGGATGTCAACCAGAATTTGTAAATAAAAAAAAAAAAGAAAAAAGTTGTGTGTGTCTGAGCTATATTTGGCTGCACACACACTAAAAGTCACTGGGTCAGAATTGACCCGTTAACACAGCACTGGTTTAACTATCTGAATCAATGGCATTGTATTTGCTGGTTTAGTTTTTCTATTACTGTTGTGTTATTTATCCAAACTAGCTTATTAGCTTATTAACTGTTTTGTTACTGATTGTTACTAATATGTTTGTCTTTTGCAGTTTGAAATGTCATTTTAATATTGTTTTGTGACGCTGATGATACATTTGTGATGATTTTGAGGTAGAACTTGAGCTTGGTGTGTCTGCAGTACCCAAACTGGGTTAAAATAACCCGGTTTGGGTGAACAGTATTATAAAAATGACACTTTCAAAAGGTCAAAACAACCCATTGGTACTGAGTAAATGTTCAAAAATGTTTGTTTGCATCAACGTCTTCTCACTTCTTTCTTTATCATCAGCAAAAACAAACAAAACTTGACGTCCTTTGCCTAAATTCACCTCATCTCTGCCCTGTAATGAAAGCAGCCGGTGATATTTTTGCACATTCATGTCTGTGTAAAGCTTTAATTCTTCCTGCTGTCTCATTTACCACTGTGTTTATAGTTTTATCTTTCTGTTCTGCTAAAAGTCCTTTCACATGAAGATTCCTCAGGACACAAGCGGAGGTCGATCTGCGGTCTTGTATTTGGATGCCCTTGACATGAAAAAAGTTTGGGACTCCCCGCTGAAAGCCTCGGCGTTAGCTGTTGTGTGGAGCTTTTTGAACACAGATATACATATATACCCTATCATGCTCTCTCTCTCCCCTTCTTGCCTCTGCCTGATGTAGTGTGACAGTGTGTTCGCCCGCAGCACTCTGCTGGCGTGGAAACAATCAGCT
>JAPZEB010000008.1:6588720-6603331 GCA_029783705.1 Chaetodon striatus | reverse complement strand
AAATCTAGATTGCTCTGGTGTGAGCTGCTGAGTGTTGGAGATATCAGACGGAGATGTCTACCTTCTCTTGAGTATCATGGAACTAGATGGCACTCGACTTGGGGTTCTCAAAGCACCTAAATATGTAAATAAATGAATAAAACTCAACAGTGTCTTTCCTAGAAATCATGACCTGGTTACTCAAGATAATCCACAGACCTTCTTGTGAGCAGTTTTATACAGGAATTATCTTCTTTTTTATCAAACTACACCCAACTGAATCAACACACTCAAGGAACCGTGCATCTACTCGTGGATGAGAGGCTCATGATGGTGCAAGATGTAAACATTAGCCCCTATCACCCTGCCTGTCAAGGGCGAAAATTTTGTGCTGTTTTTCCACAAGGTACAAGGTACAATCACAGAAACTATCTCAGAGAAGAACAGCAACTGCGAATGCCTGCAAACTGGGAAAACACCGAGGTCCAGGAGCTCCTTACCCTCCGAGCAGAGGGTGAGATAAGCCTCCAAGTAACAGGAATGGTAAATGATAGTAAATGATTGTTATTGCTTACAAAGCACTGCTGATGCATTTTTTATGTCACACAAGAGGCCGGCGCTGTCGTTACGTCACGCCCGTCACGCCTCTTTCGCTTCCAGAATGTCAACATGCTGTCTAAAATCACACACTGGGGCGGTATAAGGGTGCAGTTGTTTGGTTCTGTGTAAAAATGCCAAAGCAGCATGGGCAACTAGTAGCATCCTTCTCGGCTAAGCTGTAATGTTAGCTAACTCAGGGGTACGGGGTGAGTTAGCACTATGTGCACGCTTCCCTCTGCATGGTAATACAGTTGCTGCATGTAGTTTGCTAGAGAGAAATTAGTTCCTATATAAAGCTGCTCACAAGGTATGTGGATTTTTTTGAGTAGCCAGGTCATGATTTCTGGAAAGAGACATTCTTGTTGAGTGTCTCAAATGTAATTTTTGGCACTTTGAGCACCACAAGTCGAGTGCCATCTGGTTCTATTATGTTAGAGAGAACACATCTCTACAGCTAATCTCTCCAACACTCAGCAACTCACACCAAAACAATCTGGACTGATAAATATCACTACAGGTAAGTAGAAATATTTATTTTTTATTTTGGGGTAAACTGCCCCTTTAAGTCTAAATATTGTCAGATTATTACTTCAGTCAGAAGAATACAAATCTGAGCGTTTTGTACTTGTGGCAGTTTTTGATAAAAATCAAAAGTAGTAGTGCGACAAAATGCCCCAAAATTTTGAGGTTCAAAATCCCACCCTAGTTTTAAAAAAACCTGTACTCTCATATAGAAATCATAGAAATTATTTCTGTAATCATGTTAAAATTCTCAGAACTGTGATGACTGTGTTTGTTTTAAAAACAAATAATTAATCTATTAAACTACCAGAGGACCAAGTTGAACCTGTAAGACTCCATTCAGACACAGTTAACAAGAAAAAAGGCGGCACACTCAGAGCCAGACATGACGGTTTATAACATCCCCCCTCGTTAGTGCATATTATGCAACACATCCACTTACACCTTTAAGAGACTCTAGAGGAAAACGTTGTACCTGTCCACCATTCTCATTAAATCCAGACATATCGCCCACTCACTCATTCAGTCTGCCTCGTCGTAATCACTAGAGACCAATGCTGTGTGTAGGAATGTTTGTTTGTCAGCATGCTTGGCGAGCACCTTATTAGGGCCCTGTGCAGGTTATCAGTAACAAGTGCTGTCAGTTTCCCATGAATATCAGCCATACATATCCAACAGTGACACTTTATAGCTCAGAATACTTTTGGCTGATTATATAGACAGATTTTTTAATGGCATTGTCTTTCAATTAGTGTGTCATAAGTTAAGCTTGGTCATTACTTGAAATTTTCCTTGAAGAATGTTACTGAACCCAGATTTATAGGGCAATTTACTGTTCTGGGCTCCTTTCACAAAGGCTGTGTAAAACTTAATATACTGCAAGTATGTTTTGTGGGTTTTATTAAATCTGACGTTACTAAAAGTCTCGCTGACTAAATCTCAAAATGTTACGTTTTTGCAGACAAAAGGATTTCTGTAAAATAGCATTGTGACTGAAAGAACCTGTAAGTCTTCATGTAATTCTGGTGATTTAATTGGATGAATATTTATTTACAGGCAAGCAAAAATAAAAGGTGTCTTTTATGTTTAAGAAAGGACAGATGTAGCATAAAATGAATAATCTAAGAACGTTTATTTTCTGACAGTCTTACTCTGAAATTTTATGCCAATTAAATGTGGATGTGAAAACAATATTAAAGGGTAATACCTCTGAACTGCTGCTCACATTTCTGTTGTTTTTCAGTGATACAAATATTAAGAAAGACAAAATGCCAAATCAGTCTCAACAGTTTTCTCCTGATAGAAAACAATCCCCTTATAGCTCTCAGATCCCATCATTCATTCAGATAATGTTTCAAAGATGACAAGCTACACCTTCCACCTTCCACAATAATCATGTTAAACTGTCACATATTTTGCCTCTATGTTACCTGTGTAAAATCAACCAGTTTGTGACTAACAGCTCAATTAACACAGCCAAAGCCCATTTAAACAAACTTAAAAATGCAGTTTTATCATTTGAAGTTGGATGTTTAACGTGACAAATATAAAGATATCTGATCACTGTAAAAAATAAAAAATTGTTTACATGCACTGATAATAAAAAAAGAAGATGCTTTTGGTTTTACTTGTCCTTCTACTGATCATTTGACCACCTACATTAAGATCATTTAAATGAAAAACCAAACATATGAAACGTCAAAATAATCGAAATTCACAATATATAGAACTGGAAATATACATGTGGGTGAATGTTTTGAATAGGACACACTCAGATAAGTGTTGTCAGAGTTTTTCAGCATGTTAGAAGAAAAATAACATGCTGCTTCAGTCTTTCACTCAGTCACAGTATTACTCCACGATCAACTCAAACTCCTCTGCCTCCTCAAACTCTGCATTCATCTGGGCAGCCAGTGCGTCCAGCTCAGAGCTGCCTATCTCCTGGACCTTCTTCTTCCTCCTCCTCTTCTCCTTCACCACAGCCACTCCGGGGATGTTTGGGTCCGGCTCAGGGAACACTGAACCACAGTCCTCCCCCTCCAGCAAAGATGTGAATGAGTTCAGACCAGACAAGGATCCAGAGACCTCCAGACCCGTCTTGGATTGATCGACTCTCCGGACCTCGGGGGTTTGCAGCTTCTCAAAGCCGAACAAGGTCTCCCGGGAGTCGGGGCTGTTGAAGGACTTGTCGCTGAGCCTGCTGTAGGAGCGGCGCACTTTCTGAGACCACACCGCGTCCTCCGGATCTGCTGCCGGCTGGTGGGGTCGAGAAGGCGGCGGTGAGGAGGGGAGGATCGGTGACAGAATAGCGGCCTTCTTCTTCTTCTTAGCCGAGGAGGAGCCCCTGCGGCTCGGGACAAAATCCGGGGTGGAGACCTTTGGCTTCTTCTGCTGACTGCTTTCCGACCCGGACCGTCTCGGCGTGTTCTCCTTGTTTTGCTCCGATGGTGCGACTGTTTTTCTGGGTGCTATTTTCCTCACAACGATGGAGCGTTTAACAGCAACGGAGGTCGGCGCCATGTTGTTGTCAGTTTTTGCCTGAGGAGGAGAACTCAACCGCGATGACCGTCTTCTCTGAGAACCGTTAGGATTACCAGATTCTGCCATTATGTTTTGAGCCGTCCCTTCGTCCATACTGACCCCTTAACCGGTGAAATAGCCGATTATCCTTGTATTTATTTGACAGTCGGTAGAGTAGTATCGCCACTCGGGTGACACAACAACAGTAGTCCGCTCAAATTGCCCGCCCGAGTCGCGTAGAAAGAACGGAAGCCCTATTTCCGGTGACGACATCAATCTGCGCCACCTATCCCAAACTTTTGCTGTGTAATCTGTACAGCAAAGGCAAAGAGACGTCTGCTATCTCAGAGTTTTATTGAAATCTTCTAGCTCACACCTGCTTCACAGAATGGAGTATTTAATCGGGATACAGGGACCTGATTTCGTCCTCGTCGCCGCTGATAATGTTGCAGCCAGCAGCATCATTCAGATGAAACACGGTATGACAACGCGTTAGCTTAGCATTAGCCATTCAGCCGGTTGATTAGCTACACTTGCTAACAGTTGTCACAGTTCTTCCTAACATTTAATCCTGCTTATGCTGCGAATAAGTTGTTTTTTAAACCTTTTCATCTTACATTAAATTAATGTGTAAATTGGTACTTCCATTATACCACAATGTGGCCACATATTCTGAACATACGTTGAGCTAGCAAAGCTAACCGTAGCTACGCTAAGTTTAAATCGCGGATAAGTCTTTTACTTTCTGTTTTTGCCCACACTGATTAGATATTGTTCCTTCAGTAACCTATAACAACGTGTGTAGTGTACGTGTCATGCACTGTACTGAGTTACATCTGGTTTATGTTTTAGACAATTAAACTAATGCTAGCATGAGTATGATAAACTGCCCAAGCAGGCTTCTGATAGTGAAAGTGAAAGAGAAGCTGATTTGACAGTGCTCTATCCGGGAAGTAGTTAATTTCCACTTAAATAATCTTTGAGTACAGTAATATAATAAGTAAGTTCTCTTGTTTGCTCACCAGACTATGACAAGATGTTCAAGCTCAGCGAGAAGATTTTGCTGCTGTGTGTTGGAGAAGCGGGAGACACAGCACAGTTTGCAGAGTACATCCAGAAGAATGTCCAGCTCTACAAAATGAGGAATGGTAAGGGCATTTTATTATGAAGATAGAGTGATAAATCACTTCTTTCTTCACTACGAAAATCTCAAGATTAACTACAAAATGTCTAGTCATCGACAGTCAAATCATACTGGATGGCAAGAGTATTTGCTGAAGAAGCACATACCTGAATCTTTGTCTTGTCTTTATTTTTTTTTTTTAAGGTTATGAACTCAGTCCGTCAGCAGCAGCAAACTTCACACGAAAGAATCTTGCAGACTACCTTCGGAGCAGGGTAACTATCATGATACACACTATAAAACTAATAATGACAGAATTTACATGTTCCTCACACTAAGACTGAGTTGCCATTAAAATGTAGAAGTTCTAGGCCATCTTTGCAAAATCCTGGAGTGTCCATTAAGAGCATGTCAGACCAGCTCAGTGGGCACAGAGAAGACTGTTCATGGCTCACACAACATAACTGCTAGTGGAACAATTGAACTGAGTCAGAGTTAGAGTTGCAACAATTAGTTGATTGATTATTTGATCAACAGAAAGTAGTTTGTCAACTATTTTAATAACAAATAAATTGTTAGGAATTTTTCAAGCAAAAAAGCAGAAAAATTTATACCTCCAGGTTTTCAAATGAGGATTTAGCTGATTTCCTTGGTCTTACATTATAATAAATTTAGTATTTTGGGGTTTGAAAATATAGATTAGACAAAACAAGACATCTGATGAAACCGCTTTAGGCTCTAGGATGTTGTAACAGGCTTTTGTCATGTTTTTTAATGTTTTGTTGACCAAATGATTCATTACTTAATCTACAGGTTAATTGGTAATGAACATAATCATAAGTTGCAGCCCTAGTTGGACTACAACAGCTCAAACTATGAGTTGACAAATTCAGATTAGTGTCCCATGACAGCACATTTACAACCTAAAACTTGTGAGGTTCATACTCTACACTGATATGACCCTTTTTGGTTTACGAAATAAACGGTGAATTTAAAAAAGATTAAACAATCATTCTTGCATAGCCAAAGCATAAAAGTCCACATAACAAAGTGCAGAATGCTATGTTTTTATTTCAGCCTGCATATCTATTAGACATTTGTCCACCTTTTATATTTGTGTTTGTTTGAAATAATTTGTTCCCGTCGGCACTGGACTTATCTAAACGTGATGTTGTTTTTACTCTCAGCCCATTAAACAGCCATCACGGTCCCATAAAGCGGTGGTCTTAACCTTTATTTTGTAGGAATTGTTTTCTTATGCCCTGGGAAGATTTTTTCATTTTTACTGAGTTGTTTGATGAAAGATATGACTATAATCATAACCAAAGTAATTGTTTGAGTTCAGGAGGATATTTTCTTGTTGAGACCTCATTGCTTCGCACAATAACATGAAGAGATGATCAACTTAGTAAAGTTTGCTCAACGCTGGGTCCTCTCAGCTGGTATCCAGTGAAATTATAGGTGTGAGTTTTTGATTAAGAAAATAATCCCCTCAGTGTACAAACAGCTGATATGCATTTATTTAACAAGATAATCTAAACAGTTTAACACACTTTTTGACAGAACATATAAGCAACCAATTGCCCAGAATTCCCACCAGCCAAAAAAGGTTTCAAGACGGAGGTAAAGGTCAGTCATGATTTAACATGTTAACATAGCCAAAATTAATTGAAGATAACATTAAAGTAGAAATAGACAGCTTTTTAACTTTCCCAATAGCATTTCCAAGTGGTATTATATTCGGCGCTTCTGTCGCAAAGACAACTGGATCGCTTTCTATTTTCCTAGCAACTACCAATAACACAGGACACACTGCATTTTGTTTCTCACTGTTACTTAAGTTGTTCCACTGTCTGCTCTTTTCACTACTTGGGGTAGTAACTGCGAATAACTCTGATACGCTTTGATAATTGGTGATAGCTACTGATAGCTCCTGCAAAAAACATGAACAAAAACGTTTTCGTTGCCCAATAGTTGACTCTCTTCTTTTTTCCCGTAAATTAAGCCTTAATTTTTTTAGGAGATCATACCTGGTGGCAGACAGAACAGCATAGTGAAAGTGAGGATTGTTGCCCAAACACACCAAAGCAACATCAAAAGTGTCAACAAAGGCAGACTGTTGCAAGGCCTCATGTCACCTGTGTCTCAGCCAAAAAGTTGCATCTGAACACATACAAACTACAGCCAGTTAGCATGTACTTTTTGCGCCTGTGTGAGAGGAAATCATTTTCCATGGCAGCAGGTGGTGGTAGTCTGTACTTACATTTAAAAGTGGAAACCAGAAGACTGACTGGATGGATTCAAGACGTTACTTAGCAAGTTAGTGTTAAAAGTAAAACTACCAAAAAAATGCTAATTCCCCTTAAGATCAACTCCACACAATGCTTTAAGCTATGGCCTTTATAGTATTTCAGGAACAACACAACCCAATGTTAAAGGGAACAAATGATATTGTGTGCTAGCAAACAATAATGCAGACAATGATGAATTGTTTCTGCTGAAGATCTCTGTGACTTAAAAAATACCTTACCTAATATAACGTGTGTTTCAGTCTCTTTCTTTCAATGTTTTCATTCACTGATGGGCTCCACCAGGACTGATGCTGATTCAACATGCTGAATCAGCTGGGGAGAAAAAGTCGACAAAGCCTAGTGCAGTACACACCGTTAAAACTAGGGCAACAGACGCTAACTAACGGCCTGACAGTGACCAACAGGGCCCTTGTAGGGAACCAGTCTAAATGCCGATGGTGTCTTTGATCTTTTGCCATTAATGTTGTACAATCAACATTCACTTCGTAATAACTCAAAGCAAGAAAACGTGACTGTTTCTACCTTAACACAGCTACTTTGATAAAACAAATCAAAGGCAGCCAGCAAAGTAATTTAACGTGTTTCGCTTTACTGTGTTTTACCACAGTGTCAGAAGTGATTGTGTAAAATATGAAAATTGTCTTTGAAAATGAATCCACACATTGTTACTCACAGAAAACAAGCTGAACTGCCTTGTGGTCTCACCACAAATGCAAATCTAACTTGCACCATCTGCTGCATTTTGTGTTCCCATGTTTTCTCTGGCCTGCTTTGTCTTTTATCCTTCTAGATTACATGTTTTTAACCTTTTTAAACCCACTGCAAAAACTTTCAACACTTTTATCTTTATATATTTCCTCAGTTAACAAAACAGAAGCTAATGAATCCTCCGTACCAGTGGTCACCCTCTGACTTTAGCATATTCATGGTCGAGTAATGAGTGAACATACCTATAAATATTTTAATTTTTATTTTATCATAAAATATATAAATATTTTAATTTTTATTTTAACTTAATTACTTAATTTCTATTAAAACTTAATTACAGTCCTCTGTTAGCATTTGCAATCTCATTTTGCTTTAGGGAACAAATGATAGAATCACAAATTAATTCCCATAAGTTAAAGTAATACTCACTTCAGATGGCAGGGACGGCAACCATATGTGGTAGGTTTACTCATCCGTATCAAAATGTGTTTTAATTTCTGCTTTAGACTATATGTTTTTGGCTAAAACAGGAAATTAAAAATGACTGAAAAACAAAATAGGCCTCGCTTGTCTTGATGACGTGACAATGCTGCAATGGAGTGTTACTCCGAAGTTCACGTGGGATTTCAGTCTCACTTGCAATTAAACCTCTGTTTGTGTCGTTATCAGCGTGAGACATCAAAGCTGAACCAGTCGATGCATTTTGACAGAGCTGGGTACATTTGTCAGCTTGTTGTGCGAGTTGTGACGGAGGTTTCTCCCTTTGAGACTTCAGGACAACACCTGAGCCTGCAGCACCGTCTCCCACCCCAACTGCACAGTTGCTCTGGGTATATTATCATAATACCATGGTTTTGACCTTCAACATTTCAATACCTAAATCTGACCAAACAGAACTATCAGAAAACACATAACGGTGCAAGTTTAACCTCACTACTCACACAAGTTGGGATTTCCAACCTGGCAAGTTAACCAGCTTATTTATCAGCCTGCATGTTGGTGAGTTGGTTTGTTTATTTATGCTGAACACGTCTTGAAAAGTGCAGCGCTTTCTTAAATTATTATGTTTGTCCTTAAGGCCTTGCAGAGACCTCAGAGCTCTGCAGAGGCAAAATACACTTTCACACCAGTCAGTACAGTGGAAGGCACACAAGCAAGAACTAGAGCATTCTTACTGTATATTCAAACAAGCATGGAGACTTACTCTATGTTACCTTGATGGCTACAAAATAAAGTGTACAAGAACTTATCTGTGTATTTTTCACCCTGAGACATCCTGTAGAGTACAGCATGCGCTCCCAGTTTAGAAAGCAATGAGGCTCTGTCATGTATCTTTGCGGCCACTGTCTTACCATTTTAAAGAAGTTTTTCTCAAAATTGTGGGTCAGTGACCGTCACTATGTAACGTGATGAATTCTGCTTAATATTTGGAGTACAAAAACAATTCTGATATCATTAGATCATGTGTTTAAAGGTTATCAAAGTAAAAAAGATAGAACAAGTCTTAGATTTTAGGTCTGGCTGGGATATGACAGCATCTGGGTCCAAACCTGGGGATGAAGAGGGATGTCAGGTTAACTTAGGGGGCGCTATTTGGTCACATTGCTAATCGGGGCAATGGTGTCCCCCTCACAAATCGCCTACAGGGCTGTAGGAGTTTTATCAGTCATCAGTAAGAATACTACTTACTCCACATTTTAATGTTCGTAGGTGAAGTGTAGCATCATTTACACCCCCAGTTACAAGTATTGAACATATTTATCATGTACTAGTCATTATGTGCCAGTTTGGTAACTTAGTTTAGGGACAAATGTTTTCTTTTTTCTTCAAGTAAAGTTAAGTCAGTTTTATTTAAATAGCCTAAAATCACCAATTTGTCTCAAAGGGCCATACAGTCTGTACAGCACAAAAAACTCTCAACGCTGAGGGCCCTAACACATGCTTTTAGCTCTGTAGCAGAAACAGTTTGCTTGTGCCACTGTTCACTGGCACACGGTAAATATCCTTTGTGCTTTCAATATGTGGTTGTGTTGTTCATGTGCCAACTAGCGTCTTTAATTCTATCGTGTTGGTCTTCCGGTTTCCCTTTTTGTAAGATGAATACAGACTACTGTGGCCTACTGCTGTGGAGAGTTATTTCCTGTCACGCAGGCGCACAACGTATGTGCTGGTTGGCTGAAGTGAGAAAAGTGTCCCGACTTAAAACAAGATAACTGACCAACTTTTGATATTTGACACTTTTCAATACTTGCTGCTATGAAGACATTTCCAACTGCTTTAAAGTAGTATTGTGCTGTGATACTCAGCCCTTTTAATGCATGAGATGCATACTTTTCCCCCCTGGCACCCCCAAATCTGAGCATCTACAACATTAAAGGTATGCTTGTCAGTAACTGTTTGAAAACAGTATCCCCAACACAGCAAAATATTAAGAAAATAAAGGCAGAGTGCAGACTCTCTGTAGATTAATACACCACCACACACTTCCAGTGAGTCTTAAGTGATGATTGAGAGAAATGACTTCAGTCAGTGGTAAATAGACCTGCCCTTGCATAGCGTCTTTCTAATCATTCGACCACTCAAAGCGCTTTTACACTACAGAGTCACTTCACAAACTAAAAGCTGAGGCTGCCATACAACGTGCCACCTGCTACTCAGATTTTAACATACATATGCACTCACAAAAGTTTCGGAGCACTTTGAGGTTCAGTATCTTGCCCACTGATACTTCAGACTTCGAAATAGGCGGACTGAAGAAGCCGGGGATCAACCCACAGATCTTCCAATTAGTGTACGATCTGCTCTGACTCCCGCGCTACAGCTGTATGAGCCTTTATATTGTTTTTAGGAAAATCGTGCATAGAATATGTTTGAGCGTATACCATGTGTGCTTTTAAAAGCATTAGAATACATATTAGTAGCATTATAGCTAGCATTTTTTTTCATTATTGATGTGACAATATTTTTAATAAATTTTTTATATGAATCAATTTCTTGATTCATTACATATCAGAAAATGGCCAAAAAGATGATGTAAAAAATTCGTAAAACCACGAGTCCATTATCAAATTATCGTATGTCGATTGACTAATCAGTTAATCCACTAATTGTCTCAGCCTTACTATATTTTACATTTGTTTAATCTTGAAGTACATAGGTCAAGTCTGTGTTTGTTTGTACTTTGGCATATGTGTTTTTAGCTGTAACGCACTCCGCTCAAGTCAATTTTGCGTCTCCTATCCGTGCGTTGTTTCTTGCACTAATTTGTTAAGAGTAGTGCAGCCGCTGCCTGTCACAATAGCAGAAGGGTGAAAATAATTACAAAAAACAATTAGTGTGGCAGAGAAGGGAATGTGGGACACATCGAACGGGGGATAGGGGTAGAGCAGGAGGAGGAGGAGGAGGTGTGGGGTCCCAGGGGGAAACAACCAGGCCCAGTAGACAACACTACACAGACTGGAGTGTGAGAACGAGTAGGAGTCAACATACACACAGATACAATATGTGTGCGCACAGGAGGGACCTATAGGATCAGGATCGTTTTTATTCTGTCAAGGTTGTACATGTTGTGGAGGATAACATTTATATTCATGTCTTGCCATAAGCTGCGAGTGTATCGTTATTTTCGTGCCTCACGGTTATGAATTTGGTTTTATGAGTGCAGGATTTACTAATGCTGCGTTCTCAGGAGTGCTCAGAAACTGAAGCAATAGCAGTTTCTCCTCTGCATCCCACACCTTCCTCCAGCTATGCTCTTCTCACATTCATCAACCTCCAGAGTACACGGACATTTGCAAATTATGTTGTATAAACAGGTTTTTTTTTATGGTGTTTTTCCCCCCCAGAACATCTTGAGTATGTAGAATATGTAATGTGTGTTGTCCATTTGAATGTGAAACAGGGAAACTGTCTGCTCATATCTACCGTTTTATATCAACTAGGAGTAACATTTCTGTAACAAACATGCGGCAGATCATATGTGCCTTGTTTTTATATCTTATTTAGGTTAATTATTTTTTTGTGTGAGCATTACTTAAACCTTATGGTATAATTACAGTACCACCACTTACGTTACTAGTTAAGATAAGATAAGATAAGATAAACTTTATTGATCCCACACTGGGGAAATTAACATTAATTATATAGTCACATTAATTATAATAATAGTTAATTATTTTCATTGACAATTGACATACATTCTCATCTATATTAACAGATTAATCAATTAGTGTACAAAGGTACATAAGATAGTTAAAGTAATGGTTACATTGAAAAATTTCCCAGAGGTCCGTTAAGCTATTATTATGTTCGACTAAAACCCCAAGATTTTCAGTCGGCAGCATCAAACCCTCAAATTTGAGATTCTGGAACAGGTCGATTTTTGGAAATCTGGCTTTAAAAAAAAAAAAAATTCAGAAAACTTTTCCAACCTGGACCCTATTGTCCCATGTTTTTGTGTCAAAGTGATGTTTGTGTGCAATTTTGCACCGTCAATTTACGTCCCCTGAAAGTGCCACTGACAGGCTGGGATTGTTATTATAAGTGTCTGACAACATTACAGAAAGGACCCTACAGAGACAGACCTTTGGGTTTCACTAGAGACAGCCCCGAAATCACATTTGCCAAACTCACCAGAGTCCATTAAAATAATTAGTTATTTTATTATTGTAAGACACACTTTATTCAAAGAGGTAGAAACAAAAAATCAGAAAAACCATCTTTCTTTTATGCTGTTCCAACAATCACTAAGTCTAATAAACCATTGATTTTCCCAGATAGATGTGAAAGTATGGTGGCTCTATACATGCTAAAATCACTGTTTATTTTAATGGAGTGTAGAGGGTTTGCTGATGGCAAATTCAGGGCTGTTAAAACAAAATGCATTCCTTCAACAAAAAGGTTTATCTTTGTAGGGGTCCTTATAATAACAGTCTGAGCCCGTCAGTGGCAAAAACAAGCACTTTGAATGGACGTAAATTGACACAAATGCCCCAAGTGGTTACACTGCAGCCTGTTTCGCTGCAGCACTCCCATTTAATACTGGACCTATTTCAACATTGTTGTCTCCATTAGTCACTTGGGCACAAAACATAGGACAATAGAGTGCAGGTTGAAAACATACCAAGTTACACTTTAATATGAACAAAAGTGTATTTTACTGAACTTCCTACATGTTCCATCAACACTTAATTAATTCTTTAGTGAAGTTATTCACTATAATAAAAAACATAATTTGAAAATTACCTAAGATAAATAGCTAGCCATTTTCATTGAAGACATCCTGACATATCACAGTAGGAAAAGCACCGGTGTAAATAATACAATGAATAATTTAATCACTCAATTGTATTTAAATGCATGAATAGAACAGAGCCATTGTTGGTGTTATTCATAGCACATGAGCTTTTCTACTGTGATAGAGCTGCAATGATTCATCAATTAGTTGTCAACTATTAAATTAATCTCCATCTAATTTGATAATTTATTAATTGTTTTGAATATTTTTAATTAAAGAGCTCAATTTCTCTGATTACAGCTTCTTAAATGTGAATATTTTCTAGTTTCTTTACTCCTTTATGACAATAAACTGAATATATTTGGGTTGTGGTGAAAAGAAGACATTAGAGGAAGTCATCTTAGGCTCTGGGAAACACTAACACTTTTTTTCTGACATTTTATTGACCCAAGAACCTTATTGATTGTTCAACAGAATAATCATCAGATTAATTTACAATGAAAATAATTGTTATTTGTAGCCCTCTACTATAACGAGTCACGATGTCTACTGTGAAAAAGGCCGATGGTAAAGTTTTAAGGATCTGCAACTTTTGAAAACAAAACATTTCGAGCAACGTGTACAGCGTAGATTAAGCCCATTTGTTGACTAAAACAATTTAATGTAGATGTAGGTAGATGAAAAACGCCTGTAGTCCAAGATCAATTCCTGTCTGGGGAGCTGGCTGCATATGTTGGAATTTATTTTAATTAATCTGATTAAATCATTGCAGATTAAAGTTTAGCCCAGACAGAAAGGAAAGATAATGATCTGCTTTTGTATATCAAATCTTTTTTTTCATACCATCCTTAAATCATCTTCTGAACCCCCTCCACACAAAAAAATCATCACGTGGTCCCACTGGCACATCCAGACCCTTAGGTTAAAAACCACTGGCTGATAAATTAATCAGTGGTATATTGTTAATTCTGATGGCCTTATTCCTGCAGGATAAATTACAGATGAGTCCTTTAGTCTGAAAGATGTCATACCCCAGTGGCTGCAGACCTCCGGGAGGTGTAGTTAGCTAAAGTCAGCAGAGCATGTCGGCGCAGAGTAAGCGAAACCCCGCTCACATACGACTGTGTGCTGCTTACCAGCCTGCCGTCCAGAAAAACAACTCCGCTAACCTCTGGAGTACTGCATTCACTCAAGCTTTAGAGAGGAGACAAAGAAAATAAAAAACTAGCGGTAAGCGTAATCACCTGAGGCCTCGACTCTGCTGCATGCATGTCAGTAATGATACACATGAAATTCACCACCGAGCAAAACAACAACTGCAAAGTTTTAGGGGCATAGAAACTCAGCATCTGCTCTGCCTCTATTTGTTTTAGCTTCCTGTCTGATGTACTGTATTGTTTACAAAAATTGTTTATTGAAGATGAATGCAGATTAAATTGATATTGAATAGACAGGTGTAGTTAGGTGTAGGAGGCTCAGACATAGGTTAAATAGATACAGCAAAACTCAGGGGAGGCAGATGGTTTATAAATATCACATTTGATTTTTTTTCCCAGATTATTTAGAAGCCTGAAAGCCTCGCAGTCATCAGTTTTTGCACATATATATATA
>JAPZEB010000008.1:6506661-6519925 GCA_029783705.1 Chaetodon striatus | reverse complement strand
AAAAACTACACATTTTTTTTTTTACTTCACATAGCTATTATTTCTTTCTAAAATGAAAACTTATGTTGAGCTTGTGGCCTTTATTAAGTTAAAAGGATAAGGCTGAGATATTCTCTTTCGTAGTCAACAAACAAGTTACAAATATATAGTTTGATTTTATTTAAAACTGCGTGCAGTAATTTCCTATAATAGCTGGGCACTATAATTATAGCAGACGTTACCCAAACTTTACTTAATAGGCTACTTATTGTGAACTATTATCAGCTGTTGGTTGAGATACACAGAAAATGCTTGTTTTGTAGGATAAGTTTATTGGTGGTTTTGGTGTTTTTATGGGATTTTTTTCAGTGTCACCAGGCTTGTCCTTTTAACTCTAAGGATCCTAGCTTATGCATATGTAGCACATTTTGTTTAAGTCCAGTCAAAAAGGCAGCTATAGAGTCTGGTTCCTCCACCTCTGGAGTTGTGGTTAAGCCTCAGTTTTGCCTTTTATAGTGCTTAGATCTAAGGAAAATGTTATGAAAGGCATAATTCCCCGGCTTGAGTCATTGCTATATCTGCTCTCACGTCTCTGGAAAGTTGTTCCTGCTTCCTTGACAGTGGAGTTTCCTTGGTGGTCAGCACTTGGCTTGAACATATGTGGTCATTTTACTTTAGTGTACTTTAGGGAATGTTTTCCAGTATCTTATCTGATGTAGAAGAACCGGATAAAGCTTGTTAGTGTTATTATAAACAGGTTTTCATCTACAGTACATTTGGTAAGCAGTTGAAACATTTAGGTGCTTGTTTTTGCTCTTACATACACCTTTAGGGGCCACTCCCTTCCTGTATTGCTGGTGAGTCATTTCTCAGCTGAGACCAGGAAGTACAACAGTTGAACTCTGGTGCCTGCAGGTAAATCATAAAATCTGCTTAGGCCTTGAACATGTGGGCATTTAGGTCAAGGGTAGTAAGAGTGCGTGTCCTGCTGTGATCTAATTTTATCTCCATGCCTTGTGCAGAAATTAATTTACAACTCTGTCTGAATGTGTGAGGTGGAAAAAGGGAAGATGAGACATTTTGAAGTGTGACCATATGTGCAGTAAGAGATGTACTTTTATAGCTATCCTGAGGCATTTTGGTCTCTGGTTTTAAATATGGCAAGGTACCGCCACCTCTCCTGCTGTAGCAACTTTGGGCCATAGTAATATAATGCTGCTGAGACACTGCCCTGTTGATATGGGTTTACTTAACAGCCAATGGACTGATATCATAACCTGCCCCACCCAATGGCGCTCTAAGGTACCATTATAATGCTTACCACAACATGATTAATATTGGCATCAGTAGAAAGTTTGAGTCATAAAAAAACATCATGCTCTGCCAACAACTTCTAATTTTAAAAAAGAATCAAAGATCGCATCTCCATAAGGTTTGAACTCGAATAATTTATATAAATGTGGCCTAGCTAAAAAGTTTTTGAATCTGGGGCCAGGATATTACCTGAGAAACATTTTTTTTAATTACCTTTTTTCCCACTCTGGAGAAATTTACGTTTCCATAGCTCAAGAATCTGAAGGAAGCAAAAAAGAGAGTGGAATGCTAAAGAAGGATATAAAAATTGGACGAATAGTATAAAATCTATATAAATCATTCACTTATACAGCTACTCTATTTACATTATTGGACATACAGTAGCCTTAGTATTGTATTGTAGTATTAGTATTTATAGACACTTTGGTACCAAAAGCCTGCGTGAAACTTCTGGTATTGGTAAATTTAACATTTTTCCAATGCTTTATTTTGAGAAGTAAACATGTTTTTCTACGAAAGCCTTTCCTCAAAATTTTTCACATGCTAAATATTGTCTTAACACAAGAAGAAGCACATGAACTTTAGTGCACAAATACAAATGGATTAGTCTAGTCTCGGTTAGTCACAAGATATCTAAAGATTTAGTTCAGTCCCTGTGTAGTGAAAGTGACACTGTAGCTGCAGGTTTATCTTGCGTGGACTCATTAGTGAGAGTGGTCTGTGTGTCTCCATTCACTGTCAGCCAGGTGTAAGTACCTGAGGCTGGAGGCACTCTCAGTCACACAGGTGAAGGCAGCATCAGGTTACAGCCGTCTTATGTAATGTTAGCTTTTCTCATTAGGTGTGTGTGTGTGTGTGTAAAGTGTAGGATTATGCTAGACTTGGATTGAAGTTGGTTAATCATGTGCTTAAGGGGTAAGTTTGGATAATCATTTTGTATGTTGGCACACATTCCCCACTGTTCTGTTAATCAGAATCAGTGCCATGTTTTTTTCTTTATGTTGCTCTGTGTTTCCTGAGTTTAGACTGTAGCCGCTGCCCTTTTTAAAGTAGATTTTTTTTTTTTTTTTTTGTGAAACACACAAGTCAATGCAACTGACATATTTGGGATGACAGGGCAAGTCTGCACTCCGCAGAGAGTCAGCAGTGTTTTGTAATGATCGACATACCTTTACTCAGCAAGTCCTGACCTGCTTACCAACACACTACATCTTTTTGTTTTCCATTACTCCGCCATGAAAGGTAGAATTCAATGACTTTAACTACAGAGCCAAAGGGGCCAAATAACTTACATAAAAACAGCAAATTTACATGTTTACATATTTGGGAGTATTAATTGAAAATTCTGGAGGACTTGGTCCATGCAGGAAATGACTTTGATCATAAGCTGGTGTGCACAAAATAACTGTGCGGACTTTTAGCTCCAAGTGAATGTAGTTTCTTAAAGAGTAAGTTTGGTATTTTTCAACCTGGACCATACTCTCTCATGATTCAATTTCTAAGTGAAGAGTGGGAACGGCAACTTTTGAATCTGGTCCAGTGTTGAGTGAGAGCTAAAAAAAAAAGCCTAACACCCCAAAAAACACCTACTGACAGATGTAAGTAGGCAGAAGTGGTCATTTTTAATACATCACAGCTTGCAAACCAATAAGATTGGGACATTGAAATGAAACGCTGGTCACAATCTGTGTCAGACTAATAAAGTAGCAACAACAATTAGTGAATGAATTACTCAAGTTAAAGAAAATTAATATGCAACTATTTTGATAACCAAATAAACAATAATATAATAAATTTTAGGTCATTTTTTTAAAGCAAAAATGGCAAACGGTCCTTGGTTCCCACCTCTCAACTGTGAGAATTTGATGCAGTACGCTTAATATGTTTGGTATTGTCTGACCAACAATCCAAAAACCCAGATGTTTTAGGACATCACCGTGAACTGCGGGAAAAAAACAGGCATACTTTACTTTTTTCTGTCATTTTATAAAGACAAAAAGATTAAGAGATAAATCTTTAAAACAATCAGCAGGTAATTGATGTTAAAAATGTTAGTCTCAGTCTTTTAGTCACATTTGTGTGAGCAATGAATTTTAGGGGAATCCTAATGCTGTGATGTACTTGGAAAGGAAGCGTAAAAGTCAGTGGATGTGTCAGTAAGATCACTGTTTTAAATTGATGACCCAAGACGTAACTTTTTAGGGGTATAAGCCTGACATCTGATTGCAGAGAGATGTGCTTATTACATACTTCTACCAAGCCTCATAGGACTAAATCGACAAAGGAAAAACGTGGAGGATCCAGAGCGCTGCTGTTTGTTATCCTGCTAATATTTTAATTGCAGTCATTGCCTTCACCTTGTGTCCCTGGAGAAATTCAGTCCCCAATTAGAAGACTAGTAGAACAGAAAGCACCACTCTCTGGATGATTAAAATATTATTAACGCTGGGGCAAACACAAAAATTAAGAGCTTTGGAATTGATGGAGAAATGAAGGTCCTGCTCATAAGCTGCACCCTCCTTCACAGGTATGGCTGAGTTGGCGGGTCTGGTGCAGCGGCTGGTGGTGGCGGTGGGTCTCCTGGAGTCCATGTCAGGACCTGGAGGCTGCGGCAGTGCAGGTTCTGCTGGAGGAGGTAAATGATAAAGTATCGTTATCACACAGTAGATTATTCCACTTATCATGAATAAGAGGTCTGCTGATGGTGTCTCTGAGTGAGATATCTTAGTCTACTTTAATTATACATTAGTCAGATAAATCAAAATATTGACATGTAGAAACAAAGCTGAGCCTGAAGGGAACCTCTGGGCTTTTTCTTTCACAACTGTTAGTTAAGAAATTAGATCAACTTGTTCATGCAAATCTCACTTTAGTGCTGCCACAGCCAGTCACTGCAGCTTCTCAAACAAACGAAGATAGCAAATCCATTAATCCCTGCCCTCCTATTTGGCTTTAAGGTGTAATGAGTTTGCAATGTACCACCCTTCCTTCTATGTGTTTTTCCCACTGGCTGCTTATAGATAGTATATTGTTCATTTGTACATTTGGATAAACTAGTTTGGCAGTATATTGCCTGTTAAAGAATGACTCTCTATACCCCCTTTCTAAATGTTTTTTAAAGTGCATTTTTAGACAACAGAGCCTGAGAGTCAATTCTATTTTATTTGTGTTGTGTTTATTGAAGATATTTTAATAGGATTTTATCACAGTCAATTTCCAGCATCTGAATTTTCTTAAGAATTGAAAGCTCGTTGCTCTTTGAAAGGGTGTATTTGCATTACTATGTTATTAGTGGTATAAAATGTTCTTAAAATGACAATAAATACTGTTATATATTATATTGGTGGTTTAAAATGGTCCTAAAATTACAATATCGTTTATCCCAAGTATTTCTGGGCCAATATATCATCTAACAAAAGTACTTATGGTGACAGGCCTAGCAGTTATTAACCCCTCATAAGCTTCTAAATACTAAATTATAGACCTCACATCATCTGATCTTAAAGGTGCCTCAGTCTTTGCTATCTTCCAATCTAAATGAAAAAGTTCTAACTCTTAAATTTTGGTGATATTTAGTACTATTTCTTTGTCAGATTTTAATTTCATTGTGTTTAGTTTTATTTTCCAGTTCATGATCTTTAGAAATGTTTAAATGTAGTTTCGTCCCGTGTTTTCCCTTTCTGTAGCTGTGTCAGCGTACGTCGAGGCCTTTGACGTGATCATCAGCGGTCCCGTGGCCGAGTACCTCGCCCTCAGCCAAAAGATCGGGGGCGATGTCCAGAAACATGTACGTTACAGTTTACAGGCAAAAATATGTGGTTGTGGTATGATATGAAAATTGCAAAAGTTGACGAGACTTGAATATGTCTTGAGTTTGAGTCATTTGTTTGTATTGTTAGATATGTTATCGTCAGATTGAAGGTCAAAGGCATTCAGGAAAAACAGGACGACCGTTTGTCCTCCATTTCTGTTCAGATATCTTGAACTAACTTCTCTTTCTCTTCCTTTCCAGGCGGAGATGATGAAGGCGGCATTCAACGCTCAGAGACAATTCCTTGTAACGGCCAGCAGCTGCCAGAAGCCCTCAGATGTGAGTTAAACACACTTCGTAATGGCTCGGTCACTTAATTGTCACAGTCAACTAAACAGCATTGATTAATCAGTTTCAGCAATTTGAATAATTCATTATGTTTGCCTCTTGTCTTACGTCCCTGCAGCTGCTTCACTCTCTTGTACAAGTTCTCTGTCATGGTCTTTCCTTGTTTCCCACCCCATTGCATTGATTATTATTTGTCATATTATTAAATATTTAGATTCTAAATTCCTTACAGACTGTTGAATATTCCAGCTGGATTTATACTTGATAAAAAGACTTTGAAAGACAGTTTGACAATACACAGCTCTAAATTAAAAAAGAATATAAAATGGATTAAGTAAAACTAGGCCTATCTCACAGAATGCCCTTTTATTTGATTTTGTTTACTAAAACAGACTAATAAGAGTAGAGTACCGTTGCTCTATCTTCCTCAATGTGTCAGGAGAACTTGTGAGCAAGTGGGGGCGGGGTTATGGATGTATAAAGAGAAGTGGACAGTGTTTGAAGCAGGGCCACGATCGTTCATATAGAAGTTGCTGAGTGCTGCATTAAGCCAAAAAAGTTTGACTTTTGGGGTGTGAAATTACCTGGCTCTTCCACATCTGGGCCCATTGAGCAAGCACAGCAGAGATTTTTGTCTGCCAAGTACCTTTCCTCTAGTTTAGCCCTTCACTAACTTGATAAAATTAGAAATGAGACGATTTTATTGGCTGAACATCAGTTTTGGAAGATACTTACCGTGATTGCCAGCGGCCTATTTGCAATAAGATGACATTCACCAGTGGCAGTGGCCGATGTTTTTCTGCTGTGTCACTTCAGTTATGCGCAGGTTAAAAAGCAGGGCTCGAGGCGAATGGCCACAAATTTAAATTTATGAGCAGGTACAAGAAGAATACAATGATTGCTCGGCAAATGTAAGAAGCAGCCAGTGTTCCGTTGTCCCAGGGACCATAGAAAATATGTTTGGGAACAGAGATCTTCCCCCGTACTTCTTCAGGATAAAAGGGCGCAACGTCTGAAATTTAGAGAGGGGACACAGAATAATACAAACACACTTAAAGGGAAACAGAGTATATTGTGTCCTCAGCTACCACCAAACATAGACTTTAATACTGTGGGAAACTTTAAACAGATCTGCAGTTTTTACAGTGCAGATTTGTTTCCCTGGCATAGAAGGGGGAATAAATAACAACCAAAACATAAAACAACTATAGAAAGATGCAGCCAACATCTTTCTACTTTTCACCACTTCAGAGACAGTGGGCTACACATATAGGTAAATACCAAGAGCCAGGTAACTTTTAATTTGCAATGTGTCACTACTAAATAAGAGTAGTGTGGAAAGGGCTTTGCTAGAGGTGAACAGAACAAAATTGAGTCTGTCTTCAATTTCAGGAACTTGTGAAGGAAATACATGCAATACAGCTCTTGTGGTTCCCTGGTTACTTCACCATAGCTTCCGCAGAAAGTATTGGTTATGTGACATTTAGATGCCTTTTACAACCTAACATTACAACCATAAATTTTAAATTACTTTGTAATAGAATTGTCTATGTTGTAACAAGAAATGTTTTTGTTGGTTTACTCAAAAGTCACCAGATTCAAAGAAAAAGGTCTCCCGAATCTAAAAATCTTAAACTTGAACTCGCCAAAAATCTACCACTTGAGTTGAAATTGTTTTTCTTTTTTAACTGTGAAACTTTTTGCCATCTCCCCTGTTCAGAAAGATTTGCAGTCTGTCCTGGCCCCGGTGTGCAAAGAGATCGAGCGGGTGCAGGCGTTACGTGAGAGCAGCCGCAACTCGCCGATGTTCAACCACCTTTCTACCGTGAGCGAGAGCGTGCCTGCCCTTGGATGGATTGCCATGGTGAGAGTGGGGACTGATCTGTGAACGGGCAGGGAGCTTGTTGAGTGTGTTGTTTGCCTGTCACAGAGAGTGTGTTTGTATGTGTGTGTGTGTGGGTAGATAAATGAGTGTATAATGGCCGGAAACAACCAGCTCTTTGATTCTGTCATCGCTGTCTGGTGAGCGACAGTTTCTTGGCTGACACAACTCCACCAGCAACAGAGCTTCACTGTTACAGTTTAGACCATTAACCCTTTGTTTGTTGTTGATTTGATTCTAATGAATAACACATCAGGTTTTTTCATATAGGCATAATAGATGCTTTCTTTTTTGAATGCCCACTCAAATATCTTGAATATCTTATCATCAGCTTAGACTGTGAGCTGAATTTATTACTTTTACCAACCATTTTCCTTTTAGCTTTGAAAACACACTCATTCACTTTTTTGCTGAGGTTTAGTAGAAGATCAACGCCACTCTTATGTATACACGCTAAAAATGAAGCCAAAGCCTTTTTGATGCTTCCACCGTAGGTACGTCCGCCTGTCCCATTTTTTTTTTTGTGTCAAGAACACCTTGATTTAATTTCTTAAAATTTGGCACAAATGTCCACTTCAACTCAACAATGAACTCATTAGATTTTGGTGGTCAAAGGTCAAGGTCATTCTGACCCTGTATTTCTCAAGAACACCTGCATAACAGCTGCTTTCAGTCTCATTTCAAAGCTACTCTAACTCAGCAAGAACACAAACATGCATATTTCTCAAAATGTCAAACTACTCATTTAATCTCAGATCAGACTTTTATTCATATGTGTTTATTTGTTGTTTGTGTCCCAGGCTCCTAAGCCATGCCCCTACGTCAAAGAATGTCAGGATGCCGCCATGTTCTACAGCAACCGTGTGCTCAAGGAATACAAGGAAAAGTGAGTAAAGTGTCATTATATTTTGCAATAAAGCTGTACACACAGTAACGTTAGTTGCAACAATCTCTATTTTCTATGGGTTTTTTTTTTGTTTTTTTTTTAACTGCGTCACTTGTTTTTGAAATGTTCTTGTGGCTGATAACTAAAAGGGTCAGATGAACTTTCATATGCAGCCAGCCCGTGTGCTCAACCCATCTGTCTCCCATCTTTCCTTCCTCCAGGCTCTTATTTCAGTTCAGTTTTACTGAGTCAGCGCTACCACACGACACACTGACGCATGCTGCTGCCAGACTTCCTGTATTTAGACCTGGAATCAAAGCCTTTGTGTTTATGAGCAGAGTTACAGTTAAGTTAGAAGGCAGAGGACTAAAATCAGCCTGTTTATGCTCAACACAAAAATGGCTTATATTTGCAATTCTCAGTAAGCTCTGTTGAATCCTGTATACAAATACAAGGCATGGGATCAACAGTCAGTCCATACTCGAGCTGGAGCCAAATATTCCACTATTTGGTTATTCGCTTGTTGGGTAGGCAGTGTTTACCCTCTAGACCGTTTCAAGGCGGCTTTCAGTCCCTAGGAAACAAATCGTTGTTCCACTCAGACTTCCGGTCCAGCATGTGAAACGCTAAACTTTAGCCTTCCTGAAGGGAGAGCTTGCTGCTTAATGGTAGGGTTTTCCCTTCAACAAGGTACAAATTTACGTCAGAAATAAAAGCCTACCACTTTCCTAAAGAAACAGACAAGCGCAAAGTGTGGATTACAGCAGCAAAAGAAAAGAACTGTACATTGTTGGTAAACTCGTTTTATTACTGCTAAGGTTCACATTTTTTTTGCAGAAAGAAAATGACAAGGCAAGCACACACAAATACGAATGCTCCTCTCTCCCTCTATAGATATTTGACTGGCAAGCGCTGGCTTGTTCTAGCCTACAGCAAAAAAATTGTGAAACTTACCGGTAATGAAAACAGTGCTTAAGACCCTGTAGTTCCCTGACGGTGTCCAGTTCTTTTGTTTCAGTGCCCACGTATGTCACAAAAAGTGCATAGCTAGGACCTCGCTCAGCCAAACCTCTCAGGATTAAAACCATGTAAAACACACCAAGTGTTTCGGAAAAATGTTTTTATTAACAAACAACAATACTGTAGAATAACAGAACCCCTAAAAATGTATGCCTTTAATTTAACGAGAAGACAAGTGTTGCAGTGCTGTGCCGTCTATCTCGGATAAGAACTGGTGTAAAATTTAATTTTAGTGGTTACTGTGGGTTAGACAGTGTTCTATTTTAAATGTTGTAATCTCTGGTTTTGTTTCTGTTCTGGGTCTCATGCATTGTCTGTTTTTCCTGTGGGACGCAGAGACCAGCAAAAAGGAACAATAAATTGCCAGAGGGGGTAGAAAAGAAATATAAAATGCCCATTTTTTTCTTACAGGGACAAGACACATGTGGACTGGGTGAAGGCCTACCTCGGCATCTGGACCGAACTCCAGAACTACATCAAACAGCACCACACCACTGGGGTGACCTGGAGCAAGACCGTGAGTCCTCTAAGAATAACACTTGAGAATCCTTTAGCCAGTACGAGTAAAGGTTCTTAGCTGAGCCAGTGTGAATATTTATCAAACGACTTACTCCCACCTGTAGTGAAGTGTAGGAGCAATGTTTTAAGAGCAGCTCTAGAGTGCTCAAATGATGAATCACTTGTATGTTCTTGGCAGGAAGAGCCAATCAGATGAGAATTTACTCTGCATCTGCCAGATATATTATTCTTATAATAACATTTTTACATTTTCTCTAGTACATGAAATTTACAACAATGTCATATATTTACAGTGTAAGTTTAGAAGTGGGGATGAAATTAATGTTTTGCGGAAATGGATTCAAAAAGAAAACCGATGATGTAGCTCATCTATGAGGGTCAAAAAAAGGGGAACTTTGTATCCCATGGACAAATACAGACAGTGAATATGCATGAAAAGTGACTACAAACAAAATGGAGGCCAGCTATGGCCACACATGAAGACAGACAGACAGACAACCCTTTTATGCTCACATTCTCCCCTACGGGCAAAGTAGAGTCACCAGTTAACCTGATGTGCATGTCTTTGGACTGTGGGAGGAAGCCGGAGAACGCAGAGAACATGCAAAGTCTACACAGAAAGCTGTCCGGCTGCTTGGTGGATTCGAACCTGAAGCCCTCTTACGAGTTGACAGTGCTAACCACTGCAGCACTGTGCTTTATTATTTAAAAAATTAATAATCGTTCCGAAACACGTGTCAGAAGG
This sequence comes from Chaetodon striatus, assembly GCA_029783705.1. Classification (NCBI taxonomy): domain Eukaryota; kingdom Metazoa; phylum Chordata; class Actinopteri; order Chaetodontiformes; family Chaetodontidae; genus Chaetodon; species Chaetodon striatus. The sequence continues at coordinate 6,509,481 of JAPZEB010000008.1, read as the reverse complement.
CTTGTTTCTACCGTCTGTCTCTGTAATACAGACATCCAGGATCTACTCTTACTTGACGTAGAGTATTTTTAAGGCCTACAGTAGTATAACTTGTAAATATAATTAGCAAATAGTTTTGTTTAAGTGGGTGTAAAAGTAAATAATTTTTACTTTTTATTTAACTTTTAGCTGTTTGATAAATACAGGCTCTTTCTCTCACGTACTCCTCATCTGTCCTTGCTGGTCGCTCTGGTTATGATTCCTGTTAATTGTAACTTTTTAAAACATGTTTGTTGCATCACGTGCTGCGGCACTAGATGGCTTCAGTTACAGTATTTCTAATTTTCTGTCCACCGCAGGGTCCTGTGGCCTCCGCCTCTGCAGCTGCCCCCAAGGCTCCTGCTGGTGGGTGTCCTCCCCCACCTCCCCCTGGACCACCTCCCCCCATGGACTGCAGTGCACCCTCTAGCGGCGGTGGTGATAGTGGTGCTGATAATCGTAATGCTTTGTTCGCCTCAATTAACAAGGGAGCAGACATCACCAAAGGTAGGTAGTGATCATCAGTGATCAGCAGTCTTTAACAATTCTTATTTTATCAGTTCAGCCTTCTTTAAGTTAACTTTATATGTCAAGTGTTGTAGTTGGACTAAAAGGTAAAAATATTTCTGTCTGAGCTTTAGTGACGTAAAAGTAAAAGGTAAGTACAAGTGCCTCAGATTGAACTGAAGTACACACCTTGAGAAAATGTTTGTAGTTACTCTTCACCACTGTGAAAACCATTAATTACAAACTGCTGTAGGACTTAGAATACATCCCCCCTCTTTCCTTCACCTCTGCAGGCCTGAAGCATGTGAGTGATGACCAGAAGACCCACAAGAATCCTAACCTAAAGTCATCGGGTCCTGCAGTACGTTCCGGACCCAAACCTTTCGCTTCCCCGACCCCCCGAGCTCCTGCATGTGCTGCCACGGCCCACACACACCCTCCTGTGTGTGAGCTGGATAATAAGAAGTGGAAAGTGGTAAGTTGTTGGTTTGCTCAATAAAAAGTTAGTGGAGAAAATTCAAATCTAAGCTAGAGCTGAGTTTATTATAAATTGAGAGTAAACACGGGGAGATACTGAACGGGCCAGATTAACTAGACGGGATTTGTTGTTTTTGTGACCACCAGAATGATTCATTTAACCAAAATAACTTGTTATGAAATAGTTTTTTCTTTAATAGTTAGCCTTTTATAGTAGCTTTATCTCCATTTTCCTCTTCACCCTTCTGTCTTCTCGTTCTGCAGGAGTACCAAGAGAAAGCAAACCTGGAGATCAAAGACACTGAGCTGAAACAAGTGGTTTATGCTTTCAAGTGTAACAATAGCACCCTGACGGTCAAGAACAAACTTAACTCCATCACTTTAGGTAAGAACCTAAAACTGGTACGTCATTAATTTGCTGAATCTGTTTCCATTGACCTTAGTTACATTACCTTTTAATTGATACACCAACTTTACACCTTCCCCAAGTGTAAATCCTTTTTGAGTTTTTAAAATTTTCTAATGATTAAATACTATACTACTGCTGTTGGTTGTCCCTCATTTAGCTTTAAAAATATAAATAAAAAAAGTATAAATAAATACCAGTACAAAAGTTGCTCGTGTGATGGCGGGTAGAACAGATCATATTCATGTACCAAAGCCAGACTCTAGCCAGTTACATGACATGATGACTTCTGTTCTCTAAACATGCATGTGTTGGTCTCCATCAGACAACTGTAAGAAAATGGGCCTGGTCTTTGATGACGTCGTGGGCATTGTAGACATCATCAACTGCAAGGACATCAAGATCCAGGTGTGTAAAACAACCTGCAGGTTAATAACAAAATGCTGTTTTTACAGAGACTAATTAAGACGTATGAATCTTCTGTGGCACACTCGCTCTGCAGGCTGCAGTGTGATGTTTGATATCTGGATCCTGCCCAATGGCTTTGTTTCAATTCACATCACACAGTCATTTCCGCTGTTCTGTCACTCTTCAGCTGGGTTTGTTTTTTTTTTTGCTCAACATTGATGCATTTTTATGAACAACCTGCTTTATATTCATGTACTTACACACTCCAAGCTGCTCGGTTTTGGCCACTGTTGTAATTAGATTCAGTCCTTTTGCCGAAGGAAATCTTGACAGTGGTTCAGCACAAAGAAACATTTGTCCCATCAGATACAGCAGACATAAATAAAACTTTTCACACAGACATGCTGTTAATCTGCAGCTGTTACATGTATTTTGTTGCCTGTTTGTATCCAGGTCCTGGGTAAGGTCCCCATTATCTCCATCAACAAAACAGACGGTTGCCATGTCTACCTGAGCAAGGACTCTCTGAACTGTGAGATCGTCAGCGGCAAGAGCTCAGAGATGAACATCCTGATACCGAAAGACGACGACTTTGTGAGTATCTTTGTAGAAGGGGATTTTTTTTAAATGCTTAAAGAAAAGTCTGTCCATATTCTCCTTTTTTTTTTCCAAGAGCTTAAAGGAGCAGTGACGTGGCTTTTACCATGTGTTAACAACCATGCTTACATTTATAAGCACTGTGTGTGGTGTAAATTCCAAACAGATCTAGGGTTTAGGTAAATGTCCGTATGGGTTACATTCAGATTCTTAAGTTATTACAGAAATGTGCTTGGTGGAAACGCAGCTTTAGTGCACAAATGACCACTATGACAAATAAGGCCTCTCAGCCAATTGTTGATCTTCGATGTTTGTTTGATGCTGTTTAGGGTACCCGATCCACAGCTGAAAATTGTCTCCCACTGAATGCATTATTTGCTCTCGATTGAGAAGCATTTGACAGCTAC
>JAPZEB010000008.1:6475645-6497793 GCA_029783705.1 Chaetodon striatus | reverse complement strand
GACATAGTGCTGGATATATGGGCAGCTGTGTCTTTCTACCAGGAAAAAGCCTACTGGAGCCTTGGTATCCTGCTGCTATTTCTCATTGGTTCGTCCATTCTTGTTCAGGCCTACAGCTGGCTGTGGTACAGCTACGAGGACTTTGAGAGGCACACAAAGGTTGAGAAATTAGTGAGCCCGAGATTGCTGAGACTTCTTCATGTTTTCCAGCTGGGGATCTACTGCAGGTAGTGTAAACCTCGTGTGTAACAATATCTCTAAGTGTTCAGAGTGTGTCAGGCTGTGTTTTCTTCTGTTGTAGTTAATGTGGAAAGCTGGTTGGATATGTGGGACAGTGAGGTGTTTCCTCTTTTTACATGTGACTTTTAATCTAAAAGCTCCACCCTCACCTGTTCATGAAAATAGTCCCATTTACAGGAAATGAAAAGTAAACTAATAGTCTGAATGGAATCAATGTGCTGTGCTGTCATACTGCACAAGAACAAAAGTACATTTTTTCCAATGAATAGCACAGTTGTTCCCACTAATTCTTGAGCATTTACTCAAGCTCTACTTTTATTTACTGAAAGGTATACTTAGCAGGATTCACTGCTACTGTCTTAAAACACACCTGACGGTGAAGATGAGAGTAAAAGCCAACTCCAGTCTCACTTTGGTTTGGTGTTTGGCTTTGGTATATTTGTATTTTTTCAGTGCTGCCTCTCTTGGATGCTTACTGCTTGTGGTCTGGCACCTGGTCACTACCTTTTTACAAAGCCCTGAACTCACCTGAGTGCTGTGGATGTACATAACCACAAATGTTAAAAAAAAAAACCTACATAGTAGATCTTCAGGTAAAAGATCTGATGATGACTGACTTGGTATAATTATGTTTAATATTTGGTTATTACAAGGGTTTTAGCTGTATGTTGTCTGTCGCACAAATTTGTTTTCTCAGGCATGCAGGTCTAGCAGAGTCTTCTCTACGCAGCTTCCACTCAAAGAACCGTGACCATGAGGTAAACACAGTGTACCAGAGGCATGACCTGAGCACGCTGCGGCTCGTTGAGACGTTTTCGGAGAGCGCCCCTCAGCTTGTTCTCATGCTCACTATCATTCTGCAGCGGGGCGAGCTCGACCCAGTGACAGGTGCAGTGTGTCACTCATATCTCAGATTGTTATTTAGATTTCAGTGAGTCACCAGTGTGTCACAAATTCAATCATGAGTGTTGAATTGGAATTAAGATTAAAGTGCTGACGTAAAAATGCAAATCTAGTTTACTCTCTGATCTTCGCCTTTTCAAGGAGCTGTCGAACACAATACTTCATCCAAAATTTACTGAAGTGAACGTACATATTCAGATTTAATACACTCAGAAACTGCTGCATATTAATGTTAATGAGAGGACACATAGTTTCTTTCTTTTTTTTCAGTGACTCCCAGCGTTACAGTTAAATGCCATTGCAATCATGTCTAGACCTTATTCATTCACTCTTCTTCTCCTCCTACTCAGTGGGGAAGACCGTCGGGTCAGCCTTAGCCATCGCCTTCAGGTTGACCATGTACTCCCGCCTCCTGGGCTTCTTCCTGTCCAACAAGCAGAGGCATCAGAAGATCTCCTTATTAATCCTCTTCTTCTGGAACTTCCTCCTCATCTCATCTCGCCTCACTGCCCTCGCCCTCTTCGCCTCTGTGCTGCCCTGCTTCATCTTTACCCACTTCCTGTGCTCTTGGATGGTGTTCTTCTTTTTCGTCTGGAGAGCCAAGACAGACTTCATGGACAGTGTTGGTGGAGAGTGGCTTTACCGAGCCACTGTGGGCCTCATCTGGTATTTTGACTGGTTTAATGTGGCCAAGGGGAGGACGAGGTACAGGACTCTGCTCTATCATGGGTACATACTAGTTGACATTTCCCTCCTCTGCGGCCTGTGGTGCTGGAAGATGAGCACAGAACCACCTTATTTTGAAATCCCACCCCTGTATGCTGTCATCACAGCAGTCAGTGTTGTTGGGGTTTACATCCTTGGCCTCTTTTTTAAGATGATATATTATAAGTACTGCCATCCACGCCTCGCCAAGGAGGGGTTAAAAGGGGACACCGCAGAAGAGTCCCAAATTGGACAGGGACCAAGTGGGATTAAAACATTTTCTGATGAGCCAGACCTTCCTGTGTCCTCATCTGGGGACGAGGCTAGAAATGTTTCACACAACATCACCCCTAACACTACAATCCCGAGAGAAGACACAGATGAAGACGTTACAGATCGCAGAGGTACGGAACACGGATTGGACCAAAATGTCTAGTTTCACCTTTGCATGAATACGTCATATTTGTGTGGATGAAGATAAGAGAAAATACTCTGTGTTTATGTCCATTTTTAAGACCTTTAGGCCCCTCAACCAGAGCTACAGAAAGTACCCTCTGCCTGTCCATTTTAGGAACCAGACACTGATTACTGTGAAATTAATTGACATACATAAGAACAGATACTTGAACTTGAAGAGATATCACTCAAACCAGTGTAAACTTGCTCAGATTTGCTCTGTGCCACTCACATCGTTGCATTTCCTAAGACAGAACCTGCTCTGGATAGCTAGATAAATCTGGCATATTTCTTGTCATGTCAAACGCGATTGTCCACCAAAAGTTGGTCTATTAAAGCTGTATCGCCCAGTTAATAGGTCTCCAGCTGATTTTATCTGTAACTAATGTTAAGCTATTTTAGGTGTATCTTTGTGAAACTTCAACGGTCCTCATAACCAAATAATCACAATTACAGCCAAAGTAGTATTAGCAGTTTGCAGCATAATCAGGCATGGTGTTTATGTGATTAAGGCAATAGAGAATGTAAAGGTATGTCATGCTGTGTGGGACGGAGGCACCCTCTTCAGAGGTACGTGCTGTGCTACCAAAGTTTATTCACTCAGTCCAAAAACAAGATATTTTATAATGTCCACGTCTGTGATTGGAGGTCGTGCATCCGGCCCTTTGATCCAGCCTCGGGCTGCCAGGTTATATGGATTTATGTTTGTTATCATGATTAGTTTGACCAGATACTGCTGTTTGATAACTGTAGCAGCAACATGTAAAACAGCACAATCTCCACAAAAAAAAATCAAAATGGCCATGACGTCAGCTTCAGTTTCTCTGTGCTATGATATCATTTCTGATGTTTGTTTTTGTTTGGTATGTCTAATATCCTTGTCTATATTTAGGAACTAGACTGTAATTGATTCACTGGAATATATTGGTATATGTAAAATAAAGAAAAGATATTTTTTCAATCATCCTGACTCTGTATTATTTTACCTGCTCTGTGCCCTAGATCAGTGGCAACTGATGTCTGATGCAACCTCTCAGCTGTTTTCCAGTACTTAAGATACGTTCATTAGAACTGATTTTAAACCAGATGTTATTTAACACTATAAAACAATGTTTTTATATAGTTGAACCGTAAATGTTTAGTTTGGTATTTTGTACAACTACTACTACATGAATTAGCAGAAGATCAATATTTAAATGGTTTATCCATAACTTTTAGCTATCTTTTATTTATATTTCATAGCTAAACATACCAGCTGTATACTTCAACTACTATTTCAACCATTTATCTGATACATCCATCTCTCATAACCATTTCACTATTTATCCATAACCTTAAGCTGGCTAGTCAAACTCTTTTCTACTTTTAGTGAACTCTTTCAGCTGTTTATCCTTTAATTTGAGCTATTTTATCAACAGTTTCAACTGTTAATTGATTATTTCATCATCATGTATCCAGTACTTAAGCTAACATTTGTAATTGTTTATTGATAGTTTTTTGCTATTTCATCATTTATCCATAATTATTTTGCAAGCTTTTTCACCTTTTATTCATTATGCTACTTCTATTTAACTATTTCAACTATTACTTTAAGTTACCTTACTTTTACTCTAGTCAACTGTTTATCCAGCAAAGTAACTTTTGGCGAACTAGTTTACCTGTTTATTCTTCACTTTTAGCTATTTATCCAGTACTTTAGCTAACCTTTTCAACTGTAAATAAATAATCAAAATGATCATAATATTTTGTACATCATGAGGGTTTTGCAAGAGATCAGATGATTTTTCATAATACATAAAGCCTAGCTTATCTCTAAAAATAAATGGATTTCTGGGGTTTTGTATGACAACAAGGGGTATCTAAATTTGTGCGATGTTACAGCTGCTACCAATGGTGCCTACTGGAAGTAGTCTGAATGTAGATTTGACCATAAGCTCTCCGCTTGATAGGCTGCTAGTTTTTTTTCATCAAAGTATAAAATAAGTTAAAGTCAAGTGTTACAAGTCAACTTAGAATTGTTAGTGCATTTTTAACAACTCATGACGTCAGCTTTAGGTACAAATGCACTGTGTTACTTTTACTCACTCATCTTGTGTTTGTGTAGCTTGTTTAAATGTCACATGTGCCAAATGTTTGTTTACTTGAGTGTCAGTGTAAACTGTGCTACACACAGAAAATCCTTACTACTCTACACAGAGCATGTTCTGTTTAAAGCTTTTTGTTTTACATGTTTTCGTTCACATGTTAAACCCTTTTCAATTCATTGTCTGTGTTCAAGTGTTGTAGATTCACTTTTTTGCCAACAAACTCCACTGAAACCAAAAGTCAAGGTCACTGTTGGTTGTTCATATTTTACCTCATTTGCCATATGCAATTGTTAAAGTGGTTATAATGTTGTAGATGATTCTGTTTTAATATGAGCTTATTTCACACTTCACTGTTACAGTGACAGCATTCAGTATGATATTTATGGCAAGTCAGTTTTATTGTTCATTTTTCTCAGTCGTTTTGCTTCATTTGTTAAACCATCCTTAACATGTGCAAAGAGGAAGAGGCGCCAGGCCGTGGATGTTTGGCACATGTTTGTCGACAAAATGTAAAAACATTTCTCTGCATCTGTGACAGCCGTGGGTGGAGGCATTATGTTTACCGCTTGTCTGTCCGTCCCATTTTGGTGAACACGATATTTCAAGAGCAGGGAATCAGGGAATTTCTTAAAATTTGGCGCAAACATGCCATTGGACCCAACAATGATCTAATTTGATTTTGGTGGTCAAAGGTCAAGGTCACGGTGACCTTGTGTACATGTCTTTTCTATGAACATGATTTCTCAAGAAGGCCTTAAGGGGAATTTTGAAAATTTGGATCAAACGTCCACTTTGAATCAATGATGCATTGCTCAAAATTTGGTGTCAAAGGTCAAGGTCACTGTGCTCTAACAAAACACATTTTTGGCCATAACTTAAAAATTCCAACATTAATTATGACAAAATTTCACTCACATCCCAAATAAAACAAAATGATGAAGTGATGACATTTTATACTCAAAAGGTCAAAGGTTAAGTTCACTGTGACATCATAAAGTTCTGCCAAAAACTTTTATGGCCATTACTCAGCATCATAACTCAGGGTCAGAAGGCAAGTCTGAGCCTGCCACGTCGAGGACATGTATGAAGCATCTACGTTTTAGAATTTGGAGCTTCCTTGCAGCAACATCTATATTTGAAGCACTTTCTGCTGTCATAGCCACAACTTAGTGTTGTATCCTGTTCCTCCAGTCCACCACGAGCTCATTGGTTTTGCTGACATGGAGCTTCAGGTGATTGCTGTTGCACCATGTGACGGAGCTCTCTTTCAGTCCTCTGTAGAAACAGTCTCTTAATGAAAACAGCATGTTTCTTACTGGAAAGTATTCACTGGAATCATACATGTTGATATAGTGTTAACTTCTATTCCAATAAAAAATGCACTTCAAAGTCCTCATATACTCTAGCACTACTATATCACATGACTTTGGACAGACGTGTAAACTGCAGCTTCACTAGTTTAACAGTAAAATAACTTTCTTTAAATATAGAAGTACTGCAGGACTTGATTATTAAAGTGACAGCTCTCAGTCTGGGTTCGTTGCATGTACAGTATCCCTTTAAGAAGTTACATAACCATGAAGGAGGGTCAGTTTGTAGGAGGGGTTACAAACTGTTTGAAACTGAACTTTTGCTCTTTGCGTACTTTCAGTTGTCTCTATTGATCACTGAAGTTAACAAGTGACATGTTAACAGCTCCTTAAGTATGTAGCCACACTAGAAGCAGGCAGTAAAAAGGGATATGTGTAAAGTTTAGTTTGACAGGCATTATGGGTAGGTTCAAGTACTCCCTTGTGGACTTCCTCTTTATTTTATTTGGACTAGTGTTCTTACTGCTCGACATAGTGCTGGATATATGGGCAGCTGTGTCTTTCTACCAGGAAAAAGCCTACTGGAGCCTTGGTATCCTGCTGCTGCTGCTCATCGGCTCGTCCATTCTTGTTCAGGCCTACAGCTGGCTGTGGTACAGCTACGAGAACTTTGAGAGGCACACAAAGGTTGAAAAATGCCTGAGCCGGAGCCTGCTGAGACTTCTTCATGTTTTCCAACTGGGGATCTACTTCAGGTTGTGTAAACCTTGTATACTATCGTAATCTTGGTGTGTTCAAAGTGCCACAGGCTGACTTTCCTTCTGTGGTATGTGTGGGAAAGTGGGAGTGAGTGCAGGATAGTGAGGTGTTTTCCCTCTTTACTTGTGTTTCTCTATCAGGGAGCTCCACCCTTGCCTGTTCAGGAAACTATTCCCATTTACGGGAAATGCACTCTGAATGGAGCAGTTGTTCTTCACTCTAGCTCAGTTCTAAACTAGGGTGGTGTAACAAAATATTTCATTTTAGTATGGGCAAAACAGTAGACATTTGAAAACAAAAACATTAAGTCACTTCAGCTCTGGATTGCATCAGCTGTTTCATTTCCTCTAAAACTGGTACATGATACAGCATGTGAGTTTGTTGTAACCTTGAATGAGTCTTTGTAGATCCGCTTTTGTGACCACAATGACTCAAAAATGCAACATGAGTTATAGCACAGGTTTCTTATTCACGGTAAATAATCTGATCTGACATTAGAGCACTTTGTTAAACTGGTTCTGATGAAGCCAGAGTGGCTTCTTTTTATGCACGGATGACAACACTGCCAAAGAAATCAAAATGAGTGCCTCAGTGGTAGAATGTAAATAAATCTTGTGCTCGTACTTAACTTGAGTATTTTCATTTTATGCTACTTCATACTTCTTCTTCATTACATTTTGAAAGCCAGTATTGGCCACGCACAAAGCCTGTATTCTGATTCTGATTCTTGATACAAAATATAAACTACTGAATTATGTTGTATTAAATAATTAATAGCATGATAATGATCATAATAGATAGGGTATTTTTTTTTACACCATATTGTTCCTTGTATTTAAAAGATCTGAGTGCTTCACCCACCACTGTGATGACTCAACTGAACTTATGCTTAATATGTGGTCATTATAATGGTTTTAACTGTGCGTTTTTCCTCTCAGGCATGCAGGTGTCGTGGAGGTCTCCCTATACAACTTCTGCTCAAAACTCAGTGACCACGAGGGTATTGCTGCGTTCCTGAGTCACGACCTGAGCATGCTGCGGCTCGTTGAGACGTTTTCGGAGAGCGCCCCTCAGCTTGTCCTCATGCTCACTATCATTCTGCAGCGGGGCGAGCTCGACCCAGTGACAGGTGCAGTGTGTCACTCATATCTCGAGCTTTGTCATTTAGATTTGGGGAAAAACTGAGTCTCCAGGGGCATGTCCCCCTCAATAATTTGAACATGTGCATTTGTCCCCCCTTGTGAAAATATGAATGTAACAGAGGACTTTTATTTGTGGTTGATAAATGCAACAGCAAAATATATATATATATTTCCTTCATACATAGATGAAAAAAAGGCAGAAATGAAAGTACCACTGTGTGACATATGAAACCCTGGCCGTCTGAATCTCTGTTTTTGAGATATTAGTCATTGGTACATTTCTATCTGCCCTAACGATGACTTCTTCTCTCCTCCTCAGTGCTGAAGGCCTTTGGGTCAGCCTTAGCTATCACCTTCAGTGTGACCATGTACCACCGCTCCCTGCGCTCCTTCCTGCCTGACAAGCAGAAGCAGCAGATGACCTCCTCGTTAGTCTACTACCTCTGGAACCTGCTCCTCATTGTGTCGCGTCTAATCGCCCTCGCCCTCTTCGCCTCCGTGCTGCCCTGCTTCATCTTCACCCACTTCCTGTGCTCTTGGATGGTGTTCTTCTTTTTCGTCTGGAGAGCCAAGACAGACTTCATGGAAAGTGTTAGCGGCGAATGGCTTTACCGAGCCACTGTGGGCCTCATCTGGTATTTTGACTGGTTTAATGTGGTCGAGGGGAGGACGAGGTACAGGACTCTGCTCTATCATGGGTACATACTGGTTGACATTTCCCTTCTCTGCGGCCTGTGGTGCTGGAAGATGAACACAGAACCGCCTGATTTTGAAATCCCACACCCGTATTCTGTCATCACAACAGTCAGTGTTGTTGGGGTTTACATCCTTGGCCTCTTTTTTAAGATGATATATTATAAGTACAGCCATCCAAAGCTGGCCAAGGAGGAGTTAAAAGGGGGCACGGAAGAAGAGTACATAGTTGGACAGGGACCTAGTAGGAGTCTACCTATGACTACATCTCATGGAGATGAGACAGACTTTACTATGTCCTTACCCGAGGATTTAGACATAGAGGGAACTGCTGAATTTCGCAGCTTGCCAAGCACACCAGTGCCGCCCACTAAACCCTGCAATAAAAGAATGAAGAAGTTGGCTGAGAACTTCTACACCTGACCAGCATCACCTGATATCCATCAGACATGGAGATTAGACTGACTCATGCAGGCTTGACGAGCCTCATTAATCAAGATCATGAGGTTGTGTGAGCTAGAGGGACTGTGACCTGCTCCCTGATACAACCTCATGGGAAATGTCTAGTCACGACTGCAGTATTCTCATGAGCACTGTCTTTACTGCATTAACTGCTGCTGCTATGTGCCAATCTTTATTTATTTTCCTTTCCATATTTTTTCAAGTTTGCCCTAAAATGATACATGCCTATATGTACACTGAAATGTTTTTGGGCTACTGTAATTGTTCGTCTTGTTTGTGCTGCCTGTGAAGATTTTTGTAATGTCTTCCTCCTGACATAATTTTAAGTATTTCAAATATTTATTTCTCCCTCATTGAGAAATTCTGGATCTGGCCTCTGCCCTGCCCACCACCGCTGCTTAGATTAGACTGATTGGTGACAAAGCAGTGCGTATCCAGATGGCTTGTGTTAAGCTTAATTTATGGTGGGGTGTGCGACACTTTTGATGAGTGTTGCTTGATAGAAAAGACATATTTTTTAACAGGAGAAGTGACAACAGATGGTTGGAGCTGTGGACTGACAGATTCTTAGGCAGATTATTTTGTTTTTGATGAGTGGAAATTAAGTGCATTTTACAATAAGTTAGTGAGTGAAACTTGAATTCAAAAGGCGTAGTTGTATTTCTCTGTATTTTTTAGTCTGAAAAAGCTAGGGGGGGCATCTTGGGCGTTTGAGGCCAGCTGCTTGACTGGTTACATAATGCATTTCCAGCTGTTAGTTGAGATAGTGCTAATGCTAATGCTAATTTTTGCTAGTGAAGAAAAGGCGTACAGCCATTATAAAAAAAAACGCACTTGCCAGAAAACCTCAACATCCAACTCCTTAAAGCATGGGTGTCAAACTCTGGCCCGCGGGCCAGTGTAATTATATTTGGCCCGCGAGGCAATACCAATTGACTACTAGAGCTGGCCCGCCAGTAAGGATGCTACACGTTACAGTGAATCATGGTGGAAGTCACCTCGAACCTAACTTATCAAGCTTCAACGTTACACGAAATAAATCAATATACAAGTATATTTTGCAATATACAGTAGTATATTTATGCTATAGATAAGGTTAATGTAAACTTAACATTTTAAAAATGCTCATGTTTTGATGTGATGAGCCTAATTAATTCTTAAAAAGCATAAGTGTCCAGCGACGTTACTCACCGTGTGACTTCTTCCTGCTTCTGTTTGGGACTGATTGTCACATGATTATGTTTGGAGCGAACAGCCAATCAGAATCAGCGGGCGGGGCCTTAACATCAGGGGGCGGAAATGTCCAACTTGTGACTTGCCTTTTCTTTTTTTTTTTTTAAATGATCCTTCCAGATTTCTTTTCTGAATTAATCACGTCTGTTCCGATATTGTGGTTATCTAGCTCCTTGATATGTTTTATTTGATATCCCGCGTGGATACCGGTGGATACGTTACTCTCTGACGTAGGGTTTTAACATATATACACCGCGTTTACAGCTGCTAGCAAATTAGCCTGCCATGCTAGCTCGGCGTGAAAATCAACGTTCCTGTGCGGATTATTTAGCCAGTTAGCTTAAAGTTAAAGTATCGACAGCCTTAAAGGAGAATATAACTAAATAAGAGAGAGCAGGTCGGATAGTAAAGTTCAATATGTCTTTATATGAGGAGCCCGCGTTAACGGGGAGTTACGATGTTGTGGGGTCGTTTCCCAAAAGTTTTGGTTACGGGGTGGAGGAGGAGAGCTCCACATCAGCTGACAAACCCAGGATACTGCTGATGGGACTGAGGCGGAGTGGCAAGTCGTCTATTCAAAAGGTAAATCATCTGAAATATACCACCAAAAAATATCTTAAAACACACCTCTGAAGTTACAAGATTGGGAATCATATTAATACAATGTAAATCTGTTTATGAGGCACACATGGTAAGAGATAATACAGCAGTCCTGCAATAAATCCCTCTTGTTTGAAGGCTATCATGTTCAGGTTTTGTTTAAACTGTGGTTGTGTTGATGTTGAGGTCAAGGTTCAGCTCATTGCACAACACAGGATTGCACAAGGACCCGGAGTTGCACCCCCCTTCCACGCTACACACACAGAAAACGCATAAACAAATATTTAAATTACTAAATATAAATAAAACAGGCAACAAAATATATCAAAGTAAATTAAGGCTTTTAGAAAGAAATAATAAAAATACATTTACAGTTGCAAGGATATACAGTTATCTACACATATACCTGTCTGTTGACCTTTCCACATGTATGTGTTTAGAGTATTTTTCATATTTCTATCGTAATTTTTCTATTCTATATTTATGCTTTCTCTTAATGTGTTTATGGTGTGCACCAAAAACTTAAGCAAATTAATTGTATGTGAAAGCCTACTTAGTAACAAACCTTATTCTGATTCTGACTCTAGCAGGCCCTTTTCACAGCAGACATTTTGTCTTGTCACAGACAGAAAAGCACAGGTCAAACTGATAACATGAACGATGGCACAGTTTCATTAAGTGGGTCAGTAAGCTACTCCAGTAAGCTACTGTGAGTGATGAAAGTAATTACATTGGACTGAAACAATAATCCTCATGTGTCTCTGACCAGGTTGTGTTCCACAAGATGTCACCCAATGAGACGCTGTTCCTCGAGAGCACCAACAAAATCTACAAGGACGACATCTCCGGCACCTCCTTTGTCAACTTCCAGATCTGGGACTTTCCTGGCCAGGTGGACTTCTTCGACCCCACGTTTGACAGTGAGATGATCTTCAAAGGAACCGGCGCTCTGATCTTTGTCATTGATGCTCAGGTAGGATGACATTAGTCTGATGTTAGTTTTAAATTCTTCCTGTTTGAGATGAATAAACATGTCACCTTTTTTTCCTGGTGTTAGGATGACTACGTCGAGGCTCTCGGGCGGTTACATCTCACAGTCTCCAGAGCTTACAAAGTGAATCCAGACATCAACTTCGAGGTGTTCATCCACAAAGTTGATGGTCTGTCAGACGACCACAAAATTGAAACGCAAAGGGACATTCATCAGAGGGCCAACGATGATCTGGCAGACGCCAGTCTGGAGAAGCTTCACCTCAGGTGAGTGTCTGACGTGTCTGCACAGGTTAGTTGCAGATCACTCCTAGAAACACTTTTATGATTACAGTCTAACACAATGGAAGTTGTATATGCTCCACCAAAACACCAGATAGATGATGATTTTAAGTTAATTAGAGTTACCTCCGGATGCTATGTGATGCTACCAGCGTTCAATCATCAGCATTTATATATTAACAATATTGTGTTTAAATTCTGTAATGTGAAAGATGTTGCTCATAGTGACAAACCCACATAGAATTATCACCAAATTCCTCCGTTTCTCTTGTGTAAAAAGGCTACTGTTTGATAAATGGTAAATGGACCTGCATACTTTGACACTATATGTCACATTCACCCATTCTCACACACATTCACACACTGGTGGCAGAGTCTACCATACATGGTGCCACCTGCTACTCAGTTTATACGCACCCATACACACATGGAACAGCCACCGGGAGCAACTTGCTTGCAAACATGTTCACACTAACAAATATATGTTTTTGATTTGACTGTGGTGTAACTATTTTTTTTAGCTTGTCCGGCTTCCCTCAATTGATTAAAAAAAAAAAAAGTTTTAATTCAGCTTTTAAATGTGCTCCAATATTGTAACTCATAAACCTAACTAACAGCACTGTTTGTTGTTTGTTTTGCCCTTTTAAGGGAAGTTTATCATAATGCCAGACATTTTAAGTGTAGGGTTAAGTTCAACATTATAATCAGTAGGACTGAGACCATATGCTTATCTTCCAACTTGATACTACCCCGATTCTTGGGTGCCAATTCAATATGTATTGCGATTTGATATTATAATCTATTGCAATTTTTGTTAACTTTTTAACACTAGACCATGAGAAGAACGAATCATGCACGTCTAGAGACTGTATATGAGACATATTTCCAAAAACGATGCACATTGTTAGTTAGTCAGTCAGTCTGTTATTTCAGCAGCCTCATGTACTGCAGAGGAAAGTGGTAAATAATCTAATAACAGTTTTTATGGTCTCTTTTAACAAATATATTTCAGTCAAACACATTGTGACCTTGCTCTGTGAAAAGGGCTGTATTAAATAAACTTTACTTATGTTATCACTAAAATGCACAGTACACACACAATGGAATGAATAAAATATATATACTTTTTGAAGTAAATTTAAACTGCTACCTTTGACTGTCCCTACAGTGTTTTTTATTTAAAATGGGTAAAATCTTATTCTATTGCAGAGCTGCGCGTAGTGCATTGACTTGCTCAGCCCATCGCCCTACTCTCTCTGTTTACCAGCCCACATATGAATTATGTTAGCCACTCTGTGGTCCCGCTGCCTCACTGTTGGCTGAGAGGAGAGCAGGCGGGAGGTCCGTAAACGGACTCAGTAGTGGCTGTAGCAACTCAAATCCAGCCCACGCAAACCCCAGCCAGAGTCACAGCAGGCTGGGTCTAATCTGTGTAACTACAGCAACTAAAAGCTCGCTGATATGGCGGGGAGGTTACACTGGGCTAGCTAAATTGAGTTGCCATTTGAGCTGTGAAACGATTGTGTCCTTGGACACCATTTTCTGTTGTATTACTTCAGCTTTGTTTTTTCTAGAAACAGATATGATGTCACATTACTACACATTACCACAATAAACAGGGTCAGGTTAACACATGAGCTCTTGAACTGTGTCCGTTTAAGCATCCAGAAGTCCATTGAAAATCTATGAAAACAAAACAATGCAAAACAGAAAAAACTATACTTGCGTGAATCGACCCCTAATAAATAAGAAAAGACTATCACTGTGTAACAGTTGGATTGGTTTATTCTTTCGTCCTCGCAGTGAGCAGACATCATTAGTCTTGAAGCATTAGAGCCAAGGCTTGTTTGGTGACTGTGTATTTCTGCAGTGTCTTACCTCTCCTCTCCTTCTTTCCCTCCTCAGCTTCTACCTGACCAGTATCTACGACCACTCCATATTCGAGGCCTTCAGTAAAGTCGTCCAGAAGCTCATCCCTCAGTTACCAACGTTGGAGAACCTTTTGAACATTTTCATATCTGTATGTTGTTCCTTTGTTTACAGACAGACTAAAATGTGTCCTGTTTCTGCCGTCTCATGTTAACATCCGTCATGTTTTGCAGCACTCTGGGATTGAGAAAGCTTTCCTGTTTGATGTTGTAAGTAAGATTTACATCGCCACAGACAGCTCTCCTGTGGACATGCAGTCCTACGAGCTGTGCTGTGATATGATCGATGTTGTCATCGATGTCTCCTGCATTTACGGGTGAGAAGAGTTATATTTGCTTAAAATGTTGGCAACGACTGTATCCTTCAGTTTTAAAGTTTAAATGTGTTGTTCCATTTTGTCCATCCTGGCAGGCTGATGCAGGATGGCAGCGGCTGTGCCTATGACAAAGAGTCTTCGGCCATCATCAAGCTCAACAACACTACAGTGCTTTATTTGAAAGAGGTCACAAAGTTCCTCGCGCTCGTCTGCATCCTCAGAGAGGAGAGCTTTGAGAGGAAAGGTGAGTAGTTTTAGAGCTCACAAACAGTTGAACTGGCATTTGAAGACAGTGGTTTTATTATACAGGGTGTCCTAAATGTGTGATTGAAGTGTGAAGCTGCTGACTCAGAGGAGTTTCAATTTATGAAATGAGATTTCACCCGACAGCTTTTTTTAGAGCATATCCATTCTGAGCTGGCAACATTTGAAAAACACGTATTTTTCTCTCCGTTTGCTTGCCATTCACACTAAACCTGCGCTTTTCACACCCAAACTACTCAATCACTTAAACTACTGGCCAGGTGTTCTGGTGTGAACGAGGAAAGCTGAGCTTGTGGCTAAGGATGACTCACTGTGGGCGGTGAAATTAAGACTTTATGTTAATTTATGTTGCATCAATCTTTCATTGTCGTCTCTCTTTTTAAATGTTAATACAGCCAATTACACAGTGTTGTTTTTGACCTGTAATTGTGTTTATTTTGCGTTGGTGGAGTGTAAATACAAATTTAAGGTACTTGTACTTCACTTTATGCTACCTCAGACTACAGAATATTGTATTTTTTACTTCACCACAGTAATTAGACAGCTATGGTTGCTTATCACTACAAATTACGCCTTTACATATAGAACACACAATGAACTTAGAAAAGATTTAAACAACTGTAAAAACGTCTAGACACATCTTGCCCAGATGGTAACCTCAGATTCTCATTTAAGATTTCATGTTTTATGTTTCAAGTGACAGTTTTAATCCAAACCACAATCCTTCCCAAACTCTGTAACCAAGTGATCTTCATCCCCAAACCTAACCAGACCCTAATCACAGTGTTTTCACACCATAAAACAGTGAGACAAAAATATTTTGAAGTGGCTCACGAGAGATTTTACAAATCCAGAGTTACCATCAAGCCATGACCCGTGGCAAATTAGTTTTTCTCCTAGGAAGGCAATTTATCCACGTACAACAGTTCTCATGATATCTGTCAGATTAGCAGCCCTAAAGGTCAGGTTAGGTTTAGGAAAACAATCATTGTTGGGTGTCGTCATGTTACGCACTTAAGTTAAAGTCATGAAGGTTGGGTTTAGGAAAACACTACTTACCTAACGAAACATTACATACTTAACATTAAGTCATTTACTTAACACAGCATGACAACACTGATTAAAAATAACAGAAAGTTCACATGGTTTGACACGAGACACAAACGCTGGTCTCCTAGGGCAAAGCCCTGTGTGTATTTTGACCCATCCACCATCTCTACACTTACACTACTTCTTTCTTTACTCCTGTCAGCGCACTTCACGTGATAGCAGCCTTCACAATAACATGGGTTATATACAAATGCTGTTGCACTGCTTTCCTTACGTATATGTATAAACAATGCGTATGAACAGCCTGAGGATGATGAAGGCATGACCCACATATGATTGGCTTACCCAGACATTGTAACCCAAACCCTGACCACTCTCACTCCTCATGCCTAAACTAACCAATCCAACCAAGGAAGGCCACGAGTATAAGCCAGTCAGAGGGAGAGTAGGGGCAGGTCGTGCCTTCCATCGTAGGAAAAGAAAATTTAAGACCGAATGGACATCGTAATTTCCAGCACAGTGCAGTAATGGGCCGCCACAAACTCTGTCTACCTCCGAACAAGCAGGGCTCGAGCATTGTTCCAAATTACACAGAGTTTGAAATAGAGACTGAATAAGGAACAGATGTAAAAGAGGTACCCATCATAATGTTCTTACTGGCCTCCACGCTGCTTTCTACTGTCAGCCTGTCAAATGTTAGAGGACTCATGATTCCCCGGCTTCTCCCACTTGCAGTTATTTTAGTGTCACATTGCCTGCTATGGTAGGTGAACCAAAAGCAACTGTTTGACAGCCAAAGTCAGCGCTGCATTTACATGCTTTTCAGATGGTCATTTTTCTGACTTTGGTGTGTGCATGAGCTTGAGGATGTAATGTGAAAACAACATGGATGCTGCAAAGAAAATGTGTTGTATTTTATTGCTCAGTGTTTAAACAACCTGTTGATAATGAAGAACAAAGGAAACTGATCAGGTGAGCCATGAAATATGATCAGGAGCTCATTTTGCTGCAGAGGTAACTGCGAGTTGCCTCTCAAAGAACGACAAGTTGTTGGTCAGTGACATCTTTGTAACATCGCTATGACCTCACAAAGCTTACCTACATTCAAGTGGGATGCTGAAACAATGCAAATAAATATGAACAATATTTTATCTTTATCAATATGAACTTACTAATGATGAGTGGTAATGTATTGAAGAGAAGTCGTGGAGTGGGCAGCACCGGCTGTCGAACATGCCTGGAGAAACTGATGCCATATGCAAAAAGTATCAAAACTCAAAGGCTGGATACGCTTGCATTTATCAACTCGAAGACACTGAAACTATGAAAACAATCAGTCTGCCCATCACTAGTAAAAAAAAAAAAAACCAGAAAGGCACAATGGGAAAGGTGTTTGTTTAATTGGTTTTCCCGCGTCTAAGACAAAAAAACCTGCATATATGCACTAATTTTAGTGAAAAATGAGTATAAGAAAATTGTGGAGGCTGTTTTTTATGTTGCAAAGTCTGTCACGCTTCAATAAAGTGGCTTAAACTGCTTATTTGTCATCTGAACAGGTTTGATAGAGTACAACTTCCACTGTTTCCGAAAAGCCATCCACGAAGTGTTTGAAGTCGGCACCTCGCCAGAGGATGTTGGCTCATCCAGCAGCAGCATGACGGGCCTGAAGTACGCTGCGCTGAACGGAAACGCAGTTTAAAGAGCAGGAGACGCGTGTAACTCTTTGGTTTACCTGAAGTGTGGAGAAACTGTATGAAAGCACACACACCTGCTGTCGAACACGCGCTGCCTTACTGTGTGCAACTGAATGTGAATCGGTTGAAGCTGCAGCTGATGAACTGAACTCAGAATGATGAAAACTAAATCTGATCAACCAGAATATATCTGTCCAGTATTACAGGCCGCACATGTACCAAAAACTTAAACAGTGGTTCTTACTTTATGCACATGTATCGGTAGTGAGATGTCAGCTGTGTTTACCCTCTTGGCCAGTTACTTCTTTGTGCTCTGCATCATAAAAATATTCCTGGAAGAGACTTCTGATCCAGTTACAGCACTTAGGATCAACACGAGTCCCACTGGCTCAACTGTATTTCCAGAAACTAAATGTTACAGTCCAAACTTCTTTCACGTTCCTGCTCATTTTACTTTGAAATATTGAGTGCTGTAAGTGGATTTAATCCCTAGTATGAAAAAAAAAAACAGAAGGCACAGTGTTTGTTCCACTGTGTGTTTTCTGTTGATAATGACTCATGTGACCAGCGAGCGGTGCTCTGCTCAGGATCCCCACGGACCAGTACTGTGCCAGTTACACCATTAGAGCCTGGGTTGATGAACAGCATGTTGGTCTTAATGGAGTCTGGAAATAACAGATGATGCTCCTCAGTTGGATGAACCCGCCTCGCCTGCTGACAGTCCAGGTTTTGTAGCTTGTGATGAACGTTTTTGACCAAATTTACTTACCAGAGATTCAGTTTTTGCTTTTCAGTGCGAGCTTTGAATAATATATATAAGAATTGTTTTTGTTTTTTATTATTGTACATAGTAATTCTTTAATAAAATATGTTTCATATTTTGCTGAGTCAAACTTAACTGTGTCTTTTTTTATTACTAACAGTTATCTCACAATTTTAAGAGCTGTCATAATTAAGATAATATAATAATTTGAGAGTTTACATCATTTTTGAAAAAGATTTAGTCTATTTTACTTTGTCATGATGATTAGAAATGATCTAAGTTTATGTTATATGTTGGAGATACAAAGTCAGAATTAGAAGAAACTCTCATAATAATGAAAATAGACAAATATCTATTGCTGCTTTTTATGCCTCTATACCAGCGACAGCTGTGGCCGGAGATGCGTCTATACATCTCATTCTTGTTAACGCAAAATCTCAAGAAGGCCTAGAGGGACTTTGCTCAAATTTGGCACAAACTTAGACTCAAAGATGAACTTCTTAGAATTTGGTGTTGAAAGGTTAAAGGTCACTGTGACCTCACAACACACGTTTTTGGTCATAACTCAACAATTCATATGCTAAATATTACAAAATGTTACACAAAAGTTTAACAGGATAAAATGATGACATTTGTATCCAAAAGGTCAAAGGTCAACTTCACTGTGACATCATAATCTTGTGCAAAAACACTTTCATGGCCATTACTCAACATCATATCTACTGAACAGATGAGGAGACATTTGGTCAGAGACTAAACTGGTGACACTAATCTTGAAACTGTGCTGATTGTATAGATAAGGGGTGTCAAATATACGGCCCAGGGGCCAAAGCCAGCTCGCCAAAAGGTCAAGTCCGGCCCACTAGATGACTTTGCACACCTGATGTTGATGCGCATGTTAAGGCTGAGAGGTTTCAGGAGCAATTTAAATAGTGAGTAAAATGTTGCCTCAGAGGCTTTTCCACTCTGACCAGAATACAGCTCTCTGAAATAACAATGAATAATTTCTGTGCTCATATTTAAAGATATTGAACAAAATATGCAAAATATTGTCAGCCAGCAGCTTCAGTATAAAAGAATCTGCGTCAGACCTCTATCCTAAAACAATATGGTGGAACCCTGCTGCTGAGGTACTGACAAAACTTCTTGCTTATACTTCAGTGGAAAACTTTAAAAAGTCACATCTAATGAAAGTGAGAAGTGACTAACCGAATATGGAAAAACTGAGACATACTGTTCAATTTGAAAATATTTTTCTTTCTTGTTTGTTTGGTAAATGGATGAACATTTTCAGAATGAAAGACAAATGTGAAGCGGTTGATATTTATAGGATATTATGCAGTGGTTTAACTGG
This sequence comes from Chaetodon striatus, assembly GCA_029783705.1. Lineage (NCBI taxonomy): Eukaryota > Metazoa > Chordata > Actinopteri > Chaetodontiformes > Chaetodontidae > Chaetodon > Chaetodon striatus. Next base: position 6,478,561 of record JAPZEB010000008.1, on the reverse strand, counting down.
TCTGGCCCACTTGAGATCAAACTGGGCTGAATGTGGCCCCTGAGCTAAAATGAGTGTGACACCCCTGGTAAAGATCTTCTGTGCTGCCAGGTTGAAGATGTGTGTGTGAAGCATCCATGTTTTAGAATTTGTAGCTTTATTGCAGCAGCATCCATATTTGAAGTATTGTCTACTGTTATGGCGACACATGAGTCTGAGCAGCGTTGCGTACCCCAAGGTAGTCTACAGGTGAGGGAAGCGACATAAGGCTAGACGGGGAAATGAGGAGTACGGTAGTGTAGTTTAACCCTTTTATTGCCAGTTATGGAAGCACACAAAAAAAATCAGGGAAAGCCCAGGCCAAAATAACAAACAAAATAGTCCTAAATACAAACAAAACCACAGAGCTAGCTAATCAAGTACAGTGCTATAGCTAGCTCTGAGCCAAACATGAAAATACAGGAGGAAAAGAGGGTTCACAAAATGGCAGCTCTCCCCCACAGGACCTCCTGGCAGTGAACTTGAGGGTTGAATTAGGACAGATGAAACTCAACAGGCGACACAGGCCTCACAAAGTAACTGTAGCTGTAGCTGTAACTCGACTGTTTGATGGAGGCGTACAACCACCAGGCGGTAATTGGAGTTTCATTTTGTTTTGTGTTCTCTTGATTATCACAATTTTGCGCAACATGTCATCATTTTGAATTGCTTGTAACTGACAGATACTGAGTCATAATAATAAGCCATAATCATAGTTTAAATCCCACCACATAACTTCCATCATCATGAAGTGTCTTATCATTCTGGAAGTTTCTCATAATTGAAGTTTTGAGAAAGCTTCTCATAGTTGTGAGATAGTAGGTAATAATTCTAAGTTATTATCTCGAATATTAGAGACAAGTTAGTTAAAAATCCACCAGCTAACATTTCACTATGAGGAGTTTTCTCATGACACAGTATAATTTTTTTTGCTTATTTAATTTTAAAGATTGTTTCTTCTTTCTTTTTTCTTTTTTTTGCCTTTATTAGATAGGACAGTAGATAGACATGAAATAAAGGAGAAAGAAGGAGGAAACGACTTGCAGCAAAGGGGTTGGACTTGAACCTGTGCTGCTGCAAAGATGTACAGGTGTAATTATCATAAAATAATTATTATTATTGATGACTGCCACACTCATGATATTAAATTTTTAGGAAATATATCATTAGTTTATAATTATGGGCAGCTTTCATAATTTTGAGATACTAAATGAGTTTTCAATCCAACTTTTTTGTCATTACAAAGTGTTTTTCTTCATAATTAGTGTTTCAGAATTATGAAAATAAATAAATAAGTCATGAGAAATTGAGATTTTTTCCCCCCCAAGTGGCTGTATTTGGCTTCAATAGTATAGAGATGCTTTATGAGACAACAATTATTTTCTTGATTGTGATCATTAAAGTTATTTCATGTGCTCTACATCAGTTGAACTGTTGTAACTAACAGGTCTGAGCAGCAGGTGGCGCCACATCTACATGTTAATACTTGACATTTCAGGCTGATGCGAGACGTTCACCACATTTTTGGTTCACACTCACTCAAACTTGGACAATAACTCACATATGTTAATATTTTCAACAATCCTCCACCATGAACTCTGAGACCTACCAGCAGCCCGTCAACATGTCCTGCAAATGAGCTTAAAGCTGCCACACACATGAACGAAAAGCCTTCATCACTTCGTATACACATGTAGAGCACATCCTGACTTAATGGGTAGTGGCAGGACGGAGCCACAGCTGAAGCCTCTAATCGTCCCCAGACCTCCTGCTCACCACTGTGGAAAATGGAGGTCAATGAGAGGGAAAATGATATCTTGATTTTTTTTCTTTCCCCAGGACCCTGCAGTTTGCTCCTGACCGCAGAAAATTTCATGTAGCCGTGTAGAAACGTTAGAGTGGAGAGTGAAACACAAGACAAAAAGTGTGGAGAGTTTAAAGCTGCTGCTCAGCATCCTCATCCATGTGTGATGGATGGAAACTGTGCAGAGAAGTGATGCTATATGGTAAAAATGTATTTTAACCCCCCTGTTTAACACTCATAAGAAGTATTAATACTGTTGTTTATAACTATCACACATTTTGAAATAGTTTTAAGCAGATATAAGATGTTTCAAGAACATGAAATGTGAAGTATATGCACATTTATTTCATTATATTTTGTTATATTTGTGAATAAGGTATTTATTAAAGCTACAGTTGGTGACTTTTATAAAATATATATTTTCATATTTGCGTAAACTGTCACTGCATCAACACAGTACAACACAACAATCTGTATAATTTGTCGTGCTTCTAATGGCATTACCACTCGTGACTGAAAACAACCAATCGGAGCAGAGGAGTCTCTAACGCAGCTGTCAATCACTGCTAATGATCTGTGGTCAGCCTGTAAAAAAAAAGGCAGTGCTGATCAAATATGATTCAGGTTTCTGTTACTGCACTGCCTGTTTCTCACCTCACATTTTTACAAACATATTTAAGTGTTCTGTTTAGCTGGAAAAGGCACGGACATGTAGAGCAACCTCGATATAGTGTCGGAGGTGGGGCCTCATTCTTTCCTGTGAAAGTTGCTCAGTGTTGCATGAAGCCAAGGATGTTCAACTTCTGTGTATAAATTACCAGGGTGATCGGCGCTGCTTTTGCATCATTGGGCCCATAGAGCAAGAAAACTAGAGACTTCTGTCAGTCCAGCTGGCTACTTTCAGTGTAGCGCTCACCTAACTTGGATGGGGTTTAAATGATTCAATTGTACAGCTCTTCTAGACTTTTCTAATGTTATTGGACCAAACAGTTCAAATTCTGATAGTGAAACAAGTCGTTCTGTGTGAGTTGAGATGTGCAGGCGTCTCTTTCCAATGTAAGTAAATGGGGGGGGGGAGTATTTTTGGGCCCAAT
>JAPZEB010000008.1:6453720-6464547 GCA_029783705.1 Chaetodon striatus | reverse complement strand
TAAACAATCTGAATTCTTCTTCCACAGCTGCTGTAAAATTATAATGGACTGTCCTATAGGAACCATAAAATGTTGTTTTCAACACTGATGGATTTTAATTAGATGCTGTTTTGTCCTGTAAGAATTCCTGATTGGACGCCTGAAGGAGAATTTGATGACAGACAACAGCTGGAGACCACAGAATGTGTTCACAGATGTTGTGGCTCAGGAAGAAAAACATAAAGCTCAAAAACTGGGAAGACTATGTCCGGAAGGAAAACCATTGTTCTATCACTGCATTCATCGTAGACACGACGAGAATAGAAACCCGAACCTCTTTAGGACATTTTAGGAGGGAAGTGGGGCTGATTTCCCCATCCAGACAGCAATCTGACAGAAAACAGACATAGGATGTGATGTTTTTCTCTCAGTTTGGTCGTCCTCCTTGTTGTGTTGACCCAGCCTGATGCCCTGACAGAGGAAGCTGTGCTGTTATCTGTTGGGGGGGATGCATGAGGATGTGCTCACTGTTGTGCTAACATGGCATTAGGAGAAAGAGTCTGTGGGGGAGAGGGAGTTTCTGGCTTCAGGACACGACCGAGAGCAGACTGTGTTTATCTTTTTTATGTTTATCTGAAATTGCTGCATCATTGGTTATTAGAAACCAAATGTTTGATATCAGTCAGACACCAGGAATGTAAACTGCACTTTCGCTTTGATTCCTTTAGCAGACCAGATGCAAATACTTGGAAGTTACCGAGCGTGAAGCGCAGTACCTGTAAATGTGCGGAGCGGGAAACGTTCATCATGAGCGATGTGTAATTCTTACCAGCTTTATAACAACAACCACAAAAATATGTTTCTGAGAAAACAAGAGGTCTTCATTAGTTTGCACCGAGCTCTGGGTCCTTTCACCGTTTAGGCCAAGCCGGTGACGTCTTCCACCTCTTAAGAGGAAGAGGAGGGGGGTCTCGGCTCATTCCTTGATCCCTCAGGGAGATTTTAAAGCTGCACAGTTTCTCAGCTGCACTTTGTTGAGACCACCTCCTCTTTTCTGACATTATAAAAACACGTCAAAGCCACTCTGTGACCAAAATAGGCGAGAAAAAAATTATAAACAACTACTGTTTCCAAGTGAAATATTTAAATGTCTTGCCTCTGTAAATGTTCCACATGTTGTGATCCTGAACATGAACATGAACATATACCTAAACTCTACCGAGCTAATCTATAATCTTCATCCACATTGTATATCTCTCCCTCTCCCTTAACTGCTCCACAGGAGCGTATGTCAACCTCCCACACTTCATTTCCGTGCTCATTTCCCTTTGTTGCTGCAGAACTAAGGGTCACATAGCCTGCTAATGCCTCACTGTGTTCAGTCATAATGACGGGATGATTTTATTGTCACTATGCCCAGCTGTATTTCCACCTGTCCTTCCTCTGCTCCACCAGCCCTTAGTCAACTCATTTATTTAAATTAAGAAAAGAAGAAACAGCAGGCTACTTCCCGAGTTAAACTGGTGCCCAGAGCCTCTTTGAACAAATGTTTTTTTTCAAATTTTTTAAAAGCCTTTGGACAAGTCAGCTCATTTTAGTTGTCCAGGTTAAAACTTGGTTGAAAAGTAACAGTTTTTCAGAGGTCTAGGCAACATAAAGGTGTTTTTTAAACAGCATTACAATGGCGACATTTCAGTGTGAAGCCAAGCTCAATCCTACATTGAAGTACAGTCGCTGAAACGCTGTTATAATATCAGTTATATAAACTTTACAATGTAACTAAGCTAGAAACAGTGACATCTTTTGGCCTAATAATTACAATAAATCCATGCTTGCTGAGTATTGGTGATGTTGGACACCACTGTTTTCAATTATTCCAGTTAATTTGAAACACAATCTCATTAGTTGTGTCAATAGTGCTTCTTTGTTCTTGCTTGTTAGCCTGTGGCTTTCAATAATACTCCTGACAGGCCAAAAAATTCTGTGTAAAATCAACCAAAACCTCATTTGTAATCTGTATCAAAGCATATCCAATTAATTATCATAATAACATAATGCTCCGCCGCACGCTTTAGTTGCTACTTTCTTGTTGGACTATTGATTAGCTAAAAAAATCAGCATCTTTAGGTTACTCAGTACATTCTCGTCCCAGGGCATTAAATACTCATGTTTTTTAGAACCCTTGCTTGTTATACAGATGTGAAGGCCCCCCCGAAAATGTCATATGTGATGCACAGCTGTCCTCTGGGTTGAACTCATTGGCACATGTGGTTTAAGTTGTAAAACCATAGTGGTCAGGTTAAAATAAAGCTAAAATAAGTTCTTAATGTCCCATATATACATCACTGAAGGACTTGTTCGAACAGTTTTGAGTTTTGGTTTCGGACAGGACAAACAGTGGTCTCCTGGCTGACCCATCCACTACCACACCTCCCATCCTACAAAGACTAGCTCTTTATACCCCACCAGTTGCTCTGAGCGTCAGATATTTCCATGGATGGGTTTACATCAGAAATAGCTGAAAGACTGTTGCATGTTATAGACACGGCAAAGTGGCATCTGTGTCACACGCTGAGGTATGTGACAAAGGGTCAGTTTTTGGCGACCTAGGAATGAGAACAGGCAGGGTCAATATGATGAATAAGACAGTTCAGTTGGAGTTCATTTTCAGAGATCAACCTAATTTCCCCAGCTTCTTTAGCGTCATTACAAGCGGCCGGGCTGAAAAATGCAGCCAACATGGAAGTGGAACACTGCAGTTCTTTCAATGGCCACTTGAGGCTGACTCCAAGAGCGAGTCAGTCCCCACAGACCGATGTTTCCAACCTGGTACAAAAACAGTTTTGGTCTGTTTCCTCTTCATGACAACTGTACGGGGGTTAATTTTTAAACAGTATATCTGTTTACATTTTATTCATGCTTAAAGATACACTTTGAGTGACAGGCTGTCTGCAGATAGTGTCGTCTTCAGATCCACCCCTAGCTCCTCCTCAGCTGTCCAAATGTGGTCTAAAAAAACCCAGATGGCGGTGGCTGGAATGCCCAACTCGAGGCTTCAAAATGGGAATCCAAAAACCAATGGGTGACGTGACATAGCTACGTTCATTATTTTTACAGTCTATGGTCATGTCCCCAGGCAAGCGAGAACATATAACGCTCCATAAAGAAGCAAATTGAGATTCGGGACACAATCAACCCCATTAAAAGACTCAATAGAACACATAGTGGGGTTAAAATTTGGACAAAAATGTGCTTCTGACAGTAATACTGCTGGAATTGTAAGTGTCCTGGGAATATGTTTGTAGTGAAGAATCAGTTTCGTCAGGACAAATCATTTGTTCTGTCACAGTTTTAATAAGATTCAGTGCCCTATATAGAATGTTAAGAGGTAAAAAGTAAAGATGACTTTTGGGAGACGCCCTAATGATTTTTTTTGTTAGATATAATCCTTCCTAAGCTAAAGTTGCAGCAATAAAACATTTTAATGACATTACATGTTCATTTTGTCCCTGATAACAAGAGAAAGCTCTGCATTTGAGAGAAAGTTGTGGACAAAAGGAATAAACAAGTCATATTTTCCTTTTAAACGCAGGCCAAACAAAGATGACAAAGCCCTCAAGAGAGCCTTTGAAACAGAGAATGCTGTTTTACTTCAGCTCCCAACAATTAATATTGTTTAGTTGTTCTTTCTCAATGCCAAACCGCCGCAGGGGGTTTCGTACAAGAATGAGGGGGAGGGAGAGCCACACTTTTTTAGCGTTCACTTATTAGTGAGTAAAGAGGAAACAGGGGAAGCGGTTATTTCATTACTGATTTACAATAAATCAACTGTGAGTTAAAGTGTTTATTCAGCCTTTTCTCTGCTTTATGGAGTGGAACATTTTCAACAATGTTTAACTGCAGTATAGTCCACCACTTTTTCAAAGAAGGAGGAGGTTGTCTGGTCATCTCAGTATTTTCATCATCCTCAACCACACTGCTGCTTTTGACATCGTCAGCCTCACCATTCTTATAAGATAAGACAGAACTTAACTCACACCATGGGGAACTGTTGTGCAGCAGCTGCAGTAAAAAGTAGGAAAGAGTTCAAATATAAGATATCAAAGAGGTGCATGTATAAAAATATCAAACAAATATCCGAGGCGTCCCCCAGGGTTCAATGCTTGGTCCTTTCCTTTTTACTCTCTACATCATCCCCTTTGTTAAACATCACCTGTCTTCATGAGCTCCACTTGCACTGCTACATTCACGATGGTACAGCTAAACACTCCACTAAATGGCCCCACTAAATACACCCATCACTGCAACTTTCTCAACCCTGACCACCTACATTGCAGACATTAAATCTTGGATGCAATCCAACTTTCTCAAACTAAACTGTAATTAATCTGATGTGATCGTCAACGTACCAACTCCCTCCATTTTCATTTGATTTAAAATGATCTCTTGGGTGCGATAACTCAACTGCCGCAATATTCTGTGTCATTATTCAACTGTGCAATATTTTTTATTTAATATATTTTAATATTTTAATTTCTATTATCTTAAGCACTAGTGTTAAACACTGTAGCATGGTGCACATTTTATTTTCATTTTAATGCACATTTCATTTCTATTTTATTTTATTTTACTGCTCTATATTTACATACTTTTATATCATACTCTTATTCTTACTTGTTAAAATTCTCTATTCTTAAGGAATCATAATTTCTCTTCGGGGATCAATAAAGTATTTCAGATTCTGATTCTGATTTTAACAGCGACCTCTTTTTCAAATACCATGCAAATCTCATTTAGAGCCCATAAACAGCCCTAAAACAGCCCTTCTCACTTTAAATATACAACACTTCACTGCCCAAACTTTGATCCATGATTTCCACGTGTGAGACACACTGCATTTTTTGATGCTTCGAGCAACTGCCGTCGTATGAAGAGCAAGAAAGTCTGCATAGGGTGGGCAGGTCAAGCCAACCCCAGACTTTCACCTGGGAGACCGCTGTTTGTGTCTCATGTAAAACCAAAAGTCAGTTGAGTTATTTTAATAACAGAGTAGTGTACTGGTACGTGACCCATACTATGCTAGTGACATATGTCACTTGATTTCCTAACCACGTACTTTTGTTGCCTAAACCCAAAAACATTTTTTACCTACATTTCTCTTCAGAGGCACAATGCGTGTACTGAGCATAAGTTGATGCTATGTCCTTGAGCATCCTAAACTGCCGCTAAGGGATGTCTTGGTGCGTATGCATCTGAGGCCGAGGGCCACAGACCAAGCCATTGTTCTTTCATCACATCAAGACTGCTGCAATATTGTTCTTTATGGTTCAAGAGTCAACTTCAGTTCACCTGAAGCTGTTTGTTCAAGATTCAAACTCACTATTTAACAAGTCATGTTCTAATGTTTGACTTCATGTCCTGTACTGATCTGTGCCTTCAGTGTGTTTTTAGTCATCTGTCGCACAAAGCATCTTTGAGTATCTTAAAAAAAAGCTCTCTACAGCACTCTAAAATGCATGTTTTTACTCCCATTTTTGTCCCTCCTGTTGGTCTTTACTTCCAGCTGTATATCCCAAAATTGTCTACCTCCCTTTTTCCTGCTTTCTCTCTCTGTCTTACTAATCTCACTCCTCCTCCTCCTCCTTCTTCCTGTGCTGTCGTCTTGCTGATAGCAAATGCTAAACTGTGCCTGTGAATTCTTTCAGCCTGAAGAAAAACATCATGAGTGACCGGTTCGACTGCAAAAACTGCAATGAGTCCTTGGGTGGACGCAAATACATCCAGGTGGAGGAAAAGCCTCACTGCATCCCCTGCTACGACCGCCTGTATGCCAACACCTGCCAAGAATGTAAAGAAATCATCAGCCATAATGCCAAGGTGAGCTCTATAACTAGACTAACTACTGTACCTAAGTACAATCTTTAAGTATTTGCACTTTTTGTGCTTCTTCTTTATTTTAAACTCCCCTACACCTCAGAGGGGAATACTGTACTTTTTAATGCCACTACATTTATTTGTAAGATGTGGTTACAGCTTAAGATTTAAATACAAAATATGAAAAGATTTTAAAAGATAAAGTTGCAACTAACACTTCTTGTCTTCTTTTATTAATCTGACCAAATCGCACAAATACATTTAGTAATCATTTGGTTTATTAAACCTCTAAAAATAGTTTAAAAAAAGAAAAAAGAATGCCCATCACAGTTTCCCAGAGTCCAACATGACTTCTTTAAATGTCTTGTTTTGACTAAGATATTCAATTTATAATGATTTAAAACACATAAAGCAGTCAATCAGAGGATACTTACTTCTTGATACTTAAACTACATTTAAATATCAATACTTGGGAAATTCTAGTCAAAGGCGTATATCACTGCTTGAGAGACAGTCTTTTTATAAAACTGGGCTGTCTATGCAGTAGAAAGATGCAAATACTTTTAAAACTGGTGCTACATGACCAGAGAAAACAGAGGAGGATGACTGAAGCATTTTCTTCCTGCTCAAGAGGTAGAAAACTTACAACTACCAGAATGCAACAGACCAGTAAATGCTCCAGCTGGTGGACTGAAATGGTAATGGACTTCCATTTCTAGTCTTCTGCTCACTCAGAGCTCTTTTACACTCCAGAGGTGCATTCACCCATTCACACACGCACATTCATACACTGGTGGCCGAGGCTACTGTACAAGGTGCCGCCTGCTACTCTGTTAACCATTCACATGCACTCACACACCTGTGGCACAGCCTTTGGGAGCAAATTTGGGTTTGATATGTTGCAGAGGATACTTCAACATGCGGACTAGAGAAACCGGGGATCGTAATGACCTAATGCGAGCTGGTTTTGGCTCGTCCAAAAACAACTGGGTGGCCGGCTGGTGACAAATGATCCTCTATTACAGCCAAACAGAGTTCTATCACATGTTTCTGAAGATGTTTCAGGTCAGAAACAGGCAATGCAGTAACAGAATCTCGGTTTATATTTGATTATCACTGCCTAGTTTCACTATTTGATCTTGTTTTTTTTAGCTCCCATTTTTACATACAGCAAACAGTATGATGTCCACTTTCTGTCCACAAAATCTCATATTACAGCCAAACAGTGCACTAAAATATGTTTCTTAAGACATTTAAAGCAATGCAGTAACAGAATCTTGGTTTATTTGATTATCGCTGCCTAGTTTTCAATCTCAGTTTGGTAAGAGAAATAGAGGCGCAGGTCTCTCTCGATTCTACACTCTTCATGTCTGTGGTGGTGGGCATACAAAAATGCAAAATATGATATGTATTTGAGCAACAGCACTAGAGCCAGTTCAAAGATGTGAGCGATGTAGTTCATTTGCAAATACTACCAACATTGTTATGTTACAAAGCTGTTTGAAAATCAGCAAAGTATTCTCTACAGTGAGACTTCGAATGCAGCACTTTTACTCGTAGTAGAGTATTTTTAAGTCATAGTGTTGTTACTTTTACTTCCACCACCACTGATATTGTTTATATCTGACTGCGTTATCATCAGTTATCGAACTGCTTTTACAAACCAGCTGGCGTTCCTAGAAAACATATCACTCTTTCCAGGAACACCAGATTTTCTGTAATCCCCTTTTAGTTTCCTAAAAGGTTTGTGAAAATTAAGACCAGTGTCCTGCAGGAAACACCCACAGACGCCATGAGGCCATCAGTGTCCCATGAATTATGGACTCCCTGTGAGGGACTGGCAGTAAATTATGCTCCTGCTTGCTTTGGCCGTCCCTCCTCCGCACAAGACATAACAACATTCATCCTTCATCCTTCTCCTTCGCTCCCTCTGCTTTAGTTGTTTCTTTTACTGTGAAACTCCACGCCTCCAAAATAAGTTTTTCACCCACCCGTTCAATGTGGGCCATTTATCACAGAGCTCCATGAACTGCAGATGAACTGGAACACAAGCAGCTGTTAGAAGAAAGAAAAGCACAAAGTGGGTTATTCTGATTTTTTTTGTCTCATGCTCAACTCCTCTGTGAACTCCTCTTCCCTTTGGAGGACAGCAGGGTGTCGTGGAGAGGAGGAAACTTTTTCGGCAAACATCCAAATTACAGGGAACTGAGTCCTGTGGTTGACCGTGACCTCCAAGCAGATGGGAGCCAGCAAATAGAGAATCTCCCTGTGAGGAACAAAAACATATCAAGTGTTTTTATTAACCTACAGTTTGGGGTGAAATGTTTGAGTTTCCATATTATTCCCTGTGACAAGTTCTCTCATGTTTTTCTTGTCGACAAATGGCATAAGAAGATCTAAACAAACAACAGCAGTAGTCCATCTCTTAATATGACTTCCCTACAATGCCCGAGGCTCTCAACTAAAGTCAGTTAGTTCCTGCTGAAGACAAAAATACTTTCAGTATTTAAAAAAGCTCAAGGATATCCTTGAACTTCTGGGTGGTGGAGTTTTAAACAAGCGTCACTCAAACAGCTGTAAAAAGTGCATTTTGGGGGTGTTGGGAATTATTTTCAGGTGCAGGTTAACACACATTCAGCGAGTAGTTACGGCAGAGCTACCATGAGCTACTGGTCACAACAGACCAGCTAATGCTGTAACAGTAAAACCTTTGAGTATATTTATTCAAGCAGAGATGCATTTACCACTTATGGGAAGAAATTGTGGTGTTTTTTTTCCTCCAAAAGATGTATAATTTCCCTTTAAATATTTTAAAGGTTTTCTCTGCAGCAGCTTTGAGGATATGTTATGCAGGATTTTCCACAAAAAATTATTACAGACTCATACAAAAATCCCTCTCAATCATCTCTTAAGTCTCACTAGAAGTGCATGGCAATGTCTCAATGTCTCCGCCTGTGTTTTCTTATTTTCTTCTTATTTTGCTGTGTTTGGGATGTTCCTGGGAAAGCAAGAAGAAGCGCAGATCTAAGAGGAGGGTACAAAAACATGGACACAGCGCAGAGAAATACACAAATATAGCGAATGAGAGTGAGGCCTTGTCGACATGTACAGGGGTGTATTTAAAAAGGTAGCTTTTTCTGTGCATTTTAGCCTTTCGTCCGCCCGCAAACGGCTTGTCAGGTCACTGAAAGCAGACCTTCTGTAAAACTTTTTAGATGGTGAAGATTTTTAGCTCTTGTTTATATAGCCGACGCAAAACAAAATTGATATGTCAAAGAAGAGGAAGATGTTGGCCAATCAGAATGAATTTTAAAAAACTTACATGGAGCAATGACCTCCATAACACATTCTGACTTCTCTGTTTCTCAATATAGTGGAGGAGTAACTGTACATATATGTGTAAAAAGGTAAAAAGTCCTGTTAGCATATAATAATAACATCTCAATGACCCAAACAACATAATTGTCTCAGATTGTTTGCTTCTTGTTTATCTTGTTTACCTGCTCGTCTGCCAGGTGTGTTTAATTACACTTGAATAAATTTAAGATTCCTTTTCACACTTCAGTACACCACCTTTGCTTATAATTGCATGTCTCTTACCTGATGCATTAATTTGCCAAACAAGGACTGGAAGAAATCTACTATGAAAAGTGCACCCTTAAAAATGGGACAACATATAATTTGTTTTTATTGAATCCCTTTGATCATATAGACAATGTTCATGTTATTATAGGGCCATTTTACTCCTGACTGATTTTACAGGTTGCTCAGTTTGACTCTTCTCTTCCTCCAGGAGCTTTTCTACGAGAACAGATATTACCACGCGCACTGTTTTCGCTGTTTCCGCTGCGACCGCTCTCTGGCAGACGAGCCCTTCACCAGCCAGGAGGACGCTCTGGTGTGCAGCGACTGCTACTGCAACGAGTTCTCCTCCAAATGTGTGTCCTGCGACAAGACAGTCATGCCAGGTACAGCAACACTAAAGACTGGCTAACTTATTTCCCCTCCAGCACAGAGTTCACAACCCTCCTCGGGGACAGATCTTTGAGTAATCGCTCAAACAGTCAGAAAGTTCACGCCCTGTCTGTGCAGGGATAAAGAGGCTAATGAGTTTTTGTTATCCGGGGTGTGACAGCTTAGATGTGACAGCATGATTGTTTCCTTGCTCGGCTGGAAATATCTTGGGTTTTTTCAGCTCGGGGCCGCTGTGACGACACGAGTGCAGCAGTGGTGTCGGATGACTGAGAATTACCCGGGCCTGTGGGTACTGTGGGATCTCATAACTCACCAGTTCTTTTCTGAACCGAGCAGTCATTTTCTTGAGTTTCTGCTCAGCCTGGAATGCCTTTAAGAGCTGCTGCTCCATTTTTGTAACAGTGCAGCCGAGTTCAAAACACTGTCATGCCTTTGGGCTGCAGTTCAGGTCCCAAAAGTCGTAAAACAAGGCCAGTGATTAAAGGAACTCAGAGGCATGACTCCTAACTTTTCTGTGCAGTGGAGCGTGTGTTTCTTATGGGAGTGGACAAACAGCTTCCTGTGAGATGGTTAAATCTGTAAAAATAAATAAAAATCAGGGTTAGGATGCTGTGCTTTGTTACAGCGTGTCACATTGCTTTGACGCAAGATAAGCTGAAGTAATTGTACAGCGCAGGAGTAAAAACAGGTTTAGTCATCTCGTTGAATCATCACTTCTGGTGTTTGTTGTGTGAACGCTATCAGATGTCATTCCAGTGTGTAGTTACAGCTCAGTAGGGCAGAGATCAAAGGAAGGCCCCTGATGACATAAGGGTTCGCAAATGTCAAGGAAGATATCAACAAACAATCATCTCAGTTTCCATATTCATCTGCTCCCACCCTTTTTCCTCCCAGGGTCAAGGATGTTGGAGTATGGTGGCTCCACGTGGCATGAGGACTGTTTTGTGTGTCACAGCTGTGAGAAGCCGATCGGCGCAGAGGCCTTCATCCCAGACAACA
>JAPZEB010000008.1:6398568-6421569 GCA_029783705.1 Chaetodon striatus | reverse complement strand
AGTGAACCGAACCAAATGAAGGTGTGAAATTTTTCGGCGTTCCCAGCACAATCGAACCGAGTCACCCGGACTATCCTGGTGTGAATGCGCCATCATGGGGCTCAATATTTTGTTATAATCATACATCTATGATAGAAAGCTAATATTCAGGCCAGGATATACTCTTCCATGTCCGGTCCTTTCGGCGACTTGGACTACAAACTACAATCAGAAACCAGAATGCCTCTGATACCAAAATCTTGTCTCCTTGCTCACAGATTCTGCATAACTATGCAGATATCTGTTCACATAGATTACTTATAGGCCTACATATGCATTAATACAGATACATGTGCAATAATCTGGCATATCCATTGTTCGAGTCTTGTGGCAACCCCTTTAACATAAGCATTAGCCCGCCAACACATGTATTGTAAGGTCTCTCTTCTTTTTCTTTCTGTCCTTGTGAACTCATGTCAACAATATAGCTATTGCTGCTGGAATCGAGGCTTATTGCTTGTAAATGTATATAAGGATTTAACTGGATGCTGTTTATTGAGTAGGTAAGAGGAGGGAGATGTTCTTTTATGCTGTTGTTTGGTGCTTGATCGTGAGACTTTTGTGTAATTTTTGCTGTAAAAAGAATGTTTATTGAAATACTCAACAAGCTCCTATTGTTCTTGAGCAAATTCACCCATCAATAAGCGATGTAAGGTGAAAAACAAAGCATGTTTTGCTTGCAGGCCTTCCATGGAGAGCAGCAGCACGCAGCAGGGTTGATCAACATGTGACGTTATCAGGAATGCTAGATGCCGAAAAAGGCAGTGGCGTTAGATAAACAGAAACATTCTTTCTCTCCGTCTGACTCCTTTCTGAGAGCTGTGAGTCTTATTCTTGTTAAAACAGAAAAAGAGAGAATGAAAAGCCGACTAGGGTATGTTTGTTTTACAGCTTAGTGTGCCAGCAGAGCTGTGATCATAATTACACATCAAAATGATTTACTCAGGTCTGAGGTTGGCAGATCTTTGGTTTAATGCATGTAGACCGTCCAAATCATTAACATATGTACACAAATACGCACACACTCACCCCTCCTGACCTCATATATCTCCTTTTAGCCCTCACACACACTGAAACCAGTCAACCAGCAGCATTACACCACTTAATCGGTCTGTTTCTGTGTCTGCTGGTGTTACAGAGTCAATGCTACAGAGCAGAAAAGAGTTTTTTCTTAGACTACATACAGCTAGCGGCTTCCTTTCTTACCAGCTCGGCGAGTGCTGGAGTCAAACCAAGACTCTCCAAGACATGACATGTTCAAAGACTCTCTGTTTGCGGCTCACAATAGGAGTGGCACCGGCCGTCCTTCGCTGAGACAATTAACTTTTTGTGTGGTGCAGACAGAGAACCTCTGCACTTGTTTGGAGAGGAGTTTAAATTGTATATGTTACGTTATCTGCAGTGTCACTGTACAAGCTTTTCCAGCCTTCTCGCCCTGCAGTCAGTCTCTGTGTGGAGTTAAATGCTCCTCTGTGGAAGTAATCATGAGACGTGGACTCCCTTTTGGCCCCGAGAGCTTCCCAGTCATGCTGACGTTATGTTCTTGGCACATGTTCAACATCACAGCCAGGGTGGAAATGTAGATTTTGGCCTAGAAACCTTCCTCCCACTGGCTTTCAAATTGCCACTATTATCTGTCATCGTCCACAATTAAACCCAGAAAAGAGGTAACCTTGGTCAGGGGTCTCCGGCCAGTAAGTAGAGTTGAATTATTTACATGTAGAGCTGCAAGTATAATTATTTTCATTATTGATTGATTTGCAGATTATCTTTTCAACTAACTGGTTAATTGTTTTGTTTGTAAAATGTTAGAAAATAGTGAAAAAGATTAAAGATATTCGATTTACAATGATATATAAGCAAGTCCTCACAGCAGAGGTGTGGACTAGAGTCACATGACTTGGACTCAAATCACAAATTTCCCTTTGAATATACTTGATGCCTTCTCCGCAAGTCCAAAGATTAAAAAGTTATTTAAAAAGTGAGCTCCAGTTGGAAAAATTATATAAAAGATTATTTTGTTCCCATTGAAAAACTACACAATGGTCAACAAGGGACAAATTTTGGTATGCAAAAAATGGAGGTTGAAAGTTACAAACAAAGGCGCAACAACTTCCAAAAAACGTGTTTTACGAATAGATACAAATTTTAAAAAGCATCACAATTTTTTATAAATGTAATTTATTATGACTCTGATGTTAAAATGGCAGTTAATTTGGTGCAGATGCATTATATCTTTTATACAACTCAAAACCCAAACTTTAGGACTTGGGACTTGACTTTGGACTAGAGTGCCAAGCCTGAGGCTTTAGTGACTTGCAAAAAAAAAAAAGTGGCACAGTCCCACTTGGATTAGGGAAGTTGAAACTCAAGCTAACGTTATCTGAGATACAGTTTGCGAAAACCCTAAAACCCTTTTACTTGTAACTGTAAATCTCTCCATGTTTGAGAATACAGACAATGAGGTATAAATGTAATCTTTTCTTTGTAATTAAGTTAAGCAGACAAACACAAATATGTTAAAATGAACCGCTGTTCAGATGTCACATTTTTCCTTCACTACATACCTACAGGTCGAACTACACAGCTCGACACAGCCGTATTTTCATGTCTTATACAGAACCCGTTAGCTTTAGCTTTATTATTTTAGCATGGTATTATGTAGCCTATTTATAGCCATCAAATGCATATGTAAGACCATTTTACAGGATTCTTATTTTAAAGCAACTCAGGAGGTGTGTATGACCAACTCACGACACTAATGCTAGCTTAATTAGCCCCTCGCTAATGTTTAGCTTTTACAACCTGCTAGCAACAGTCGTCTTTTGCTTTTCAGCATCATCGTCCTATGACTCGTCATGAGAGGCTTGCTTTTGTCTACCTCTTTTTGAAATCAAGGACCATTGTTTCCAAAAACTGTAAGAAATTTGAGGGTAAATCTGCCAACGCTGACTAACTACTGTGTCAGTGAACAATCATTTAACCAAAAATACAAGAGCAGAGATTTAAGGAATGGATTTAACAGTCTAAAGTGAACAATCAGTTACACATCAAAGTAGCTGCAGATTAGCTAATTGTCTCTTAATCGACTACATGACTAACTGATACACTTTTATTTCTGTATTACGGCAGAGTTTTTCTAACTGTTTTCTGTTAGCAGCAGAGGGAAAGACTAAAACCAAAGACAAAGCTCCACTCAGCTTCTGCAGTCCAACAAGGCTCAAGTTCTCCCAGCTCTGCCAACTGTGTCTTGTTTGCCCCCCGGGGGCTCGAATGCTTGTACATGCGGTATGAGAGTTGAGTTTGTGGAAGGGCTTGGCTAGAATGACTCTGAGAAACTGGACGGGGAGTCGAGGTTTAGGCAGGGTTGTTGTGGTTTGAGTGGATCCTTGAAGAAAAAGTAGGGACGAGGAGGAGGAGGAGGAGGAGGAGGAGGAGACCGGGGCGCTCTCTCCACTACCCTCCACGTCAGCGGTCCCTGTGACCAGATGCTATAAATCAGAGCCATGACGCTAACCGCTCGCACAGGAAAGAAGAGGTAATGCTCCTCACGCTGCTGAGTATGAAGAAGAAGGATGTGGCTTCCTGACTGCTTATGCACAGATTAGTCATGTTTCCTTTCATATCCGGCATTAAAAAAAAGGCAAATTCATGAATGGGATGTTGATATGTAATAATCCTGTTTGCAGCATAATCCTGTTAGGGAACGGCGTGAGGCAGAGTTAGTCATAAAAGGAGCCATCATATCACATTTTATAGATTAGAGTCATTGTAGCAACACCTACACACCTGTGACTGTTTAAAAGTGAATGTGGAGGGAGTATTAGGGGAAATCAGAGGCACATGTAGTGCTGATCTCTTCATGATTACACAATATGTACAACGTGTTTTACTGTTAATACCCAGTTTTTAAGAATGATATTCTTTCTGTGAACTTCCCAAATACCACTTTGCTGCTTTTAGTAACTGTTAATGAAAAGCAAAACACATCACTTCCTGATCGTGCACTAGAGCAGTGGTTCCCAACTGGTGGGTCGGGATCCAAAAGTGGGTCGTGGGTCCATTCTGAATGGACCTCAAGTGACCTACAAACATGTCAAGTTTATAAAAAAAAAAAAGACTTTATTTTTAAGTACAGTGAATTTCCAGCAAAGAGCTTTTGTTTTGAAGTGCCTCTTCCTGCTGTAGAGTGAGGAATAACAGACAGCTACTTAACAAAGACAAGGAACTAGCTGGATGACGTGGCCGAACACAAGTATGATGCCGAAGATATTACACTCAGTGGACCTTGAACTAATGACGAAGGAGAAATCCGGATGTTCCAGTTGGGAACCACTGCACCAGAGGATGTTTAGTATTGTGAAGTAAAAACTGACTGATAGCTGATTCAGACTTTAATAAGCAGAGGTGTGGACTTGAGTAACCAGTCTAGACTTGATTAGACAAAATCAAAAAGATTTGCACCTCAACTTTTGACTTGAACACAGAGCCCTAAGATAAAAAATTCTGATATAAAAAGGTTTTCAGGGATAATCAGTGTGACAGCAGTGAGTCAGGTTGCGTTAGCAGGAGGGGAATGTGTGTTTTATACAGCAGACCAGCTGACAGACAAATTATGACTTGTTTAAGGATCAAAACACAAAGAATAGGACTTGGATTTGGAACTTGTTTTTGACACAAGACCTGCTTGGGACTTGTGAAGTAATGACTTTAACCCCATTTGCACATGGCTAGTATTACCTGTGCACTTCTAGTAATTTTTAATAACTGTTAGATGTTGTCTGTGGTCTTAATATTGTGCTAATCTGCCATGTGTGTAATTTGTAAAGTAAAAATTCTGTCGTCATTTATCTACCATATTATGCCAAACACAGAGGTGATAATATTAGGGCCATACACCAAGCCAGCTGTCACTCATTGGTAAATATCAGGCTGTCAGTCAGTGTCTGTCACCCTAGTTCTTGTGGCGTGTGCACCGTTGGCACTAGTTGGCCCTCGTTGGCTTTATTTTGGCATAATTTCAGCTAATTTAGCATATTGAATTGGAGTGGAGATGGAGGAGCCTGTCAGTGAATAAAATCACTCCGATTGGAAGTTCAAGTCAGTGCGGTTTCCCTTTTTTGAATAAAGAATACAGCCCACCTCCGCCGGCTGGTATGGAGAGTTATTTCTTCTCATGCAGGCACAGAGTGTATGGTGCACGCTAGTTGGCTGTTTGGCTGTAGTCTTTGCTCTGTTCTCAGGTGCAACTTTTTGGCCAAGACACACGCAACATGAGGCGATGCAACAGTCAGTCTTAGTCACTACTAATTCTTTGATGTTGTTTTGGTGTGTCTGAACATTTTTTCCGCCTCTTTCTTGGTTGAGAATTACGAAGGCTGCGTTGGCAATTATGAATTAAAGTTTTGTGACAGCATTTTAGGCTCAAATTCTTGTTTAGGAAGCAGATGTTGACATCATATCCAGGGGGGTAATGTCAGTAAATCTGAGTAAGATACAGACTTTGCTTATCCCGTGTGAAGTGCAGGATGAAATGCTGGCAATACTAATCTGCTAACAGGATGTCTGTCTCACCTCTGTCAATCAGAGAGAAAATGTTATTTATATCAGTTTCATATAGGCCGTTTGGTTTCGAATACCGCACAGATGTTAGAGAAAATGTTGTTCTGTCACATTTCTAGATTTAAAAAAGTAGCAACAAAATTTATGCTTCATGAAATAAGAGTTAAAACAGGGGCGTAGAGATAAGAAGAAGGGGAATGAGAATAGTTAACAAAAGACAATAAAATCACGATAATATTTACTTGCAACCTAATGTGCTTTTGCTTACATAACTTACATAACAACTAAAATAAGGTTGATTTATGGTTAGATAGGTTACTCTTTTTGATTTCTGTCTTTGAGATGGACAAGAATTTTTGGTACAAAACCCATTTTTCATTTAATGAAGACATTAATTGTTAAAGGTTCCTTAACATTGGCAAAATTTTGATTTAGCGTTAAACTTCAATTAAAAGCATAGTCCCAGTTAAACGCCCAGTCTCTTATACTAGCCTGGAGTGGCTACACATTTTGATAAATATATATAAATATAATAAATGCCTGTCTCAATTATACGCCTGGTCTGGTTCCCAAGCAATTCATTTTTTTTAAATAGAAGTTCTTTGGCTGTATAAAACCAGGTTGTTGGCTACCTCAAATTATGTGTCCATTCCTCAATCACCGTGTATTTCTTTCTGAGAAGGTCCTGAGATCAAAAGCATAAAAAGGGTTTTTCATTAATATCAACCCGAGCTGTGAGAATTGTTTTAACAGGATAAAGTGCTGTTGTGTCAGTATGCTGGGTGCCGTAATCTCTGATGTGCTGTCTGTTGGAGCTACATCAAATGAATGATTCATAACTGATGTATTATCTGAAGCCCAATTTTTAAACAATTAACGTTCAGGCTGGTGTAAATGAACAGTTTGATCTAATTTCCCGATCTTTGCTGAGCAACAGTTTTGTGTGAAAGGAATTAAAGGCCTGTCCCAAATATAGGCCCGTTGAGTTGAGTGATTTAAGCAAATAATAGCCCGGGCTATTAATTGTAGTTTTACAGTAGATTATTTGATTAAAGAATAGATAATCAATATTAAAGCTGAAATAATCTGCAACTATTTTAGTAATCAAGTAATAATTTCAGTGGTTTTTAAGTTACAGTTACAGCTTCTCTATTGTAAAGCTCTATCTACTCTCTTTGTCTTGTGTGATAGTAACTTAAATATCTTCAGGGTTTGGACTGCTGGTTTAAAAAAAACTAAATGAAAAAGTCACATTGGTCACTGGGAAATGGACACTTCACTGTTTTCTGACATTTTGCACACCAAACTATCATTTGCAATTCAACTGATGATGAAACTAATCCCTAGTTTCACTTCCTGGTGCTGCAGCCATATTTTGCACTGAGGTCTGATGTCCAGCCGTAGTTACGAGGAACGGACACATGAATTCGGCCTTTCAACCCAGTGCTGCTCTGCACTTGAATGTGACTTAAATATTCATTCACTTTGATGTATTACACAAAGTACTACAGTGTTGCCTGTGTCCTTGGGGCTTGCAGCTAACCCAGAAGCACCCCCCTCCCCCCTTCTTGTAATTCTGCAGCTCACTCAGATTTCATTTCTTTGGGCACTGGACTGTTCAATTAAAGTTTCATTGATCAATATTAATGCAGCTGAATCCAGCCTCAGTGCGTAATAAGAGCTTTTTTTTGCTGTGCTTGCTACAAAGAAGAAGCTCAAATATCTTCCTTTCGAAGGAGATGATACATTAACATATCGGGTATTATTTTAGGAAACCATTTCCTGTAATAGCAAGATTTTGGTGTCGGCCTTCAGCTGTGTGTGTTTGGTTCCTGTCCTGAACTTGTCCACCGTTACCCATGCTGCCTTGCAGTATGTACTGGATGTTTTTGTTGATGTGTTACTCTAACCTCAGGGGAATCACTAACAGATGTACCCCCCCCCCCTTCCTCCTGCTTTGAAGTGTGTGTGCTCATATGTGTGTGTGTGTAGATAACAGCCTTAATGTAGCTGCATTTGATGTTGGTGCCCACTTAAACTCACATGTGTCACTCAGCACACATCATCTCAGTCACAGGACCCACAGGCTCTAATATTAGAGCGCAGATGATGTCTGATGCTGCTCACAGCCTGCAAGACTGAAATCTAATTTAATCTGGAAGACAGGACAACAAAACTCATAATAAGGGACTGGTTGTTATTTATGAGGGGGAGGGGGTGGCGCAAAACAGGCCAGGCATGTCAAATAATTTTTTACACACTGGGGAGGGACTGGTTTTATTTTTTTTAACCATCTGAACCCCAAAATGCACTGGAGGGTTTCTGTGGGAAAACGGCCATCATGCACATGTTACTAATGTTGGCTGTGTGCCTGCTGTGTTAGATATATGTGTTTGCGTGTGTGCCAGAATGTTAGTGATGTGTACGCTTATTGAATGTTGTTGGTTTGTGTGGTACGACTGGTAGCTGTCATGTTCCCATGTTCCGCTGAAGTGCACACACATCTTGTGTGGTGATGATGTGATTTGTAAGGAGGATTTGCATTTTGCCTAAGAAATTAGCTGTGTTTTTTGGTGATAACTCGTGCTGTTTGCCCGTTGCATTAGCTCTAATACCTACATTTGGTGTGAATATAAAAATAAAAGCTTGGTGGAGGCAGGGTCGTGCTTTTTCCCTGAGTCACTCAGGAAGGCTCAAGGGAAAATATTTGTAATTTCAGGGAGGGTGAAGATAAAAAACACATATCAATGGAAAACAAAAAAAGAGAGAAGTCATTGCCTCAGCCGCCCCGCTCCTGTGATAAATGGAGAACAATCCCTAATTAAAAAATCAACATGTTAATATGATCAGCTGCATAGTTTCCAAACACGTAGCAGAGAGAAAACCTTCGTGTTGTGTAAGGATACGTCTCATGTGGTGTGTCAGATGTTTTCTTTCTTTCTCTTGAAACCCCTCCATGTGTTTTTCTGCTCTCCAGACGGCTATTTTTGAACAGCAGATGAGCAGCATAACCAGTTCAAAATGCAGCGTCTCCTGCTGCACCAGTCGATTGATTACCTCTGCAGTCTCCTTCAATAAAGCCACTCTGCTTCTTCCATTACCCACGCATGAGTTGCTGTGACCCAGCTAGCAGCGCTCGGTGCCCTTTAATGCCCCGAAATGATCCTTAAAAAGCTTTTCTCCAGGATGGAAGATGAGGCCGCAGCATTTTGGCTGCAGCTGGTCAGGTTTTCCTCTCGTACAGAGAGCTTTCAGCTGTCGTTACACACCCTCTTGGCTGCCAGATTTGATGTGTCTGATGGTCGGAGCTGCAGTAGAGGCCATCTGACCTCGGCAAGGCTTCGCTACTCTTGTCCGACATGTTGATTTATCCTCCAGAAAAACTGAACATGTGATTTTTTTTTGAAGCAAAACATGACAGAGCTGATGCTGCAGCACCCTCTTCCTGCTGGTTTTAGTGAAGGATGGACTGAATCCTTGCAATTTGTTACTGAAATGAAAGAATTGCACTGCAAGTTTAAAGTTTTATGATTGTCTCATGAATTAGAAATGTCAATCTGTCAATACTGGATACAAAAACTGCATTTAAAGCTGTTCCCTAAAACACCAAGGCTAAAAACTGTAATATGTTTATCAGCATATACAGCAAAAATAAGAATTATTATTATTTTTTAAAATTTTGCTAAGTTTCTAAGAGTAAAAAATAACATTTAAAAGAAATATGTGCTTGGGAACAGTGTATAATTCATACAGAATTCAATTGTACTTCTATTTTGGCCCAATAAATTCACAATTTTGACATGTTACACATTATGCAAAAACAAAAATAATGAATAATTAATCAAATTAATTTGAAATATATTGCCCATTTCTAGCTTTAAAATTCATGTGAGTATGTCCAGAAGGAAGATTTCTTCAATAATTCCCAGCCATTTATCCAATGTCAGGAGCTTTTAACTTGCTATTAATAGAGGAGTATTTTAACTTACTGAGAAACTACAAAAAATAAAGAAAACAGTCCGCTCTAATAGAGAGGGAGCACAGTATTAACTTTCTAATCGTGATTGTATTTATTTTTTCCAGCTGTCGTTTGTTGACCTGCTGTGACGCAGCACTGAAACCAGACCTCAGCTGAGATTAAACTTAGTCCACCATCACACCTCACCACGCTGCCAGGTCAACATTAGTCAGCCAGATACAGTTATGCCCTACTTTAGGAGTCCAAAACAAGTGGGTGAGTGTTGTGGGGCAGCTGTGGTCTATATACAGTTGAATCTGATGTTTCCATCACAAGTTTCCATCACAAAAAGACGATAAAGACCTGTTTTGTTCTTACTAAATATTGATGCCAAGTTCTTAGTTAGAGTCACATGTTAGCTGGAGCTGTGGTAAAGGAGAACACTGCCTTCTTGGCCAGGTCTCTCCTGAAAAATAGTTGGTTAAATAAAGGAAAAGAAAAAGTCTAGATGTGATTAGGAGTATGGTTGATTTGTAAAAACAAACAAAAAAAGCATTAGCTTGCAGACTGTCTCTCAGGCTCTGATGCAGTGAGCCTTCAGTATGTGATGGAGGCTGGTGGTCTGCGGTGATGAGAGAAATAAACAGGACACGGATCAGCTGCAGTGCGACTCATTCTTACTGCAGACCTCTGTTTGCTTTTGCTTTCTGTCTTGTTTCACTTGTTGCCCATGTATTTCTTGGACATTGCCTCCACTATTATCGAGGCAAATCCTTTTTTGACTCATTTTCCTGCAGTGGTGCAGCACAGGACTGAGATGAGTTTTGACAATAATCTTTTTTGTTTATACCTCGATGCAGACAAAGTCCTTTTTTCCATTGAACTAAAGTTTATAGGCATAAGATGTTAAATCTTTTCTCAACACCAGCAGCTGTACAACAGCTTTGCCACTTTTTTTAGTCACTTGGGGGCAGTATAAACATGCTGTAAACACATTATTGACATATAATCTACTTATAAAGCTGTTTAAGTTCATATTTTAGCTTGCAGTTGCATATTTACTCATGTAGCAGACACAGAGAGCCCCCTCTTCCAGCTCTGCTTTTGGTCCTGAAGGAAATATCTGTCTCATTAACTGCTAAATGCTCCGCTATGATCACCAGCTAGTTGCTTACTTTGTCTGTGTAGCGTTTGGTGCTAAGGGGGGAGCTACAGTCATTTTATCAGAGCTATTTAGCTGAGAACATTTGTTTTTGGCTGGAAACAGGGTGACACTAAACCAAGACGGTAAATTAAGAAAGCTAAAATGCTAAGCTGTCCAGTCTTTTTTTTGCCATTGTTAATATTTTTTTGCCGCTTTGAGCACCACAAGCTGAGTGCCATCTAGTTCCATTATATTCAAGGGAAGGCAGACATCTCTACAGCTGATATCTCCAACACTCAGTAACTCACACCAAAACAATCTGGACTGATATTTAGCACTACAGGTAACAAGAAAAATATGTACTTTTGATTTTGGGGTGAACTGTCCCTTTAAAGCAGTAGCCATTTGTTATACTCATCCTTGTAGAGAGTGTGTGAATGACTCTGTTGCTACTGTCATGTTTTTGCTTCCTTCTGCCTTCAATGTAAAGACCTTGTGGTAATGCGCTGCTTATTTACACCGTGTGCCTTGCTAACCGTTGCTATGTCGTGGTGATGATGACTTAATGATGAGGTCATGGCTGAAGAAGTGAAACTCCTTGACTACAGCCTCAGTCACAACAAACCACGCCTGAGCTATTTTCTGCACGTCTAGAAGAAAAGCTTTCCTCAGCTCACCACCATTTTAAAATGGTTTAAAATCTCCTCCCCTTTCTCGCTGCTTCACCTTTGACCTTATTTTTTAGTATCAACCCTGAGCTGATGAATAGAGAAGGAGGAAAAAGTGAATAATAGATGATCCATATATGATTCATGCTTGGCTCTGTTGTTCGTCTTTGTGACTGGGTAACCCATTTCTTTGTGGTTAAAAGCATCTGGAGATTCCTCCGGTCTGTGGTGGAGTAACATCCTGTCGCCTGCCACTCGCTGTTCTAACTGAATGTATTTTAGCTCTCGTTTTCAGACCCAAACACACTCTGTAGTGCTTGTATTAACTTTTAATAGCTTGTCCTGTTTTTGCTCTTTATTCAGAGACTGTGGAGGGGTTGATATAACGAGAAAATGATCATTCACTCTGATGTTTACTATGATAAATCAACATGTTGTGTCAGGATCAGTCAAATATTTGGTTCTTTGGAGGAAAAAAAATGTTATTTAGGATGTGTTTTAAACAGACTTTAACAGTATGTAGCCATGCAGATAATTTCAGATGTGTTTGCTTTGGTTTTTATTTAGTTTTTTCTCATGTACTGCTTGTACGTAGGCTTGTAGGAATGCACCACAGTTCGGATTCAAACAGTATGTAGGTCATTCTTGGAGCACTAATTTGTTGGATATATGAACCGTTGTATGAGGATACGTGATTTAAAGATAACTGTCTTAAAGATTTCTGTGGTCACTTAAATACAATAGGTATATATACAGTTTTGCTTGCTCCCTTATGAATCCCCGAAATGTTCATAATTTGAAAAATTAAATACATTATGAAATAATCATGTGAATAAATTGTGTCAAGCATAAATGAACCAATAGAAATAGTTCAAGAAATTATTCAGACTCAACTAATTATCATGACATCTTATTTTATCATTCATTTTTTCAATTCACATCAAGTTCATTTGTAATTTTACATTTTATGACCTCTTATGCTTCTGATAGCCAGAGCAACAAAAATGCCAACATTATTCTGAGTCAAACATATAAATTAATCTAAATAAACACTCCACAGACAGTAACTTAACTTCTCATCTTGACATCTGCTTATACTGATTTATCAAAGTTAACACTGGAATTTAATTTTATAAATAATAATGTACATAATGATAGGGCTGTCTAGTGCTACTGTGATATAAATGATGTTCATTCTTTATTTCCAAATATGTTTTGGACCATCTGCAGTTGAGGATGTTTTTGCCCGGGACCTGTTAGCTGTAGGCCCATCAGAATTTTTATAGTGGCCAGTCAGTAGAATTACAGCTTTGGGGTCCATCATGTGAGGCCTTTCTGAGCCAAAAAAAATTTCCCATAGACTTACAGTTGGAAAGAGACATCCCTAAATCATTGGATATACATTTACAGAATAACACCCCCCCGCAAAATGCCTTCTTTCACTATTTGGATTTCATCCCATCTGCTAACATCTTGAAATTCTAAAAGAGCTGTACGATTGAAACGCTTAAATCTCATTTAAGTAAATGGAGGGCTAAACCGGAAGTTGGCCGCTCAACCAAAGTCTGTATGCACGCTTGCTCTGTGTGCCCAATAATGTGGAAGATCCAGGTAATTTTTTCACCCAGTAAGTCTAACTTTTTTGGCTTTGAGTGTCACTACGTGTCTCACAACAGTCAACTCTCTTTATACACACATGGTTAGGTTTAGCTTCCATCTTTCAGCATTATATTATTTATGAAGCATGTACATGCATATTTAAGATAGTTTTACTTGGTTCTCATTTAAAATAAGTCAACTGAAAACATTTAAAATTCAGCTGGAGACATTTTTTAACTAACTCGCAGACTTTTAGCATGAGTGTTAGCTTATGCTAGCTAGGTATGTTTAATACTGCTAGCGTCATTTCAGGTGACTAAATCCTTGGTTGTTGGCCAGAAATGAGAAAGTTTGTTTCTACTTCATGTGTACTTATGTTTGAAATCAAAGACCCATAATTAAAAAAAAAAAATACAGAGAACAGAAGGGAGGACTTGAAAGGCGTAGGCACAGAAGCTAAAGGTGGCGTGGCTCGGTGTTTTATTCTAGCCAGACTCCAAAGAGAAAACCCAGCATTGTCTGTAACAGCTGACACACAGTGGTCTGTAATTGAAACCTGGCTTTAACATGAAGGTTTCTCTTCTTCATTATTACATAGAAGCCACATTTCTTCTGCTGTGACAGTGATTAGTAGCTCTGCATGTTGTTGTTGCTGCTGCGACCTGGAACTCATTAAAAACACAGCTGCTGACCTCTCACGACGCAACGGGAGAATGTGAGGGGTTCAAAGGTTTAATCAGCATTTGTTTCGTGAGGCCTGAAGTTTCCTGCACCCTCAGAGGCAGTTGTGTGGTTGACATTTTGTTTGTGGGCTTTTTTATA
Source organism: Chaetodon striatus (assembly GCA_029783705.1). Taxonomy (NCBI): domain Eukaryota; kingdom Metazoa; phylum Chordata; class Actinopteri; order Chaetodontiformes; family Chaetodontidae; genus Chaetodon; species Chaetodon striatus. Next base: position 6,407,777 of record JAPZEB010000008.1, on the reverse strand, counting down.
TCATGCATGCTTGAATTTGGACTCACTGACCTTTTGGTTTACTCAGTGCTTTTGTTATTTGTCACGAGATGGAGCTGGGTGTTTGGTACAATGGACAACAGATAACATTTGTTCGGCTGTTGAGGTGTAAACTGGTGTTAACCTTGAATATTTACTTGGCACCATGATTTTCTGAACAGTTAACATACTCATTGGTGATGGCTCTCCAGACATCCAAACACAAGGCGTGTGTTCTGGCTGTTGTTGCTCTCAGCACCACTGATGTCCCAGGAATGTTCTTCCTCTGCTTTTCCCTGGGGCGTGGATGCTTGTTGCCCAAGAGCGTTTCCGTTTTTTTCTATCCACAGAGGAAGAAATGGCGGAGGCCTACACCAAGGACACATGTGCTCTTTGACAGTGTGTAAGAAGTAAAATACGTCCTGCGGAAGGTGGTGAAATTAGCACAATGCCAGTTTTTGTTGGATTATTACAAATTCCTGGACACGCTGTAAATTTTGTGGGAGTGAACAGATATTGTCCTGTTGCTTTGACTACACATGCAGTATTTAATCTCCTCTCTTTTTTCGGATGATTTTAATCCTTTGAATCCTTGGCACATGCAGACCATGCAGACAAATACAAAAGACACACATTTGCTGTATAAACACGTGCAAGGGGAATGTGGATGCCAGGGATTCCTGAGGCTGGCCTGACCCAGATCCAACATGTCCCACTCATCATGAAGACACACACACACACACATACATGCATTCACATACGGGCTCTCTCGTGCACAACTCCAAACAATAGAGTGTGACCTGCTTCACACCACATGGGGCTCTGCTCCCCTCCACCTTTAAAAAAAGATTAGTTAAAGAGATGGTTCGCTTTCAGTGATTTTCGTATTACTGTACTTACAATCAGCCACACTCAGTGTACCTTTTTAACAGTGTGGTGTAGTATACTATAGTATGGTATAGTAAATAAAGTATAGTATATAAAATGTACTATTTTACAGCACAGAGCTCATTTTAAATAATATACAATTGCATCAATGAAGGTACATGTCAACAATGTTATGTAATTTAATTTCTCAATCCAGTGTTTAAATTTAAGTGACTAATATAATATATACATAATACACCCAGCTGCCAGTTTATTAGGCACATCTACCTCAAATTAATGCAGTCAAATACAACAGCTCATGAAGGTTATAATCATGTGTCATTTAGCCTACTATAGTTGATATAAATGGTGAGGACTTAATACTTGACACATGTTAGATCTCTAAGAAAAACTGAAATTTCCCTGTGGTAATTACAACTAAAATGTTGTTGTTTTTACAGGAGACAATTTGAAATGTTGCTAGGTTTGGGCAGTATCTACTTTTTCTTGCCCTCACACCTCCCTGAAATTTCACTGGTGGTGTACAGCATATGAAGGTATTTGTGTAACTCTCTCTTCCATTGTGGGCCAACTGTTTAGGGTCCTGCCCACGACTGGCAGTTGCCATTTTTGTCAGCTCAGCTACGTGCTCCACCAATAGAGACTGACCTCTGGTGACACGTGATGCGCACTACATACAATACATCCTCAACACACCCTCTTTATATGAGTTTAATCAAAAGATAAGTGTCTGCATTTTGACAGTCATGAAAATTAATCTAAGTATTCTGGTATACCATTATACAGTGATACCGCCCAAGCCAACATGTCAGGTAAAATTAATGATCACTGAATTCTATTTGGCTGCTTTGGTTTTAAGGTCGTGGACCTGCATGGCCATGCAGACTAGGAAGACCATCACGTGGCATTTACTGTGGCAGTTTAATAGAACAGAGCCTTCATTAAATGTATTTAATGCAGGATTTACTTTAAATATAGACTCATTCAAAAGTAATTATTCTCAATCATCACCAGTGTGTGTGTTTATCTACAGAGTCTCTATTCTCTGCCTGTATTATTTTCTATTTTTTTTGCTGTGTTTGGGACGTACCTGGGCAGACTTCATTAAAAGATAGCAACCATGTGTCAGACCAAAAGCAGCATACATCCAAGAGGAAGCTATGAAAATAGTGGACACAGCACCAAAAAAAAAAAAAAAGGCAAACATAGTAAGATGAAATGCTGAGTGGACAAAGTTGGGATCGTCTTTCACTTTCACCGGCAACACTGTTCACAAACAGTAGCCCACAATTCCTGCATATTATACCTTTAATGGTATTCGTATTTTTTGGACATTATGGCTTTATTCAGCAGAAGGAGATGACAAGAAAAGGGGCGGGGGGACATCATAATTACATTATATGGTATGTGTCTTAGTTTGTAGGCCACCATGACACCCTTTAAAGGTTTCAGCTGAGCTGTTGCCTCTAAAAACTGTGCTCTGTTAGGCTTATCCTCACTGCCCAAAATACTTAACTGTGTGCAGAGGCATAAAAAATGCATTCAAGAGTTTGTTCAGCTGCATAGCAAGAAACATTCCCCCAAAGTTTCTCTTAGTAAGAATGCTGTACAGTAAAGTCAGACTGAAAGCAGAGAGACTGTGATTGGTTGGCCTACTGCCCCACTTCCCTGTCTGGTGCCACCTGTATTTCCATGATACACCTTGTGAGGGATACCCCTCTATCAAACTCACTACATTTGGTTTGCCTGAGCTGTAAGTTTTCCTTATGCACAACCCATCTCTTACCTGGGTGCCAAATTAAAGAGCAGATCTACCAGAAAATACTCAATTACAGAGATGTAACATACCTGACATACCTGTGACCATTTTGTTAACTTTTTATAGCTGTTTTTTCCACATCACTGTTTTCTGTCAGTCCCTTCACATGCACATACAGACCACAGCTGTCACACTTGTTATCAGGAGCCTTTCTAAAAGGACTTATGGGAAATGCAGTGCAGTAGAACTATATGTACAAGCATCCAAACTCCCTCAGCCTTCTGAGGGAAAACATTGTCATGGTATCTAAGGATTTTTTCCAAATTTCAGTCAGTTTGGTTGGTTACCACATCTCATTTCTTCTCTATTCTTTTCTCCACATTGTTCTGTGATTGTTTACAGCAGTTTTTATGCCAGATGGGGTTGGATTTTACCAGCCAGTGTGGCCCACACACAAACAAAATTAAGTTTTCCTGCCCTGCCTGTGCAGTAAATCTGGCGTACCACATGCTGCAGTTTGTGGCCACTGTGCCGTCCCAAGGTGCCTCGACAGAAGCCAGCCCCTTTTATGGCCGACATTCTCAGTATGGTGCTTATCGCTATTTATAAACCCAGAGTCTGTCACAGTGGCACAGAAACCTGAGATGGCAGTGGAGGGGACGAGGAGCTCGGAGGGAGGGAGGGGGGAAGGAAGGCAGTGACGGATGAACATCATGCTGAATTTGTGTTTCTGTGTTAAATGGAGCCTGTCACATGAATGACTGATCACATGGGATAAGATGACTTGACACTGAACATGTATTCTGCAAGGCTGTACAGATTGTCATTCTTGTAGCAGAGACACAACTGAAAAACATATATATTAGTATTAGGTGTTCATGTTTAAATGAAAGTATTATCCCACAACAGGGGTTTTTGTTTTTGCATGTAATAGTTGTTAATATACTGGAGACAATGGTGAAATTTTGCCATTAAATTTCACCTATTTCAAGGGTCTTCATGAAGTTTATATTCATGAGTTTTGTCACTTCTGACATTAATATTCTTGCTTTTACTCCTTCTTGATAGTAATCATTCTCCTAATCCTTTTTTCAACGTCAGGTAGAAGCAGTGCCATCCTGTCTGAACATGATGCTGCATCCTTCTTTTCTTACTCTGTTATCTGAACACACATGGGGGCTCTAATTCACATCCTATCATTCCTCCATTAGTATTCTATAGAGCTGCCTGTGCATTTAAGCTCTGAGTTGAAGAGCAGTGGGGGGAGCTGGAGAGAAGCCCAGTGTTAATCTGTGATTTATGTGGTTCGGTGAGCGTTTGGACGGGCCTGAGGAGAGCGTCACGCTCCATCTGCCCATTGTTGGCTGACTGGAGTGGAGAGCTGGCCTGCGGCCTGCAGCCTCTCACCTTCCTACATCACTATCTCTGAGCTGCTGTCTCATTATTTCCCCAGCTCTGGGCCTAGCTGGTGCTGTCTTTATCTCTCCTCCTTTTTTGTCTTTTCAAATCCCACGTTTTCTTTTTCTTCTCCCCTGTCATTATAAAAACAGCCCGTCGCACCATTTTTTCCACTCTCTCATTGTCCTCCAGCTCTCCTTTCTCTATAAATCTCTCCTCTCACTTTCCACGTGTCCTTGTAGAAGTGCACAAATTGTCCCTTCTTCTTCTTCCTGCCCCAGTTGCCCCCCTCCATGCGTCATTGCAGCTCTGCTCAGTTTGTCACCGACTTCTCCAGTGTGACAGCCAGTAGAGGGGTAAAGAGAGGGAGGGAGTTGGACAAGCAGCAGAGGAGCAGCTGAACTTGGTGACGGTGTCAGCAGGAGTGTGAAAACAAAGACAGAGCAAGGATTAAAACAGGATGTGTTGGTGGCTTTTTTGCTGCCTTTTTGTTGCCCTCTATAAGGATCAGAGGTCAGGAAGTCTGGCCTCGTGACCGGATCTCTGTGGAGCCATCAATGGTATACATGACAGGAAGTTTTCATACTGAGGTCTTCACGTTACATAAAACATGATATTGAATGTTTAATTGCAAGAACTGAATTTGTCTATTATTAAATAATCTGTAGGTTCAAGGGGTACTTTACATGTCAAGTCAGTTTTCAGTGATGAGAGTATCATGCAGCCGGTGGAAACAGTTATATAATGTCTTCTGTGGCTTTGTCAAGATAATTAGACTTGATACTGCAAATATATTAAGTCTGATACATCAGAGCTTCCAGAAGAATCCAGACGTAACTATGACTTGGATGTTGATGTTGGAAACCGATAATTACAGTACCTCTGATATGACATAACCTCTGTACTAGTAAACACACAATCAAGTTAAAATATGTGAAGAGGAGGAAACAGTGTATTTATTAAGTGTTTGACACAAGTTAAAGCGATACTTTGCCAAATTTCAACCAGTAACTGAAGTGTGGTAAACTTACCTCCATCTTACAAGCGTCCAGATCTTCCTGCTCATCGCTCAGCTTAAATCCACCAGATGACGCGCTTTGCATCATTTGGCGGATGTTCACTGGCTCAAGGGCTGTTGCTTGAACTACAGACTGTACTTCCCCATTCCAACACAAACTCTATAGAGACAGACTCATCCGAAACCAAGATGGCAATGGCCGAAATGCTGAGCTCGAGGCCTCAAAATGGTTGTCCGCACACCACTGGGTGGCATCATGGTAGCTACATCCATAATTTTTACAGTCTGTGTCTCAAACTTAGATTAAAGTCAGATCAAATGGTAAAACTAGGCGGCGCTGATCAAATATAAGCCAAAGTTCTGTTACTGCGTCATCCATTTCTCTCCTAAAATGTCTTCATAATCATATTTTAACTTATTGTTTAGTTGTTATATGAGATTGTTTCTCACCAGCCAGCTGCCATATTGTTTCTGTATGGGAAACTCCTATTATGTCACCCACCAGTGGGAGCATTTTTGTGGTCCACTGCAGCACAATGCATTCTGGGAGCTGTAGGTTCTCTTTCTCTTTAGCAAAAGCAATGCCACAGCCCTTTTTCTTTGTTTTCTCTGGTCATGAAGCACCTGTTTTAAAATTATTTGTGCCCTCCTCCTGCATAGCCAGCAGTTAAAATGTTTTAATACCGGCTGCAAAAGGCAGATGTCATTATCCTTACAATGCATCCAGGTACAGATCATATGTTATTACCAGGTCTAACTGGGGGCCTAAAATCCAGGTTATCTATCCTCGGCATCACTATTGACTGTTCTTTTTCTTTATATTTGTTTCTCACAAGTCTTCCACCGTTATTGAAGTGCAACAGCAAATCACTTGTTTAGTCTATAAAATGTCAGAAAAGAGTGAAAAATGTCCATTAATATGTCCCAGAATCTGAGCCACATCTTTAAATTGCTTGTTTTGTCTGATCAACAGTCCAAAACACAAATACATTTAATTATTTGCAATAATGTAAAACATAATCCATCAACAAATTGTTTTTTTTTTTTTTTTTGCAAGACCAACAAATGCTTAACTTTATCTATTATTTAATCATAAAACTTGTTGTTGATTATTTTTCAGCTTGAGCAACCATGAGCATCATGTTCCCCACAGAGAAGTCAGTGGGCGTATAGATCAGTTTAGGTGGCTCTGTGGGGATAATTAAGCCAATTATCAATTAATTATCCCCATGACTAACACTATGTAAGCATTCTTCTTTTTAGGGAAGCTGAAATAGACTTACACAACATTCTCCAATGCTTTCTTCAGCCCCTTAAGGAAAAAATCGATGTGTATCTTAGCCTCTGTCTTTTTTAAATACTGTAAATCTGTTGCTTCGACTTCACTCCTTAAAAGATCACTGAGATTTATTCCCACGCTCGAGTGTCTCACCTACTGCTGGTGTGTTAAACACTGTTGACAGAAAGCTTTTTCTCTGCAGGTCTAAAAACCTTCAGGGACGGAGGGGGGAGTGCAGCGTCTTGCTGTGGATCGACTGATGTGTGTGAATTGTGTGTGAAAGAGATGTTAATGATTTCTAATGAGGCGAGAGCGATGTGTTAATGAAGTCACAAAGGGATTTTCAGGTTCACAGTGAAGGGGTGTCAGCAATAGATGTAGAAAGAAAGTCTCCAGCGTTTATTGGAAGCGTCACCCTGGAGACTAATGATGCAACAAAACGTCAGAGACACTAAAAAGAAAACACTGTAATGTTGTGTTAATTAACATCTGTGGTATCTTGTTATTAATCATTTGTCTTCTTCTGTTCTTCAGCTCTGCCCCTGCAGAATGAGTCTCAGTCCATCCAGAATGGGGACAAGACTTTGGGAAAGGACCTCCCGACTTCAGATGACTCAGCCGTCACAGATCTCTCCCCTAAAACAGACTCCAGCCCCATAACAGAGACCCCCACCAAGACAGATGCCTCCTCCAAGACAGACGCGAGGCCATCCACCCCGGGCAGCAGCCCCCAGCCCAAGAAAGGTAGAGTCATGGATGTATATATGTATGTAATATCTGTCATATACACACAGGAGTTTGTCTTGGTTTAGCTTGCAAAGTCCAAAACAGCAACATGGCAATAAATCACGTTTGCACTGACTACAGAGATTTGCTCCCAGTCAGCCGGCGGAGCATGAGTGATTTCAGCCGCTGATGTTAGGCGATAAGGCCTTGCTTGTTCGAGTTAATCCCAAAGGTGTTGGATGAGGTTGAGGTCAGGGCTCGGTGTGCAGGCCTGTCAAATTCTTCCACACAAAACTGGGAAAAAAAATTCTGTATGCAGCTGGCTTTGTGTACAGGTTTAATGTTATGTTGAACCAAAAATGGAACTTGTTCAAAGTGTTGATACAAAATTGAAAGCAGATGACTGGAGCCTGCATACGTTTGACCAGATAGTGAACGTTTTAAGGCAGTGAACCTCAAACCCAAATTTGATAGACTCTATGAATGATTATTTTTGGCCGTCTTTACACGAAAATGAGCCGCTGAAAACTGAATCGTTTCTCATTTTCATTTTGAAAAAAGTTCCGCGTTCAGATCTCGGGAGTCCGCCATCGTTGTTGAAGTGGTCGACTTTTCGAGCACATGCCTAGTGACTGGAACCGTAATGCGCATGTGCAAAAAGTCTCCGTTTTCAGAGGAATTGCACATTGCAAGTTTACATGACAACGGAGTTGGTGCTTGAAATTGCACTCTGGAACCTGTTTTCAGGCGCCCAAAACCACTTTTGTGTAAACGATCAGCCAAAATGCAACTAAAGTTTACCGTTTTCACCCCTCCTGACAACTGGAGGAGAAATCCGGTCTGGGACCTCGGTCAGTACCGATGTTTGGCCCAGATTATCTGGTAACGTGAGAATTTTAGACGTCCAGTTTTAAACCTCTCACGCTGCTCGCAGACTCATCATGGCTGCCCCGATAACTTCAAACTTGGATGATGACAGTTAATGATTACGTCAGTACGGAGCAGCAGCCAATGATGTTGCCAAGCAGTGGTACACATTCTAGCCTTTGAGGCTAACGTTAGCCAGCATACTACTGTTGACAAATATAGTTAAAAGAGAACAGACCATGTCTTCCTCACTATTTCTTTCATCCAAATTCATTTAGCTTTATGCTTTTGGTTTTTTCTTACTGTAAGCATTGTCAGCGTCACAGCAAGTTGAAGTTTCAAGTGTTCTATATGCGTTAATATGTTGTTTTATGTACAAAACATATGATGAACCAGTAAAGCTATAGTCAGATGAATTTAGTGGAGTAAAAAGGACACTATTTCCCTCTGGACTGTAGTGGAGCAGGAGCATAAAATGAAAAAAACTTGTGTAAACAAGGATATTTTCTAATTCTACACATTACAGCTTTGACTATTTTCGGGCTTATCTTTTTCAGCAGCAGTGTTGTTGGTGTTTGTAACGATAAGCTACTTTTTTTAATGTATAAACAATAACACAGGAGAGGGACTGCTGTGCTGTGCGGTGTTGGCACTTGTGTGCTTCGTTTGCAGACATCAGGCAGATAACAGTGCTGGGATCAGATAGGATGCTGGGTTCCAGGTATAAAAAAGGTAATTACGGCAGAGCGATGCAGGAGGGAGATTACGGTGCTTATTTGAATGCCTGTCAACCAAACACAACACAACGCAAGGTCATAGTTGTGGTACTGTGGTGATATAATAGCAAAGAAACAAAGCTACAATTACAACTGATGGAAACTGGAAACAGAAACAAAAGGCTGCAGTTTTTATCCTTGTTTCTGTTACAAACTGTTCTACCTCTTTTTCACAGTGTTAGTTGTTTAATTGCAGATAAAATGTCAGTGTGGAGTCAGCATTTTCTCCTACTGCTGTTGGCTGTGTCTGTGTCTCAGACTCATTTGTTGCCTGATAAAAACCTGCTCCATGTTAACTGTTCAGCTGCACCCATAAACACTCCACATTGTCTGGAATAAAAGTTTTGAAGCCCGTTCTCATCCCTAGGTCGTCAAATACCAGCGCTTTTTCAGAGAAAGTCCATGTAAAGTGGGACGTGGATGGGTCATGACCAAAGTTTGTGTCCCGTGTGAAACCATAAGTTCTGCCAATGTTGTCAGTCAGTTATTTATGTCCCAGTA
>JAPZEB010000008.1:6327705-6338420 GCA_029783705.1 Chaetodon striatus | reverse complement strand
AGTGTAGTCTGTTCTTAGCCTAATGTTAGCTTTTTACTTCTAAATCATAAAATGGTGTTCATTTGTGAAGATTATCTTGCTAAACAAAACATGTAAGCATAATAAATTTTTATTTTCCAAGGAGCTTATTTTCTGCAGTAAACCAACATCCAAAGAAAGTCAACTGCCATGGGCTTTTTGTTGGGACTAACTTCCACGTTGGTGTATAAAAAAAAAGAAGTCATCCCTGCAGCACTCCACACTACAGAGCAGAAATACTCTGCAATTAAAATTTAAGTTAAGTAAAAGTAAAAAATATTTCCATCAAGATCTACTCAAAGTATCAAAAGCAAAAGTACAAACAAAATGTTGCAGCTAATTAATGGGGGGCTAAGTTAAGTTATTTATATTTTATATGTATATTAGTAGCATGTGACTTGCCTCCTGGGCTTCATTAATATGATTTAATTTTGTTGTTAATTTTATTGCTGCAGAGAGGCACAAATGGAATACTTAGCTCAGCCTGCTGCCCCGCGACCCGGCTTCAGATAAGCGGTTGAAAATCAATGGATGGATTATATTTTATATTATTAATTGGAATCTGCTGTTAAATGTACAAGTACGTAAGAGATTAACATTTGTACAGCACTTGAGTACTTTAAGTACATTTTGCTGATAATACTGCACTACTTTTACTTCACTGTGAAAATGAAAGCAGAATTTTATTTGTATGGAGTATTTGTGTTGTTGTATGGATACTTTACTTAAGTAAAGGATCAGAGTACTTCTCTGACCACTGGTGGAGTCTGTGACACTGAACCAAGCAGTGTTATGTCTTGTAAAGGAATTGTTTGTGCGGTTGAGCCTCTGTAAAGTGCTATTCTGAGTGTAGTGAGTGTTGATGTGGCGCTCGGTCGTGTTTTTAGCAAAGCAGTAAGCAGTCATTATGTGGGCTGCTGTCATTCAGACGCTCTCAATGTCGGTTTTGGGAGAAAAATATGTCCCTAAAAACACACTGAGGCCGCAGCCAAGACAATGACCCAACCACTGTGGGACATTCCTGTGTGCATATTCCTTAATTTAAGCAGTGTTTCACTTAAAATGACACAGCTGCTAAATGCACTCCTGTCTATCTACAGTGCAGGGTTTATCTGCCCCAGCTGCCTCCGCCTGTGTTATATCAGGCCTGTCCTCTTCCTGACACTCTGTAGGAATAACATACCCCTTTGCAAATTCCTCAAATTCCCAATCGTATTTGTGTATCGAGAGAACACTGGGACGGCAGTTTCCAAGCGAAACACTCTCTTCCTTTCACCCCGCTCTGCTCGTTTCCATCCCGCCCGGCTTGGATGTCACACCACCAATCACGGGAGAGAGTGACAGCTCACTGATGCAGGCGGCAGAGATGTTTGTGAGGTGGAAGCTGTGGAAACATGCCTGCTTGTTTTTCTCTCCACCAGACTGGCATTGATCGTGACTAATGTTTTCCTGCATGTGGACAGTTATTAACTTTCTTCTCAGACAGCTTTGTGGTGCGTGCCAGGATAACTAAAGAGCAAATACGCTGACACTCTGGGCCACACCCGCACGTACTGTACGAAATATGTTGGGTTTAACTTTAATGAAGTGGTTATGTGCTCGGACAGAGACATTTTTAGGTGGACAGTGAGTTTATTTTAGGCATCTTTATTCATAGTTCCTGTTTGTATTTCACATAACAGTTATTATCTCTTCAAAAATAAATAGAGGGTGGCTTCTCTTTGTCAATTACAAGCCTCAAACTTAATTACCAAAACCCAAAGACACAATGTTCAACTCATTAGCTCGCCCAGTGGTTCATCAAAAAAATTTTAAGTGCAGAGCTGCAACAATTAGCTGAACAATTGACTGAAAGAAAATGAATCTGTAACAATTTTGATTTAGAAAAAAGACTTCACAAATGAGCAGAGTTGTTTCTAAAGTCAGTCTCTTTGTTTTTGTGGTCAAATACAACACATAAGAAGACGACAGTGGGCTTTGGAAACTAAAAACTGTCAGTCTTCACAGTTTTGTAACATTCTGTAGGCAAAACAATAAAGAGGACCTATTATGCTCATTTTCAGGTTCATAATTGTATTTTAGGTTTCTACCAGAACATGTTTACATGCTTTAATGTTCAAAAACAGTTTAATTTCCTCACACTGTCTGTGCTGGGACACCTGTATTCACCCTCTGTCTGAGACGCTCTGTTGTAGTGCCTGTCTCTTAAAGCCCCCATCCTGAAAAGGCCCAGTCTGCTCTAATCGGTCAGTGCATCTTTTGTATCTCAGTGTCTCTGCACCATCTTTGCAGCTGGGGAATAACCCTTAACGGAGTACTGTAACTTTTTGTAGTGAAAAATCACCAATAAAGCTTCCAAACCAGCAAAATAAGATCCGAAATGAGGGAAAAATTCACATCGACAGCTAAGTTGACATGTTTTCTGACTTGGGTTGGGTACTAGTTTCCGTACCTTTAAGGGTACTGACCAATTTGCGTGGATACTACCAGGTACCAATTCACGTTTAATCAATTGGTGCCAAATATAGGTACCCAAGAGCGCACCTGGGTGAGAACGGCAGGTTTAGACAGGATGTGGAAGCACCGCAAAGCAGCCCGTAACCAGGAAGCTGTTCTGTGGCCAGCTTCTGGGCTTATGAGCACTTTGCAGCAGACAACGGAGCTGCGTAGAGCTGCTGGGTTCAGAGAGGAAGCAGCAGTGCTGTGAGGTACCCCGCAGCTGTCCAGAGATCTCAGTCAGCTTCCTGGCAACTCAAAACTAACTCTGTAGTGCCTATAGTTTCAGTCTGTCTGTTCTGTTTTCTTTGCTTTTTCTTTTTTAGAAATGCAAAGTATCACTGCAGTTCGTGCTTGTATTTTTTAAAATTACATTCTCCGTCCACATATTTGTCAGCTGGGTCGAAACAGAGAGCGAGAGAGACAAGCAGACACGTGTACACACACAAGCAAGCAGACAGATTGACAGAGATGAAGCTTTACATGTGATAAGAAAATAGCAGATGAACACAATTTCTTGTGTCGCTATGCTCTGTAACGTAAACACTTGCAGCAGTGTGCGTGGAGCAGATGATCATATAAAGAAATCTGGCACATGATGCGTCATACTGTAGCCAGAGTAGAAAAAAATTTGGAAGAGTATTCAGAACGGTCTGAAGCCTGAGGTTGCTCACAGTGATCACTTCTATTTACGTTTCTGCTAGTATTTGAAACTTTGGGCATTTAACATGAACATTCTTTAAGACACAAACTCTATATAAGACACAAAATCCAGTAAAGCACAATACGTCTCCTTAAATCAATTGGTCAATAACATCATCTGCAGTTTAATTAATAATGAATATAACTGTTAGCTGCAGCCTTAAAACAAAATCCAGGATCACTTTCGCTACACTGCCAAACTTAAACTTGTGACCCGTCATCACAGTTGGTGGCCGTAGTGTGCACGAGTTGTGAGCAGTTCTGCAGCAGGCCTGAAGAAGTGAAAGTACCATTTTGTGATCCTTCAGGTTGTAAACTGCTGACCTAGTGTGATACTTCTTGGTTGCCTCAGAGTATTTTAGGCTGGTCTTGCACAAGCAGCTGAGTTTCATATCCTTATATAAAAAAAAAAAAAAAGTTTTATTTTGTTTTCTTGGAGAACTCTTTTCTTCCTCCTCCATGACTGCCAAAGTTGCGGACTCTATGAATCTTGGCCAGCTGGCTCTCGATGGTATTCATTATGTCCATGTGGTCTGGGATGTGGACGTAGCGGATGTTTCTGCCTGTGATAAACATGTCCTGCAGCTGGGTGAGCTTACCCCGTCTGTCTCGGTACAGCACATCCTCCAGACGTATGTTCATGAAGGCGTCCACGTTGACTACACGGCCCCGCGCTGTGCTCTCGTTCCTCAGGTCCACCGTGGTCACCTGTCCCTGCAGACCCTGCAGCAGGACCACCATGCTGTTCTCTGCGATTGTGCGCTCCCGGATGGAGTTGAAGACCTCAGCTACAGGCGCTGGGCCTGATGGCGAGGAATCAGTCCCCTTTGACTCCATGGACACTGATGAAGAGGATCTCCAGAGGTCACAGATAACTGAACACAGGTAGAGGATCAATTGTGATACAGTTCATTAGCAAAACTGTGAATTATTTATTGTGTAATCTGTTTTATTGATGTTTGTGTACAGTATGAATGCTATCTTGTCTATGGTTAACATTGTGGTCACTGTAGAAGCCTTGTTAACATGCTGTACTAAAAAACTAGGGCTGCACAATTAAGTGAAATAGTATCTATGTTTGTTTTATGTTGTACTTTTGTGTAAGTACATTTTTAATGTTGTAGGTTTTATGTGTAGGTCATTCTTTCATTAATAGTGCTTACGTCTTGTTGTTTATGTCTGTGTGCTTTGTTGAGTGCTTTTGTCTATGGTTATGTGCTTGCTCTGTGCTCATGTGCCCTTCTGTGGACATGCCATCAATCTGTTTTTATCTGTGCCTATGTGTACCTGTGCTTTTGTATGTTATTTTTGTCTTTTTCTTGTATACACTAACACCATCAACCTGCCAGGGACTGCAAATGAAAATTAGCCTGTATGGCTAAATCTGGCATAATTACGTGACTTACGTGATCATGTTAATCAATGAGCACTATCCCTTTCTAATAAAAAAAAAAATGAAATAAAATAAAAATGATCATTTTTATTTTTTTTTCAGTAAAGATTTCATTAAAAAAAGAGACCCTAATGACTAATATCACAACTTACTTTGCAACTGCAGTGTCTGTCAGAATACTCAAAAAATGATTTATTTTTGTTGCATATTGTGCAGCACTAATTACACTGATTCTGGTCATGTGGCCATTTAAGTAAAACTTAATTGAATAGAAACCAAAAACTACTAAAATATGAAACATCTTATAAATAAAACTTATATTTAGAGCTACAAAAAGCTGTAAAACTTGAGTAATAATTTGCCTTGTTAGTGAAAAGCCCTTAAACATCCTTAATTTATAGACTCTGTTACATTTTAAACAAAGCAAACAAGAAAATTTAAAAACACAATCAAGGTATTGGTTTTAGTAAGGTTAAAATTGTAACTTTTTATCTAGCACTTGCATTATGTTGTGACTGATGACGGTGTTGTCTTTCTTCACATATAACCACAGATTTTTTAGCACACCTGCATTTAATAGAGCACTAATTAAGAGTCCAGAGTCACTGTGGGAGCTTAGTATGGAAAACTGCTATATTATTACTCTGAAACATTAAATATATCTCTACCAAAAATAAAACAGTGTTAATATACAGATGACATTAGTATTTTTAAGTGCACTAAATAAGGTTACAGGAACTGGAACTGACATATCTTTGAACTCATGCACTGTTAGCCTATTGACAGGCAAATACCAGCCTTAAATTGCAGCATCAGTATCACTCCACAACACGTTTACTACTCATACTTCACTGGCTGTTGGTCTCATAGTTTTGTAAATTCAGCTGTAAAGTGGCCACACAATGAACCTGTAGCGTTAGCAGTGATACAGACAACACAACGGGTTCTTTACAAAAGGCTAGTGTCAAATTAGCAAACTTCAACTGTTAGCATTAGCATCGATTCAAATAAGAAAGCTAGAAGCTCTACAGAGCACATAAGCTGCATCATACTCTTAGACAGTGTGTGTTAGATTCACCTGGATGGGTTAAATCCTTATTTTATGTGAAAACACAGCGCTCCGTCGCTGTAAATGGAGACGAACCAGTCAAATATGTCAACAAGTTGGTTTTCCCGCAACAAGATCCAAACAGGAAGAGCAGCGTGATGACGTTTTACTCTGCGTCACAGATCTGCGTCAACACAGAACAACACCGCCCTCTGCAGGCAGCTTCAAGAAACACACTGGTCCAGCAGGGCTGCTTCCTGAATATATAAATGTGTAAATGATGTGGATGTAAAACAAGACCATATATTGTTTATTTCATACAACTATATTCATCTGTTAAAACCTGCTGTCATTGTATATTAATTATACGTCCCAATATATTTATATAAACTCAAATAAATCTCTTTTACAGTAGAGTCCTGACCAAGATAGCAGCCGCACATAGAACATAGAGATTACATAATCATACAATACATAAAATATTCAAAAAATCAAGGATCATAATTATCTGATGGAACATGTAGAATTAATAAAACAACAATAAATGTACAATGTCAAGTAAAATTCCTTGATTTATTTTATGCAAGTTATTTATAATGCAAAATAATGTATTTTGGGTAATCCTTTGGGAAACTTAATAGGTTATGCATGCATTATATTTGCCCAAATTTTAAGATCCTACGGCAACTTTGGTCAAGAATTTAAAAAACCTCATTATCTTTAAAAAAACAAACAAGCAAACAAACAAAATCAGAATAAATGCTTTATTAAAAATGTAGAATTATTATATAGAAAATACATTATCAAATATAGCGGGTCTTACAATTTGTACTGCATTCATGTGGTACTTTCCCATGTGTTAGTAATTTAAAACATTGTTAAATACAATAGTTTTTTTAGGTGCTACAGTATGAGTCATTAGATATGTATTTTACTCTCTGATGCACTTTAATGTTAAACAACCGGCTGTAGACCTGAATACATCAGCAACTGCATATTTTACAGGTTAAACAGGAGATCACAGTGACAGATAATTTTGATAATATAATTTTGAATGAGGTTAAGAGAGTAGAGTTGAAACAGTAAATGAAAGTCATTGACACAACAGGGTCAAAGGTCGTCCATCATGGCCAGCAGGTCGTCTCCTTTGCTGCTGCTCGGATTGTCAGGCTGCTCCTCTCCTTCTGCAAACTCTCCAGCGATTCGAGCCAGCTCAGTCGCAGCCTGTTCATCCTGAATCAAACAAAACATGACGCTCTTCACATTAAATGAAATCAAACTGATTACAGATCTAAAATGCTGGTTAAAAGCAAAGCAGAGCTGTAGCCACTCTGAGCTGAATGCATTCAAACCTATTAGTGTAAGTGCTTTGGTGTATTGCGGTATGTGGACTTTAGTATATGTACTGTGGTATGTGTATAGTGGTATGTCTGCTGTTGCAGATGTATTGTGGGATATGTTGTGTTGTTTGTATCATGGTATGTGTACTGTGGTATGCATATTGTAGTGTGTGGATTGTGGTCTATGTATTTTATTGTGCCTGCTATGTCTATAGTGTATTGTGGTTGTATGATGTTTTAAATTGCATATTTTTAACAACATTTTGGGTCAACATGTAAAAGCCCAACGAGGGACAAGAGTTGAAAATTAGCAGACCATATAAACTCTCTGTGCAACACATCAGTCCCATATTCTGTATTGGAACTATGTTAAATTGCATTGTTCCTATCAAATAAGATTAAATGAAATGAAATGTATTTATAATTTAAATTTAAGAAAACAAAAACAGTGATGTGGCCTTTATCATTATTATCAAGGGGGTGACTAATAAATGGTTAACTACAGTCCGTAAAGGAAAAGTGGGAATTTATGTCATGACTATATCCTCAAAATATCACATTTAATACAGTGGTGAAATGTAACTAAGTACATTTACTCTACTTAAGAACAGTTTTTACATTCTTTTTTTTGTTTGAGTATTTACATTTTATGCTACGTTATACATCTACTCCACTACATCTTTTTACTCCACTACATTTCAGAGGCAAATAAAAAACTTTTTACTGCACTAAATTTGACACTTATCGTTACACATTACTATTTACACACCCACAAAATTTAAGAAAAAACCCCAAACAAACCAAAAATGTAATATATGACGCAGAACCTTTCTTCTTATCTGCCCCGTTGTATACAAAGTATAGTCTAAAGTTGGCTCCACACTGACAAACTACAACATTAAAATGCTTTTACATGTGTTTGCAAGTGATAGAATCAGAATAATATAATATTATATATTAATGTAATCCTCTGAGCGCAATGAGTACTGTTACTTTTCATACATTAAGTACATTGTGCTGATCATACTTCTGTATTTTTACTGAAAAGTAAAAGTGGACATTTACTTGTAATGAAGTATTCTGAAACTTCAGTATTTCTACTTTAATCTTCCCATAATGACACAATATATTTATTTTATTGTCTATATTCTTCATCATACACTATGCTCACACTATATTATGTTTAATATTCTGGTTATATTGCTGTAATTTACTAGATATGTTATACTAAATTGCTTCATTATCACATACTATAACCAACTACTGCACTATACTGTACTATACTGTTTTATAACATGTACTATATTATATTTCTATATTTATACAGTCACACACAGCTATCATTACTTAATTATAATTTGGTCAGGTGTACGCTCTTTACATATACTATACTTTGCTGCTATCAATCACACCGCTGTCACTTTTGACTTGTAATTTTTGCCTTTATGAGCACTCTCATAGTTTTTATTTTTTCCTTTTTTCCTTCTTTACTTTTTTTAAATCTTAGTTTTATGTACCTTGTATTTTTATTTTTTGTTTTAATTTTTTTCTCATATTCATGCAGATTCATTTCCATTAGCCTACAATATATGTCAACCTTATAAGGTGTGTATACCTTCTTTGCTACCTCTGTAACTGGTGTTTTAAACATGCTCCAAGTTTTCTCTCAGGTTTAGAAGTTGCTCACAAACGGTTTTTAAGTAAAAGCTAAAAACACTGTATATACATCACCTTACCTGCATTGCTTGAATATTTATCACTCCAAACATGGACTCCTCAGCACCTGAAGCCACCCTGTTAACCAAAAAAAGTATGTTTTTGTTGAAATTCATGTTAATTCATTAAGAAATAAAAGAAAAGACAAGCACTCACGCCTCCTCCTCCTCCTCTTGGTCTGTGGTGAACAGGTTGATCCTAAAGCCACTCTCAGTTTTTGGCCCGTTCTCTGCCCTCATGCTGCCCATCAGACGAGCCAGCAGGTTCAGCTCCTCTTTGGCCAGCAGGTTGGGAGTGTCACCTGTCTGTAGCAGGGTGGAGGAGGTGCACAGGAAGATAATACAAAAATAGAAAAATGGTCTCAAGCCTGGACTGTACTGACTGTGATATATAATTTGAGATGACTCAGGGAACTGTGCAGTGACGGAAGAAGTATTCAGATCCTTAACTTCAGTAAAATGAGCAATACCACACTGTAAAGACAGTCAGTCACAAGCAAAGTCTTGTATTCAAAATCTTATTGAAGTACACAAGATAATCCACAAAATATACTTATGGTATCAAACGTAAAGGTGCTTATAATGCAGAATGGCTCTTTTCACAGTGTTATGTTAACATAATATAATTTGTATTACTCTAACAAATTTATGTGGGAGCATTTAATGTTGTAGTTTGTGAATGGGAGCCAATCTTACATACTTGATATACTACTGAATAAGTAGTCCAATACTGCAACACATCATATAAGCATATTTTATGTTTTTTTGTTTTTTTTTTTATGGAAAAAGTAACATGTAAACACGGTCTCATCTTTCTTTTCTTCTTCTCATTATTTTTATTCCCATTACACTCGTTTTTTTCCCCCTCAATTTAGCCACAAAGTAGTCTATGTGTGGCTATAAAATGTATGGTTTTGTTAATTAAGATAATTATTATTACCATTGAAGTATTTTATATCAATATTCAGAATGGATTTAAAAAGACTAAAAGTTTAAACAAGTGTTATGGTATAGAAATCTCTTAAATTGTATGTTTTATGTGTGAAGAAAAAAAAGTAAATGTATTGGAGTAAAAAGTACAGGTTATTTTTTATTTATTTTTAAATATACTTTATTAATCCCGCAAGGGGAAATTCCAATTGTCCAATTTTCCTCTGAAATGTGATGAAGTGGACGTATAAGAGAGCATAAAATGGAAAAACTTTAGTAAATGTACTTTGTTGCATTACACCACTGTACTGCTGCCTGAGGAACTGAAAAATAAAAAGTATAAATCAACATAAAAAGTTGAGGAGTGAAAATTAGGACAGTCATACTTTTGACTGAGCCTGGTGACGTCCCAATGAGAAATGCTTTAACACTTCATTATTACCTTGACAGAGGGAGTCTTGGATGTGTGTGTCTCCTCTGGATGGTTCACAGTGTACCTTTTAATTCATGAAACACAAAACACAGCAGTGCCATTTTCTAATCTGTCTTATTATCCATAAAAGGAATAGTATACGTGGGGAGGTACCATACATACGTACATGTTCATGCCCAGTCTGAGGACTCTGTCTCCATGCAGTTCGAAGCATCCCTTTCTGATGGGGCTGGTGTAACTTCCTCCTGTGCGGAACTCACTTCGTCTCACCTCTCTGCCCTTGTTGTCAAACGTTCTGTGGAAACAGGAAGTACTTGACGACACTCTAGAATATTCAGATATTTCTTAAAGGCATTCAGAGGAAATCTGAGACTAAACACAAGAAAATTTCAAATTGAGACATGCCAGCTTGTCAGAGGAGCCCTCGCAGTTACATCAGAGACCTTTAGGCAGCTGCATGTAGTGCCACTGATGGAGGCAAAGTGTTGAATATACTATATACTGGGTGTAAATGATGCGCAACAACCAGCTTAGAAAAAAAGATTGATGTGTAAATGTGATTTATATTTAGTTGTGAAACAATAAAACCCTTCGTCAGTACCGTCCACTTACCTTGATTGAATAGGCTACCACTACTGTC
>JAPZEB010000008.1:6298642-6317529 GCA_029783705.1 Chaetodon striatus | reverse complement strand
ATCTATCTATCTGACCTATCAACCTACCTGCCTACTTATCCATCTATCTATCCGACCTACCTACCTACCTACCTATCTATCTATCTATCTATCTATCTATCTATCTATCTACCTACCTACCTACCTACCTATCTATCTATCTATAATATAATATATGTATGTTTTTTTTTTTTCTTTTGGTGCTTAAAGTTATATTACTTTGATGCCATTACTAGTGTATTTCTACACTGTGGTTAGTGAGTAAAAGTAGAGGATACTTCTCCAACACCGCTTCACCCATGTGTTAATGAACTTATTTCTCCTCACGAGTGAGCTGTATGAACACAGAGTGAGTCAGATGTTATATCGCTGTCTCGCGGCACATGTGACTCGCCTCGGCCTCCACGTTGGTCGCCTTCCTGCTGATGTCAAGAGAAGGAAAAACCCAACTTCCTTGTTACCGGCTGACAGTTAAGAGAAGAAGCTTCAAGCGTCTCTCCGCCACATTTCCCTGTCAGCAGTGACACACTCTTCAGCCCAAAGACACATTCAGCAAATCGTCTGAGGTCTTTAAGGTAAGTTTTTACCTCTTGAGTTAAGTTTGAAGCTGAGGCGGAAACAGACGCAGCGACTTGTTAAAGTCTGAGTTGGACCAAGCTGTACGAGAGTTGGACCGTCGCCCCGTGTTTACAGCAGATCACCTCTGACTGTTACTGTGTTGAGTAGATAGTGAGAGGATGACACAAGGATCTGACTGTTTCCCCTCTCACTTCTCCTTTTCATCTCTGTGACCTTTGTCAGATGGCTTAATGATAAGGTAAAGACACAGTGATCAGTGATCATGTAGTACATAAATCGATCACCTGCAACTAGTTTCATCATCTGTACATCATTTCAGACTTTTCTAACGCAGATACTCACGTTTCAGCCCTTTAAATGTGACGAGTCGTTGCTTTTTCGTTTTAAATGATTGTTGATTTATCTCTAACAGTATTTTTTAATGATTCTTGAACTATTTTTTTTTATATATCTTATATTAAAAAAATAGTCATATGTTATTTTATAGACCTAATAATGACTAGAATAATTGCCCCCGTCAATAAATAGCCTAAATAAGTTAACAAATAAAAAAGATTCTGCAGATTATTCAATAATAAAAATAATCCTTAATTGCAGCTGCACCCTTTTCTTTAAACTAAACTGTTAGCACCTCTATACATATTTATTTACGCTCTTGCACAGGCTGTACATTTACTGCAGCACACTCATGGTGCATTCTGCCTAGTTGTGCAACTACTGATTTATATCACTTACTTCAGATTTTAGAATAACATTAATAATAATAATAATACATTTTATTTATAGAGCGCTTTTCAAGGTACTCAAAAACATTTTACAGTGGTTAAAAACGATCTCAAAATGGACTACAGTAAAATACACACAACATCATTCACACATTAAAAGCTGTTTTGAAAAGATGTGTTTTGAGTAGTGATTTGGACTGGGACATATTTTTTTTTATCCTTTATTTTAACATATACTCTTCTATGTCCTTATCTACATTCACATTTTGTTTTTGCTTGTGTGATTTTATTATTAGTGTTATAATTATTGCTATTGTTGTTGGTATTTTATTCATATATATATAAGTTGCAGTGTTGGAGGGTGTGTGAAACCCAAGTTTGTCAATGGCAATCGATGCTCTTGTAATTGTTGTTCATTTGACGCATAAATATTTTAAACTTAACAGAAATAAAGATCTAAAGGAAAAAAAAGTTTGATACAAAATACTGAAGTAGCGAAGGAAGTTTGACAGAAAGAACACATTTACAAAAAAATAATGAAATGAGGGCTGAAACTAACAATTTAAGTATTGGTTTTTCTGTTGATTTTTTTTTTCAGTTAAGTGAGTCATAGCTTTGTTTATAAAATGTACAAAAACGTTGGGGAAAAAAAAAATTAAATGAAAAAATGCTTGTTATAATTTAGGATAGCTCATGGGAGTCTTGATATATCCAAAAAAAGTCTCCAAAACCCAAATATTCTGTTTACTGTCCTATAAGACAAAGAAAAGCCGCGATTCCTCCCATCTGAGAGGCTAGTTTGAAAAATTATTATACTGATAATTAAAAATGTTGCAGATTAATTTTCTGTCAACAGATTTGTTGATTAATCCACCGGTTGTTTCTGCTCTAAATAAGACTTTCTCGGCACATTGAACGCAGAGCCATAAGAAACTATGTTGTCCTTTAGGATTACAGACTGAACACTAGTGGAGGAAGTGCTACGATCTGTTACTCAGCCAAAGTAAAAGTAACAATACTACACTGCAGAAGTACTCTGTTACAAGTAAAAGTCCTGCATTCAAAATCTTACTTAAGTATTACCATCTAAATATACTGAAGCACCAAAACTACAAGCTAAAATCATGCACTGTTATAATGTTGCGTGCTGGTAAAGGTGGAGCTCATTTTAAATATATTTTGTATATTCTGCCAGTTAGCTTAGTCCCTATTTATACTTCATAATTAATTAGTTTTTTTTATATTTTGTTTCAGTAATGTGAATCTGCACAGTAACTACAGTTATCATATAAATATATCAGCGTAAAAAGCACAACATTGTCTTCCAAACTGTGTTGAAGTAATATAGTAGCATGAAATGGAAATACTGAAGTGCGGCACACTCCTTTATAATGTGTTTTTCCAAACAGGTTAAAAATGAGCGAGTTGAAGCTGAAGACATGAACGCTGGTGTTGCTCTCTACACGTCTGTTCACCCGTGGAGTAAAAACCCCAGCACCACCCCTCTGAACCTCCCAGACTCTGACACTCCTGCATGGATCTTCCCTTCGCTTCTCCCTGTGGCTCCAAACTTCTCCCATCCCCCCTGTGAGAGAATGTACCCTAGCGAACCCGACCCCCAGGACCTGGAGGCCCAGCTGGACTTCTGCCACAAGCTCGGGTACTCCACGGCTCAGGTTCAGGCCGTTCAGCAGAAGTTCGGTCCCAACATGGACACAGATAAACTTCTGGGGGAGCTGGTGAGGATCCGGGCCAGTCGGGAGGCCGGTCGGGGGGCTGAGCAGGGGCCCGTCACCACAATGTCGGTGCTTGTGCCCAGAGGGGACCTCCAGGCTCTGGGCCCCACCGTGCAGCTGCCTGTGACTGCACCATCTTTTCAGAGCAGAGAGGAGAGCATTGAGGACGAAGACGCTCTGAGACCCATCGTTATAGACGGGAGTAACGTGGCCATGAGGTGAGAAATGGCTGTTTTGTTATTTTATTTTTAAAAAAGCCCCAAATCAAGGCTAGGGCAGGCGTATTGAATCAGTTTATTGAAAACACTCCTGGCAGCTGGTGACATCTTTACTATGTTAGCAGAAGGAGAGTGGGCTTGATCTCGGCCAACCGAAACCTCTGTGCTGGGGTCACCAGTGTAACAATAGCGAACAATAGCGAGTTTGCTGATCCGGTGAAAAGTCCTGGCTGTTCGGTCGCTTGCAGCTGTCATGGCTGGATTCAGATTTCTGTGGTTGCTTACTGGGGGTCCATCTCCGGCAGGGTGGTCTGTAGCAGCAGCGAGGGAGGCACAGGATACGCTGTGATTTAAAGCTTTAGCTAGCTAGCCTCACGTACATTTGGACTTGAATTACCAGCAGCCATGAGCCTTTAGCTCCAGTTAGCAGAAGGCTAAACTATTAGCAACATCTTCTCTCCATTTATGAAACTCTTCGCCGATATTGACACGTCTTATTTGTTTTATTGTCAGACTGTCTTTTTAAAAAGGCTGTCTTCATTTTTTGGGCTGCTTTGCAGTGTAGGCAGTTGTTACCAATGCTGGAGTAGCAGCTTTCCCTGCGGGATTCTCAGCCATTGAATCAGGCTGTCACCATCTGAAGGGACACGCACGTGCATCTGCATTTGTGGAACAGCCAATAGGGACGCCCTCTCTCTGAAATAACCTTGGATTGGTCAAATTGTCTGTCACGAGTTCTGTCAGACCACTTAAATTACAAAATTCTCAGAGTTTATTATGGGATTTTTGCCCAGTGACACTAAAATTAAACTGCCTACCCCAACTTTAAGTGGTTACAGCTTCTCAAATGTGACAGTTTGCTGCTTTTACCTATTTTACATAAATTAGAGCAGGAACGATTACTGAATAAATCAAATTTGAATTTTGAATAGTCTTTTTTTCCGCAAAAAAGCTTTAAAATGTTTGATTTCAGCCTCAAAATGTAAGTATTTGCTGCTTTTCTTTGTCACACATGACAGTAAACGAATATTGAGTTTGAGTTTTGGACTGCTGGTCAGACAAAACAAGACATTTAAAGACATCAACGGACATTTTTTTGTTTTAAAGACAAAACAATTAATCAGCTAATTCAGAAAATCAACAAATTAGTGAGTAATGAAAATGATTGGGTGCTTCCCTGATTTGATTGAACACTGCATATCTTTGGGTTTTGAAATGTTGGACGACATCATAAAATATAACCTGTATTATTTTTCTGAATATCCTCAGGTTTTGTAGACCGAGCAGCCAGCTGATTGAGAAATTAGTCTGCAGTTTAATCAATAATGAAAATAATCATTAGTTGGAATAAACACCTGTCTAATTTTTTCAACACCTGCTTACTGCTGGAGGACGGGTAGAGACACGTCGACAAACAAGTAAAGCCTTCTGACACATTGTTTAGTTAAGGAAAGCTTTTACATTTTTTCTCTTTATTTATGTATAGAAGTTGTTGTTATTATTAAAATTTGACCTACTGCAGCTGCATGAACCAAGTGTTTATTTTACCTTTAGTGTGGTTTTTTTGGGGGTCACACTAAGAGGACAGTCTCTATACACTTGAGACGCAAATAGAAACGTCACCAGTGAAAGTCTTCAGACTTGTTTTACCTCAAGTTACCAATGATTCACTCTTTGTTGTGTTGGAGATCACCTCCCTCGTAATCAAGGTAATGTGCGGCTGAAAGCAGGTGTGTGTAAAAGGCAACAAGGGGAGCTTTCAAACGCTGTCTCACATTGATCTGATGAGTTTGTATTTTAGTTATACATACAAGACATACTGTAGTGGGAGGTTTATTGATAAAGATCGTGTAGACTAAGAGGGCGATGCAGCTTTCTGTGAACTTTCTGAATCAGAATTAGTTCTTTTTCCAAGAAGGTGAACTTATACTTGTGTTTGGCATGTACAGTTAACATTTTAAGGGGAAATAAATAAAGCAAACTACCGCAAAAGTCAAGAAGCACGTAGAATAGAAAAAAATACTAAAAAATTCTGACAAAATACAATAAAAGCATGTACATATAACAGTTTTAAAATACAGTTTAGTGCAAGATGTGCAAAAATATTTATCAGGGGAACAGTCTTATACAGTTAACTTTTGATTCTTAATTTAATGATAAGTAATAAGTTGTAGATGCCATTAGCAATATCTATGGTTACAACTGCTACCAGTAATGATAAAGTAAAAGTAGGCAAATAAAAATCTACAGTCACAGTGGTGCTCTGAGCTAAATGCTAACATAAGCTTACTAATGTGTTTACAAAAACAGTGCTAACATGTTAATGTAGGCTATAGCAGGTATAAACTGTGCGTTCTAATACCCAAACTACCATACTATTGAGTATGCCAGAAAAAACGTTTAGTTTATCCCAATTCATAGGTGTGTAGATGAAGTATGTCAAAAGTACCAACTGTTCTTCTGCATTTGGTTGCATTTAGCCGTACGCAAACCAGCATGCTTTTGTGACTGTTCTCTGTGCAGTGGAGGATTCATCATATTATCTAAGCTGTAAAGAGATCACAGCTGAGAGAAACCACAATGATGGATGACAGTGCATTCAAGGGACAGATGTCATCCCACCATTCAAATGGTAAAAATAGGAATATTAAGTGAAAAAAAAACATAAAGACTACAACAACAAAGGGATACATTTTTGAGAGTTTGTAAACAGGAAGTCGGCGCTACTCTGTTTCCTGCATTGTAAAAAAAACCGTGGCTGAAAACACTAAGATCAAATGGTAAAGCGAGGCAGTGCTAATAAACTAATAACCAAGATTCTGTCACTGTTCTCACCTTAAATGTTCTTAGAAACAGATTTTAACTTAACATTCAACTGTAATACGAGATCGTTTGTTACCAGCCAGCTGCTATTGTGTCAAATGGGCAAGTTTGTATTATGTCACCCACCAGCAAGAGTGTTTATTGGTCCTTTACTACTGTTTTTTTCTGGTCATTTATCACCAGTTTCAAAAGTATTGGTGTCTTTCTACCACACAGACAGCCTAGTTTTATGAAAAGACCATTTTTCGCTATCAGTGTTTAGCACGTTAGCACGCTAACATTTGCAAACTAGCAATAAACTCAAAGTACAACTGAGGCTGATGGTAATTTCATTAGTTTGGCAGGTATTTGGTCATAAACCAAAGTAAATTTGACTTGACAGTGGCGCTAGGTGAAACATCAGCCGATCACCACAGTTATTACAGTATTAGGGGAACATGAATGTACCATCTAACACTTGTCAAGACATTTCACTCACAACCACAGATGTCAACCTCTTGTTGCCGCTAGCACACCGAATAACTCTAAATGTAACAATGATTTCAGAGATCACAGCAGACTAATTTTTGTGACAGATTGGTCCCAGCTTATCAGGAGCTACGGTTCGTGCTCGCTGCTGGCTCTCTCTGTATTTGCATCGTGCGTCGCCTGAGGGATTGTTCACAGTCAGCAATAAGCAAACACAATAACGGCTTCACCCAACATTTATTAATTTATTTCATGTGGTTGGCAGAGAGGGGCAGCATGTGTGCCATGGCCTCTCCCACTTTTCATTTATGTCACTTTCCCTCAGTGACATAAAAGACAAGCAGGAACTGTCGTTATCTGCTCTGTGTTTCTGCACCAGACTTTAAATGTGACAGTAATTAGGGAGCTCTTCCTCTGGGTGAACAAAAGCTTTTCCTTCATTGACCCTCTCATACCCAGACACGCACACACAGTTTGATGGACAGACAAAAAGATTAGTGCACACACACACACGTGCACACACACACACAGACATAGAGTTTACACACTGTACACACCCGTCTGTCCTTTTTGCCTTTCCCAGCCGGGCACGCCCGTTCAGGCACGTTGTCAACAGGCTGCTCTAATATGCAAATCAGAGTGTGTATGAGTGCCTCCTTGTTTCCTTAAGGACCAGCGCTGCTTCTAGAGAAAAACCTCATATCAGAGGGAACAGGCCAGACAGCATTTCACACGCCGACTCTCCTACTGTATGAGCTTTCCTCCTTCTCTCGTTTGTCTTGGCTTTCACTCTGACATGTCTAAAAACTCCCCCGAGGGCTCAGAGCTCTGACAAGTGTTTGTCAAAATAAGATCTAAAGTAAATATGCAGGGATGGTTCATCACATCTGACAATTTGTAACCATTCCTCAGGTGAGAGACTTTGTCATCACTGTTTGCTGCTGGTACAGATTTTAAGCTCGAAGTAGGTGATGATGAAGCTGTTGCTAAAATACCACTGATACCAAAATCAATACTTATGCCATCATTGGTTTCTAATCAAAGGATCAGGACAAGGTAGCTCTCAAGGGCCAAAAGATAAGTAAAGATAAATAAAATACAATCTGAGATGGGAATGTCACTCTTTGCTGAAGCAGCTCAACATATGCAACCTGTGGTTTGACATTTTGGGAAACCCACTCATTCACTATTTTTTGAGAGTCTCCGCTAGTGTTGTTTCAACTCCAGGAAGTAACTGCTGCTAACCCAGAAACTGGCATTTAACTCCAGTAAACCGCAGCATGTGGTTTTCACACTTAGATTTTTGAACAAACTAAACAGATGAGGTAGGAGGCAGATTATGTCACATCTGAAGTGAGCGGGGTTAGCTGTTTCAATAAGCCAGGCTCGCGTACACACAGGTATCAATCTTCTAGACTCTCGTCAGTAAAGCAAATTTGTGTGTTTCCTAAAATGTCAAACTCTTCCTATTAAAGGGTCACAAGCAACAAAGTTGGAATCCAGTAATGGATACAATGCAGCCCAGACGCCAGAAGAAAATGTCTGTAGTGTTTTTTTCTCCAAACCACAAACACCTCACAATGTTTCATATGTATCATGTCAGCGTTTTATAGTATATGATCTGACTTTGTCATTGGGAGATAGTGAATGGTTTGAGACCAACAAACCACAAAACCAGGTGTTGTTTAGAGACCCGTGGCTGTTTTTCCTTCCCCGATAGTGGCACAAAAATGATCTTTTCCTAACCATAACCAAGTGCTTTTTTCGCCTAAACCCAACCAATGTCAACCAATTTGCGTCTGGCTACTATAAGATAAGACGATAAAATGGATATTTCTTGTCCTGACGGAAATTGTTGTGCAGCAGTTGCAGAACAAAGCAGATAAGAGATGTAAAATATTACATTTCAGTAAGGTAAGGTAGAGGCAAAAATATACACAGCCTTACAGTAAGGATCATAAAAATACAAACAAACTCAAACAGATTCAGGTTATTTCAACAGAGAATAAACATCTTTAGTTTTATTTGGGATGCAAAATATTGCTTTGCATCGATTTCCTCTATCGATTGACACGATTGCTCACATTATAGTATTATGGGAAATTCACAGATTCATATTTTCCGTGTTAGCCTGATCAGTGGGTATTTCTCGTACCTACTGATTGGGCTAACACTACTGATAATTAATCTTTGATCTTCCCTTCAATTTTGTTTTTTTAAAGCAAAAATCCCCCTGAAATCCCTGTGTCTAGCCTCTTAATTATGAATATTTGCTTACTGGCTTTATTTTCTGTGACACTAAATTCTGTGTCTATGAGTTTTTGACTGTTGGTCGGCAAATTAAGCAATTTGAAGATGTCATGTTAGGCTTTGAGAGGCCATTTATAGGCCAACATTTTTGTATGTCCCAATACATAGGTGTTTAAAATGCAATATACCAAAAGTACTGACTTTGCTACTGGCTGTTCTCTGTGCAGTGGATGATTAATTACATTGACTCAGCTGTAAAGAGATGACGGCTCATAGACAGCTGACAGAAACCACAATGATGGATGACAGTGCATTCAAGTGACAGCTGTCATCTGTACCACTGTCCGACCAGGTGAATAGTAATAGTAGTAATGGTAGTAGATTATTTGAGAAAATAACTCTCAGATGAATCAATGAAAATAGTTGTTGTGTTTAGCCTTCGCGGGTTTAATGATGACATCATCAAGCTCGACCTGTTTGAGAATAATGAACTTGTTCTTTAATCTGCAAATTTACAAAACAAATGTGATAGGGTGAATTGAGAAGAGGTGTGAACATCAAAGAGTGACATTATAAAAGACGTCTCAGTCTTTGTTCCGAACTGTCTTAGGGACCCGTGTTTTCTAGTTTCTTATTCCTTTTCGTCTGGTTTCTGTTTATTCATTCAGCCACGGGAACAAGGAAGTTTTCTCTTGTCTGGGAATCCAGCTGGCTGTAAACTTCTTCGCAGAGAGAGGCCACACTGAAATCACCGTGTTTGTTCCCTCATGGAGGAAGGAGCAGCCCCGGCCAGATGTTCCCATCACAGGTAAGATGACGGGAATTTACGTTCGTTTTGGTGTATTCTACTTCCCTCTTGGCCTGCCAGCGTGGCTCATGCAATGCTGTTCTCATTGTTAATTGAATACCAAAGATGGCCTGGAGGTTGTAAAGTGTTATGTTATTTTTTGTGTTTTGAAAAGCAGCATTTTTCAAGCAAAATGACAAAAATGTTCAGGTTCCAGCATCTTAAATATGATAATTTGCTGCTTTTCACTCTTTTATATCACTGTAGCCCAAATTCTGGACAGATAAAACAAGACATTTAAATATGTCAACTTGTTTTTTTTTGGGTTTTCTTTACAGTTTTTTTCATGTTATATAGAAATAAAACAAGTGTAAGCACAGAATTCCTTACTCTCCTGTACTGAATTTTCATAGACTAAAAGATTATTGGAGGAACTAATAAATAAAATAAATAAATAATAAAAAAATAATTGTTAGTTGCAGCCTCTTTGAAAAAAACCCAACCCTTTAAAGCCAGAGGCAAAATGAAAACCAGATTGTTTAAAGAGCAGGACATGATTTTTGTGGTGCAACAGAGTGAGCTGTGTTTCTCAAATTGGAAATACCCTGTGTAGGTTTTTCTTTCCAAATGACAAGTAAATGAGTTTAATCTGTAATCTGCAGGAAGCGGGTACTGCTTGTTTGCTTTTTGAACAGATTGCTTACGCTGATAAACTGGTTTGTGGCAGGATGTACTTTTAGGGCACTTCATCAATATTTAACCAGGTCAAATCTCTCTGCTGGGAAAGACCCAAATTAAAATGCAACAGTGGCTTCCCAAAAATTATTATTGAGATTGCGTTTGATTCAAAGTTGTTTACTTAAAGTGTACAATCAATCTTTTTTATTATGACAGTGTGAAATGACAATATTAAAGGGGTCACTCACAGTGATGAACCAACAGATACTTATCACCTGAATCTGCGGGCTCTCTGCTTTATGGAGCCTCATGGTGAGTTTCAGCTCACTGGCTCTGATTACATGCACACTAGGTTCCACTTTTATTTATAATATGTTGGTATTCTGAATTTGATGTGGGTCATGTAAACAGCACAAAACATTATGAAAGACTTGGATATGAACAGGTTTTTGGATATGAGCAAATATTGCAACACCGGCCTTTTCAAAAGACAAGCGACTTCAGCCCTTTTCTTGATAAATTTTGACCTCATAAACTAAATGTTAGGGCACGTTAATCAGAGTGAGCACAGCTTCATGTAAATGGGAGTATTAGTGAAATATTCTCTTCATTAGACATGTTAATGTCTTTGAAGGTGTGTAGTCTTCTTTAGAATAAGGGCAAAAAGCAGAATATTTTGTGCATGTAAATGTAGTGATTGTTTTGTTGTCTGGTTCGTGAAACCCTAACCCTAACCAATGAGGGAGGCACTACCCATTATCAGGAGGAAACACTTTTTGATGGGGGAACACATTGTGATACAACACCGGTGTCATTAGTTGACGTTAGCAGATTCAAATTCTTAGCTAATGTTAGCTACTTTTGCACACTATAGAGTTGTAGCGGAGCCGAAGAGAGATGCAGCACGCTGTTGAGAGAATTTTGCCTTGAGGGCTCTCTGCCATAAAGAGATGTCTCTGCAAAGGTTCATCACATCCTTTTGATTTTTCATGAAAGATTCGGGAGGAGTCCTTTTCATAAAAGTCAGTCCACAGGCTGTTATAGATAGGCAACTGAGAAAGTTTGGAAAGGTCTCAGTTATTAGGTTACATGTAAAATGTCACATACAGTACCCTTAACAACTGCCTGATGTGACTTCATGTTTGGTTTACAGATCAGCACATTCTGCGAGACCTGGAGAGGAGGAAGATTCTGGTGTTCACGCCCTCGAGACGTGTTGCAGGCAAACGGGTGGTCTGCAACGATGATTGCTTCATCGTCAAGCTGGGCTTCGAGTCGGACGGCATCATCGTTTCCAACGACATGTACCGGGACCTTCAGGGAGAGAAGCCTGAGTGGAAGCGCTTCATCGAAGAGAGGCTGCTCATGTACTCCTTCGTTAATAACAAGTAAGTTCTGTCTTCTTAGTCAAGAGGCTTCCCTCACTGTTTTTATTCTGTAATGTTTATTTTTTTTACTTATGTTTTACCCTAACGCAGGTTTATGCCTCCTGATGATCCTCTGGGCCGTCATGGACCGACCCTTGAGAACTTCCTGCGGAGGTTTCCAAAGACACCGAAAAAACAGCTGTGCCCTTATGGTGAGATGGCTTCCATAACACTACTACAGTATATATGTTTAATATGAATATATAATTACTGTCCGGCCTGGCATTTTTTTTGGGTTACTATTACATTGGATTTGACACAACTGCTGTCCTCTTTTATCCATGCTGCTGTAAATGGCGTGGGCTGGTCCACCACTATGATCCAAACTGAGATATCCAAACAAATTTTGGATGAATTGCCATGAAATTTAGTAAGGACATTCACGGTCCCCACAGGAATCATCCTGATCTCCTGACTTTTTTCTCAAGCATGACCATGACGTTTATGCTTGTGCTTATGAGTGAATGCCTCAACAGCTACTGGATGCATTGAGTTCTCTAGCTAAAGCTAAACATTTGCATGTTAGCAGGCCTACGTTAGCATGTAGCTCAGGGTACTGCTGTGTGGTTCTCGCAGAGCCGTCAGAGCGACTGTAGACGCTCACTGTTGTGTGAAAATGATCAGTGTTTCATTCCTCTTTTAGGAAAGAAATGTACCTATGGAATCAAATGTAAGTTCCACCATCCTGAGCGAGCCAAACAGTCCAACCGCTCAGTTGCTGATGAGCTTAGAGAGAGCGCCAAGCCACCGTCCACTGCAGTGAAACAATCCTCAGCTTGCTCCAGTCCTGTGCCTGGGCATAGCCTCTCACTGGTGGAGGATATGGCAAAGAAACTGACTCTGGGACATGACAGTGGCTCCTTAAAGAAAGATCATAAACATGATCAGGTGAAGGCGAGTCACCGCTCCAGCAAGAAGGCCACATCTAGAAAGGAGAAGACCAGCCATCACTTGGCCTCTGACCACAGCTCAGTGAGACAGAGTGGCTCTCAGGAGCAGCTGGACTCTGGTCTAGGCTCCATAGACAGTCAGCCGATGGATGCTCCTTGGAGTGTGTGTGATCACAAGTATAGCGCAGCATACAAGAGCTCTCAGCACACTCACAGCGTGAGACAGCAGTACTGCCCTCCGTGCAGCTGCTGCTCACATGACCTTACTTCTCAGGGCACCTCACCGGCTTTCCACCACCATAACCAGCAGTACAGCATTCCCTACCCGCCTCCTTATCCTGGCTATGGCGCATACCCAGTCAGCATGCCTGCGTACAGTCAGCCGACAGATTTCCAGCACAGCAGAGTCCCCAGCCGCCAGCAGCAACAGTACTGGTCTGATCCGTTTGGGGCTCATCCTCCAGCAGGTTGTAACCTGCCAGGGGAGCGCTTGCACTGGGAGCCTCCCCAGGGGGCGAGTCCCGGCAGGGATGAGAGAGAGGTCGTCAGGAAGAAGCTCCTCGCTATCTTCAGTGTTCACTTGGTGGACAGGGCCATGGACATGTTCCCTCAGCAGATGGATCCACAGATGTTGGTTGTTGAGATCCTCAAGTTGCAGAGTCAGAACCTGCCGCTGAGATAAGATGTAGTAGCGCTGGTGTGAACCCTCGTCTTTCAGTGGAAAGACTGAACAGATAAACATGAGTTTGTGTATTTATGTATTGTGGTATCCACCTGTGTTCGAGTGCCTTTTTAAAATTATGCCTCTGTGAACTGGATAATTAGAGGCAGTATGCAGTTGATACAAATTGTATCTTTATTAAAAATATAAAGGGAAAAGTGGATTTTAATGCCACTAATTGAGGTTTAAAAGGTCACATCCTGTTACTCATAAGGTATGCTTAGAATCCACTGTATTAGGTACACTTAATGCATTGAACACCTGTTCTGCCATAAAACGTACTTGTAGTGTTACGCCCCTGTCTTCTTGTGTCATATTGGCACCGTGCATGTTTATACTTTCAGAGCCAATTGTGCAGAGGGTTGGGCAATAATTCACTTTAATCTACCCGTCAGTTTAAATGTCATGGTGAAATTACAATGTTGAGTTATTAAAATGCACAATTATTCAGGGCGGTACTTACTGTAAATAACAATTCATCTCGCAGGAGAGAGGATTTAAAGCTTGTTTATTTAATGTGTTTTTGCATCTGTGTTTTTGTTGTACTTTTGTCCAACTTGCCCGACTAGAATACTTACTTGCTGTGAAGTTATTACTGAGTTACAGATGTTTTTCTGCGACATAAAGTCGGACGTTTTTCTTGGATCAGACCCAGAATTAAACAGATGCTAGTCCAGCTGGTGCCATGTCCGTCTTTCTTCAGTGTTTACTGCTGTGTACATTTGAAATCCTCGACCTGGCTAGCTAGCAGAAGTCGTTAGGAGGACAGTTTACAGCTTTGTGAGTTCATTTTCCCATCCCGATGAGCGATTCGTGGCCAGACATTACAGCTGTCCAAAGCCAACCACGAAAAGCACCACTAAAACTTTTATAACAGACATAAGAGCTTATCTCATCTAAATTTTGTACGGATTTACGGGAGCTGACAGAGCGGCAACAGGAAACGTTGGCGCCTACGTCAACATCGCAGATGTATTTTTGTAGGTGTACCTACAAAAAGTAACGCACCACGGTTTGTAGTTCGTAAGGAGGCAGGTTGGGGTTGTGAAGGGTCACAAGACACAGGACTTTCCCCCACGAGACAGATGTTTGGAACTGTTTTGAAACCAAGTGAACTTTAACTTATTTTAAGGCATTTGATCACCGTGTTTCTTTTCCTAAACCTAACCCTACGCAACTTTACGTACATGACGTCATTTGTTGGGTGCTCTTTCCTTAGTTGTCATACAAATAATTGTATTAGGACACGTTAATTAAAAACACGACTGTAAAGGTCTAGTGTGCAGGATTTAGTGGCATTTGTCCATGTTTTTACTGTTTCATCACTACAAGAGATGCAACTGTAACAAATATCTCACTGTCACTGTCCTGTGTTTTATTTTACGAAGCCACAAATGATATTCAGCTCCAAAATAAACCTAGGAGCTGGAAGTTAGAGCAGAACTACAGCGAGTCGTTCCTATGAAGATGCCGCAACGTCTCGCTTGGATGCATTTGTGTACACTGGCAGGTTTTCAGAGCGTTTCAGACCGGCATATTGCGAGTAGATACAAGTTGTAACTTGTCTTGTTGCAAATCTTTGGTCTGCATCGATCACCTGATAATTCTTATTATCAGGTGATTGTAAATGAATGAAAACATTGTAAATGTCACATATCATTTCTGCCGATAGATGCCCCTAAATCCTACACACTGGACCTTTATTAAAAAATGTGTCATTGTTAAATTACACTTACATTTATATTATGTACGTGAGGGCAAACTGACCGATGGTCGACTGAACATAACAGACCTGGACTGTTTTTTTTTATTTTTTTTATTTTTTTTGGGCTTCAGTTTTGAATGTCACTGTTATGAAGTAAAAATAAACATTTATAATGAAATGTCTTGGTGATTTACAACATTGTTTGATTAAACTTTACCTCTTGGCGCTGTGACACAGGCGCCGTGTGTGTGTGTGTGTGTGTGTGGGTGTGTGTGTGGGTGTGAGCTGTGTAGTCCTTGATGCCTGTCTGCACAAGTAAATCCTGTTCATAATCTCACCCGATTTAACACCAATCACAAATTATATTCACACACAAAATCTACTTGGATGTATATTTTCACGCCAGAGGATTGTTTTGTGTCTATTTACCGCAACTCACAATTAATTAATGATTAACTGATTTATTGTTAGGATTTTAAAATGTCAAAAATAATCGTGACAAATGGCCGTCACACTGTCCTAAAGCTCGGGAAGATGTCTTCAGATTATGAGGTGCGATCTACAGACATCTCACTTGTGTCTAACTCCACACCAACATAAAAAAGTTTGAGCCCATAACCTTCAGTCCCAAAGACACTGCCTCAAAAAAATATAAATGCAACACTTTTGCTCCCCTTTTCTAGGAGTTAAAGTAAAAGATCTGAGACTTTTTCTCTGCACACAAAATACTTTATTCTCTGCAGGAATGTCTACTGGAGCTGTGCCCCTGTGAAGCCGTCTCCAATGTCGTTTCCAAGAATTTCATAGTACATACAATCAGTCCAGTGAGCCAGCCCAGGACATCTGGCATCTTCAACTGAAAGATGGTCTGAGATCAGTCACTGAGATTGAGAAGAGCTTCCCTGAGACGGTTTCTGACTGTGTAGAAATTCTTTGGTCATACAAACCCGCTGTTGCATCAGCCTTGCAGGTGAAGGCGCTGGATGTAGGGGTCCTGGGCCAGTTCACTAGACCAGTTGGATGTACTGTCGAACTCACAGGCAAAAGCTCTGGTAGACATTTCTGCAGTCAGTACACCAATGGCAGGCACCCCTCAAAACATGTGGAGCATTGTGTTGTGTGATTAAACTGCACATGTTAGAGCAGCCTTTTACTGCGACCATCTTAAGGCACAGCTGAGTAATAATCCACCTGTTGATAAGCCACACGTGTCCGATGGATGGATTATGTTGGTTAAGTCATCACAAACACAGATTTAAACAATTTGCTAACAAACTTTGAGAGAAATACATGTTTTATGTGCAGAGAAAAAGTACGTCCATTCATTTTCAACAACTTGACCGAAGGTGGGTCATGCGGCCAGCAGGCTGAGCAAAGTATTCAAGATGCCCTCTCCCCTGCAATGCTTTCCAACTCTTCTTGGGGCACTCCGAGGTGTTCCCAAGCCAGAAAAGATATACACCCATCAGCCAAAACATTAAAACCAC
The DNA here is from genome assembly GCA_029783705.1 of Chaetodon striatus. Taxonomy (NCBI): domain Eukaryota; kingdom Metazoa; phylum Chordata; class Actinopteri; order Chaetodontiformes; family Chaetodontidae; genus Chaetodon; species Chaetodon striatus. The sequence goes on along the minus strand of JAPZEB010000008.1, from coordinate 6,301,056 downwards.
TGAAGGTGAAATACATAACAATAACACTGATTATCTTGTTACAATGCAATGTTCTGCTGGGAAACTTGGAGTTCTAGCATCCACGTAGATGCCACTTGACATGCACCACCCACCCAAACACTACTGCGATCCAAGCAAACACCCTCATGGCAACATCACTTCCCAATAGCAGTAGCCCCCCCAGCAGGACAATGTGTCATGCCACACCTCAAAAACTGCTCAAGAATGGCCCAAGAAACATGACAAAGAGCTCAAGGCCTTGACCTGGCCTCCAAATTCCCCAGATCCAAATCTGATCGAGAATCCTTGGGACAGGACTCAAAGGATCTGCTGTGAAGACCCTGGTGCCAGGCACTTCCTGTGTCCATACCTTGACCTTGTCAGAGCTATGTCCAGTCCATAGGGACCCCACTTTGGATGGGCGGTACGTCTGGGATATTGACATGTCCCACAGATGCTCACTTAAATCAGGAACTGGGGAATTTGGAGGCCAGACCATGCCTTGAGCTCTTTGTCACATTCCTTGGATCATTCCTGAGCAGTTTTTGCGGTGTGGCATGACCTGCTGGGGGGGCTACTGCCATGGGGGAGTGTTGTTGCGTTGAGGGGGTTTGCTTGGACTGCAGTGGTGTTTAGGCGAGTGGAGCGTGTCAAGTAGCATCCACATGAATGCCAGGACCCAAGGTTTTCAGGCAGGACACTGCACTGTAACAAAATAATCAATGTTATTCATTTCATCTGTCAGTGGTTTGAATGTTTTGGCTGATCGGGGTAAAATCCCTCCAGTGAGAAAGTCCCAGATCTTTTACTTCAACAAATAACAGTGGTAGGGGAAGCACTTAGATTCTTAAGTTAAAAAAAAAAGAAGCAATCCTGCAATATAAAAATACTACATTACATTAAAAGTACTTCAGTGGAGATGGCACTAAAGATGTTATTACTTAAAGTATTATTAACAAAATAAAGTCAAAATGTACTTATAATGCAGAATCCCCCCATGTGACTGTTACACTATTGTATAGTGTTTATATAAATGTAAAGTTATCACAAATGCATTAATTAATCAATAGCATTTTACTGTTGAAGTCAAAGTGGAACTCATTGTAACAATTAAAATACACTGTTGATTTAATCTATAACAATACATCAGAGTCATCATATGTTTGTCTTAATAATCCAACCACAGCTCTGCAGATAAACATAGTGAAGCAAACGGTACAATGTTTGGGGTTTGAAGTGAAAAACTCTCAGGCTAAGTAAAGTGAAAACATCTCAAATTTGCATTTTAAGCACAGTGAGTACATTTACTTAGCTAAGGACTATATGCAAAGCAGGCCTGTTGTCTTTGCGCAGCACTGATGTGTATGTGCCGCATGTTCTGTAAAACATCTCTGTGCAGCTTGGACACATGACGTCAAGAGGTCATCGGTGGTGCAGGTCTAAACAAACGCTGTGAGGAACGTTTAACTGCCGAAACTTGTTCTCCAACACAAAACCACACTGCGGCTTTTTAAAAAATAAAGTAGTGAGAAACCACACAGCACAGGGTGTTCTAATTAAATTAGGTCAAATGTTTTTACAGAATGATCACACACTGTGTTTGCATGAGGCAGGTGTTGACTATAATGAGCAGTGTGGTCAGTGTTTGCTTCATATATTGTTTTCCAGTGGGCATGATTAATTACAGGATGCTAAACAAACACAACAAGCTGCTTCAGATTTAAAAAAAAAAAAGAAAAGAAAAAGAAAAAAAAAAACCCTACAGTAAGATTTATGACTCATTCAGGGAAACAGTCCTCCATGAAAGTGCTGTCACTGTACTTCCCCAGCTTACGCTGCATTTAATATTGAATAAATAAATGTTAACACACTGGCGTGCACACTATATGGGCACAAACACATGTTCATGAGCGAGGATGTGGAACGAGGAAATGTTCTTATTCAGCACTCTGTAGATGATAAGAGATAAAAATAAAACACTCAGCACTGTGGGAAAATAAATTAGGCCTCCAAAGCTGCCAACCATCACACAGGACAGAAAAGTAGATAGCTGATTGAGGAAAAAGTACAGGAGGGCCACATAAACATGCACTTTTAACACGTTAAATTAAAATGTATGGGTGCATATAGGCCAAGTGGCAGAAAAAAATGAAAGCCAGCACAAAAGTGTAGTTCCTCTAATGACTTCAGAGGCCAGCATACACCTTTATGTTAAAATGCCCAAAGCTACAGCAGGAATTAACATGTTTACAGCCTGGTTCCCAAAAAATAATTTTGGTCTCTATGGCTAATTTCCCCGTTAATGACAGCTGTACAGGGAGAGAATTTTAACATAACTCACCTGTTTACATTTTATCAAGGCTTAAAGTTACGTTTTCAGTGACAGGCTGTCTGTTGGTGGTGTCGTCAGCCTC
>JAPZEB010000008.1:6262788-6275356 GCA_029783705.1 Chaetodon striatus | reverse complement strand
CTAGTTTCAAACTGACAGTGACACAATGCAAAACATAAAATGTATGTGACCCTGTTTTGATTGGGCACCATATCTCTTGCAATATACATCGCGACTGCATCCGTGATCGCTGTCCACCGGGCCCCTTCCTTATCATACGGGACACAGTTGTTTCTAAGACGGTGGTGCTGGGGTTGCCGTGGTCTTGCTCATTTCGTAGGGAGCAACACCTCTCCCACTCTGCAGTAGTGCTGTGCCATATGGACAAAAATTTATATCCCGGTATAGGCAATTTTATATCCCGATAATGATATATATCCCGATATAGTATTTTTACTTAAAATTATATATATACACACATGAAATGAATGCCAATTCCTCTGATATTTTCTCTTTTTATTTATAAAACACATATTTTATATATAAAGGGACAAGACAATTAAAAACTGACCCTTTCAGACTTGTTTGGTGTGTGTTTTTTTTTCATCACTTCGTGGTTTAACTTTAGTACTTTGTCTCTGTACTGTTCTTCATGCCGTGTCTTTAAGTGATAGAAAAGATTAGACGTGTTCGAGTCGCTAGTAACGACTTGTTGGCGGCTTGTTTTGCAGATTGCCGTTTTTTGGTCGGTGTCTGCCATTTTAAATCCAAACCAGTGCCAAACAATGGAATTCCTGTTACCTCTTTTCGGCACCAATTCCTCTTTGGGTTCTGTTGGTTCAGCGTCCACTGTGCTCTCCATCTCTGCTATGTTGTTTACATCCATGCTTCTGCTGGCTCTCGCACGCATGGATGAAAACGTCAGCAGTGCCGTAAAGGAGTTCTTGCAGGTGATGTAAACTGCTACCGCAAAGCAGTAGCGTTGCTGCAATTACATTAGCCGAGCTAACCACAGCCCACACGTTAAAATTACGATATAAACAATAGAGGATTATATCGTACGGTAGACATTTTTCTGTTGCACTATGATATATATCGTAATATCGCACAGCACTAGGACAGAGCAAGTGAACATGTTGTCTGTGGTCATTCTGACTTGACCAGCCGACTTCACTACAAGCTGATCGGCAGGTGACACCATCAGCCGGCTTGAGTCGAGCTCAGACGCCAGTTCACACCGCTGCAACTTTTCTCTGCGACGTTCTAAAATGGTTTTGTCTCGTTGCAAATCTTTGGTCTGAACAGGGCGTTACATGCATTTACAAGAGCACGACCTGATACGACTATCTTTGGAAAAAAAAAAAAAAAAAAGCAAGACACACTGAGCGGATATTTAACACAAATGAGGTAAATAACATGACAAACAGTCTCACTCTAAGTTTTGCTGTCATTTATGGCGTGTGGCATTTTGCTGCAGGAGGGACATAGCCCCTGCTCATGCAGCTGAATGGAGGAAAGACAGACAGCAAACAGGTGACAATAGCTGCACTTGTGTTTCTGTGCATTACAGCTTTGCGAGAAACAACACCTGTGTGACAGCTGACGTAAAACGAGGGATCTGATTTGGCTGAATACAGCAGATCCTGATCAGTTAAAAAACAACAGATGACCCTATACCGACCTCTGAGATTGGATCGGGACATCCCCAGTTATTTTCTATGTGTACAGCTATGCGGTGCCATCTGGCTGCAAAAAAATGGTTCCAAATGTTCCCTGACTCTGTGTTTGTCTCACAAAGTCTCTGAACTCACGAGACCCTAAATGTCAACAGCTGTATGAATCTGATGGTGTTGAATACATAAATATTTATGGCTGATAATGGAGAGTACAGGGCAACAGTGTCAGACGGCCTCACCTGTTCCTGTCCCAGCTGGACCTGACTCTGCTTGATGATGTTTTCTTTGTCCAACAGCTCTTTCTGCTGACGCTCAAAGTCTTCTTTGCCCTGTGGAGAAAGACGAGTAGATGAGAGGAGGCATTCAGAGGTGCTCACTCAAACAATTAGACTCAATAGGTCAGTGGGAATAAGGAAATTAGAAGGAAATAAACTTAAATCCCTGACACAAATGTCCCAAATTGACCAGCCCCTGTGACTTTGAGAATTAACGGGCTGAAAGCAACACTGATACACAAAGTCTTCACATTTTTCAACAACACTTGTTAATGTACCTGCAGGTGTACGTAATCGTAGTCCTCCATCCAGCTCTTCACACACTTCTCGCTGTTGTTCATGTTGTCTTTGTCTTGGCTGGAGGGCACAGGGAAAGGCTTGGTCTGTCCACCATAGTTGTCGTTATCAGATGAGGGGGAGGTGAGCGGGTGGATCATGTTCTCATCAGGTGTGCTCCCGACAGAAAAAGACCCGTCCATGTGCGTCCGCCTGAACAGCAGCTCAGCACTGTTGCTTATCGTGGAGACCAGCTGCTTGGCGTCATCAGGAACAGTCCTCGAGACCATGACAAAGCGGTCCAGGTCGTCGCTTTTGTTGTGGTGCTTGCCAGAAGATGCCAGGGCGTTCAGAGCCCAGCTGCAGTTCTCCAGGACCTGGTAGATCTGCAGGAGGATCTGCTGTGAGTCCTCCAGGCGTCCCAGCTGCCGTCTCAGCTTACTGTGCAGGCTGGAGTCTGACAGAGCTGTGGCATTTGCCGCAGCACCTCTACCAAACACAACAAAGTCTCCCAGAGCAGCCCGGACCCTGTCCAGCACTGTGCGGACATCGTTAGCGTGGCGCTCCATGAAAGGAAAAGTCCTCCAGTGAGGGGAAGCTGCCATTGAATGTAAAGCCCCGACTGAGGCCTCCACAGCCTGCTGCAGGCGGTACAACCTCTGCAGAGCCGCGTCCACATCCAGAGCAAGGCGGCCCTCAGAGCTGGAGCCCGTGGAGGACGAGGAGGTGGACATGCTGCTGCGCGTGCTGCCAGTGCTGGAGAATGATAGACGGTTCACGCCATCCGTCACGTCTGCTACTGCGCGAGCATCCTGAGCGGGGATGTCGTAGATGCCTTTGCTCCCGTCTCTATCGGCGGGCGAGGTTCTGAGCTGGGAGGGCTGCATGCCCCGGGGGATGTCGTACACGTCTCTCTGAGACCCCGCCCCCGAATGAAGGGCGGGTGGAGGTACATCGTAAATACCTTCGTTGCCGTTGGTACTCGGATGTTGGTGATGAGCAGGAGTCTCCACACTGGGGGGGAAGTCATAATGTGACTGGGGGCTCTGTGTGGGTTTGGTGAGGGCAGGTGGAGGCACGTCATAGATCCCTTCCTGTTTGTGTTTGAGAGGCTGCGGGAAGTCGTAGTTTCCCTCCTGGAGGGCGGGGTTGGTCCTGCAGGGAGGCACCGAGTAGACCTGCAGGAGAAGACAATCATTAGTGCAAATTCACCACCATGCAGCAGAGTCACTGTCTTTACCTCATAAAGGTCTAATGACTGAAGTGTTGATTTAAATAAAGTTTTCTGCCAGTCATAGGACAGTGTGCGGGAATTCTCTTCTCCTACCTATGGACATTTTCCTCCTACACACTTGTCTACAAGTTTTAGAAGGTGTGCATGAGCCTCCATATTCTTATTTATCACGCAAAAAGGCCATCCTTTGCAGTGGGGAATCATTTGTCAGACATGAACGTACTGTCTTCTATCACATTGCAAACAAAGAACTTTCTGTTCTGTTGCAGCTCCACAAATAAAACTAAAGTTCACTTTCCAAAACACAACTCAGGTTTCTTACAACCACTTATCCAGACAACCAATCAGAAATAGCTACTCTTTTTAATTCGTCTTCAACCTCAACTCTGTCACATAACAAACCAGTAAACCTGCCTGTTTCTTCAGCTGACCATAGCACACCTGAAAGTGTTTAAAGTCCCTCTCCAGACACATTTTGCTGAACACTATTATTTTATTTAACATGTTTTGTTCCACATAACTATAAAAAGGACTTGTAAGCAGATCTACTCTCTCTCCCTCATTGAGAAATTAGCTCACGGTAGCTTTCGCTTTCTCCAGCGCAGCTTGAGCTACATTGACCATTGACGGAGCGGTGCATATTAGCATGGCTAGCATTGGCGCAAGAGGAAACCTCGAGAGACTCAGCCATACATGCTCCTCATCTGTGTCAGACCCAGACTCAGACGAGAAATCTGTTGTGCATCAAAATCAGTGACTAGCATATGTATCAGAATGCTAAGTGTAGTTAGCATCTTTTATTTAATGCTGTTTGTTAGCTTGTAACTGTCACTGGCTGCCACAGTGTTAGCAGTTGTGAAACATATGCTAATATCTGCCACAGTGGGGCTTTGGTAGATGGCGGAGAGACGCTGTAGGGTCCAGTTTGCATCCATAATCTTCACACTCTACCATGTTAACTGTAAAAACTTTCACTAACTTTTCACTATGCTAATGCTAACTCTGCTCTCTGCACTGACAAGTCTGATCTGCGCTGGCAGTTGCAAAGTATTTTACCACGTTAGTATGTGTTTCCTGTATTAGACAGATGCTGGATTTCATAATAGTAATGTACCCATACTAGCTTGCACTGTGTATGCTTGAATCTCATATTCTAGGGAAGTAAACAGACATCACCTGCTCTCGTAGAGGAATGTGAAAACACCTCTCTGGTGACAAACTTTGCACAGATACTAGACAGTATAGTCAAGGTCAGACATTTCAGGGGACATAAACAGAAGAAAAACACATTTTTGAGTGGAGTAGCAGGAAATCCAGGTCATGAAGCACTTAAGCAACCAGTTACTCAAGAAACAAGGTTACATAGGTAGTGAAAGGATGAATTTTACATTCACTGTAGCAACCTGGTTACTTTTAATCTGTGTATACATGCAGCATGGGTCAGTAATCAGATCCCTCTTAAGCCCAGGACCTTATTTGTAACCATAGGTGTTTTATTTTAACTGTAGAAGAGACAGAAGCCACAGACAGAGGAGAACATTTCCTAACAGTGCAACTGTTCTGCAGTTGTGTCTGACCTATCTGGACTTCTAGAGGCTCATTTTTAGTTTGGAAGCTTCACTTTCAGCCTGACTTTGAAATGAGGCTTCACTCAGTGTAACGATGTCTTCTTTCATCCAGTTTCCTGTCTGCAGTCTGTTGTCATGCACATGCATACTTGTATGAAGCCAATTAGAAATGTGGTTAAGCGTACACATGCGTAAGAAATGTGCATTCTCCAAGAGAGATCCATGTTTCTTTTCTCCCTCACACCCGTTTAGTAAAACCAGTTTACATGACATTTAGAAGAAATCGACACACTGAATATCAGCGGGTTTTCTCCGGATACAGTTTGTACAGCAGTACTGCAGTTAGAGATTGAGGAAGTGGAAGACCATCTGGCATCTGTAGATACATTTGAAACCTCAACTTTTCTGCCTTTGATTCCTTCCTCTAATGCAAAATACAACAAAGCTTCAACCTCCCACTAACTTGACCGAGCAGAGTTTGACGTGCATGGCACAGAGCATGATGGGAGCGCAGTGGGGGTGAATAAAACGGTGGCCTGTAAGTGATTTCCATCAGCCTTGAAATGCACTCTTTTACAGCTAGACAGGCCGGCCCAAAACTGTAATTAGGAGCGACGCAAATAACAGGTCCCGGCATATTTCAGGTTATTACAAACAAACTGATGGCTCTGTGCCTGGTCGGGTCTGGAAGTTTGCTGAAATCTTAGAGGGTCTGGAAAGAGAAGAGTTATGTCCTTGACTTTTTTTTTTGAGTTCAGACACAGACCTACTCATGGAGTTTATGGTTAAACTCTCCTGGCAGGCAAAGCTTTCATTTAGAGTCGCCGCAAGAATGTCTTAAATATGACATTTGACGTATTATTCATTTATTGCAGACAATTAAGAGAAATACGAGGAACTGTATCAATAAATAACTTAAGCAGCTACCACTTCCTTAATTCAAACTTTATTTGACTGAAATAAACAGCGTGTCTGACTGGTCACTGTGGTGGAAGATGTACCAGTTAGTGAAATGTTCTCTTACCCCTTGTGAAGAGGGAGGTATGTCGTAAACGCCTTGTGTCCTCATGTCCATTTGAGACGGAGGAACATCGTAAACTCCCTGGTTTCTGGCACCAGGAAACATCTGACCGGGTGGAATATCATACACCTGAAACATGACATAAAAATAAAATAAACACCAAATTAAGTTATTGTGCGGGTTCTTTTTATTAGACTGGGGTAAATTGCAGCCTTTTATTTTGTAGGCGCTCCACTTCTCGTTTTGCTTTAAATAATTCAACATGGCATAAAACTGCAGGGTTTATCAGCCGAGGACAAGATGACAGGGACAAAACTATAACTGTCAAAGATCCTTTCTGAGAAAATAAGGTCACTGCAGAGAACAGGAAGTGTGGCACGTTAAATATATAACAATATAACAGAGTGAAGATACAGCGATACGTTCTGAGGAACACTATATTTACATGAAAACAACTCATGCTGTGTTGACTTCTGACATTGTGCAATAAGTGATTTGTTGTTTTTTTTAAATGCTTAACCATAGTGGATTACAGCAAAGCACACATCACATTTTCCAAGTTTTCTATCAACAAAGCTGTAACTAACTAAATCCAAAACTCAGCACAAAAAACACTGAGCTTTTATAGATTAAAGAGTCATAACAGTGTGTGTGTGCAGGTTGTAGCTCTGTTACTACACATCACATATACTTATGTATATTTTATTTAACTGGCCATTTTGTCATTTTTGGTGTATTTTATCTCATATTCCAGGCAGCCATTGTCTTCCATTCATTTCTGTTTGGCAGGAATATAACTTGGTTATTTTTGAAACATGTTCTAGGTTGTGTACGCCACCACAGTGAAACTTAAATCTGCATTAATTTGTGTCTTTATTGCAATTTGCCATAAAAAAGAGAATATTAATGAAAACATGTGGAAGGTACGAAACTTAAAAACTTAAAACAGCATCATGGTTGGCTGTAAGATGAAGTATGTGAGATTTGTAGAAACTGGGCCTTTCCTCTTACCTGTCGTGCTATCTATCATCTAGATTGTTTTGGTGTGAGCTGCAGAGTGTTGGAGATATTGGCCGTAGAGACGTCTGCCTTCTCTCCAATATAATGGAACTAGATGGCACTCAGGTTGTGGTGCTCAAAACTTAACTACACCTGGCAACTGTATCACCGTGCAGAAGGAGGCGTGCATGTTCTGCAAACTCCCCCAGCACCACTGAGCTAGCTAATGTAGCTAACGAGCTAGCTAAGTTGAGGGGGTGCCATTAATGGAAATCCACGCTTCCTACTGCGCAGTGATACGGTTGGCAGGTGTAGTTCAGTAGAGAGAAAATAGTTCCTTCATGAAACTGCTCACAACAAGGTCCATGGATTATCTTGAGTAACCAGGTCATGATTTCTGAAAAGATAAATTGCTGTTGAGTTTTTCAAATGTAAATTTTTTGGTGCTTTCAGTGCCACAAGCTGAGTGCCATTGAGTTCCATTATATTTGAGAGAACACAACAGGTAAGAGGTAAAGTATGGATTTTGATTTTGGGGTGAACTGTCCCTTTAAAGTGGCAAACTTTTGGTCTTATGTCCTGACTGTTATGTAGGAAAAATTACTGCCGCACTAAAAGACAACTGCACAGTTAAACCAGCATGCACATGCGCAAAAGTCTGCCAGTTCCTTGCAAGACTTTTGCTTTGATGACTTCTAAGGTATGCTGATCCAGTTGCTCCTATCAGGCATATCTGTTCATAGATGACACCTCCTATCCCACACAGACGCCTCTATAGGGAGATAGAGATAGATAGAGAACCAGGTAGTGTTTAATGACTATTCCTGATCTCTCCTATCTCGCACATATTTCCCTGACACAAGAAGCCAGTCTTGGAGCAATGATCTATAGCGCTGCTGTCAGCTGCACTGGATCACCAAGTAATTTCATAATAAAGAAAGACAAAGAGAACAGGTGAGGGGGAGTTTTGTGAGTGACGCATGCTTTACCCTGTGTATCTGCTCAGAATGGTGATGATGCTAAAGTTGCCTTTTCTGAACACATATATGTCTTCCTGTCTGAGTCAGCACAGTCACAAAGTTTCCCTGGCACAATGTAATGTCATTCAGCTCCTCTACCCTTTCTGTCCTAGTGCATAGAAGAAAAGCATGGATGTCCCTACATCACATTCTTCTTTTAGTTGCTTTTCTCTGTCAAAAAGTCCAACTTGAAGCGCTCTGTCCTGACTAACAAGGATCGGATTGCCCTTCATCACAAAGTGCCCTGATCAGCTGTGAAGAATCCTCCTTCCTTCTTTTCCCTCCTTCTCAGTCTGTGGGCCCTCCAGCAAACGGCTGCCACCAGCAGCATCACCACGCCGGCACACAGCAGTGCCACTGACACCACTTTGGTCTGGAGCAGCGTGTTAAAAGTGAATGTCACCCCGGTGCCCGCCATGCCAATCACTAGTGAGATCACACCAAATGGGAACACGCAGCGGTACCAAGACTTTTCTGTCCCGCCTGTAGCCTGGGCAAGTCTCTCCAGTGTGGGGAGAGACTCTGGAGGTTTGGTCGGGTCTCTTCCAACACTTCCTTCCCCTTCTCCGCAGCCATTCAAACCCTGGTTCTGGTTCTCAGAGTCCTGGGGTAAGGTGTTGGCCTCGCTGCTGTTGCCGCAGTCCAGGTCCGGGTGTAGGACCGGGGCTGGGGGCTGGCGGCCTGAGGAGCAGCCCATCTCTGAGCTGCTGTCCTTGGGTAACGATGCGAGGAAGGCTGCCTGTTGGAGGCGGTCCTCTCAACGTGCGTCCGATGATTGCTACTGGTGCTTGTGATGCTACAGGGGGGATCTCTGAGGCTGCTTCGCGTGCTGTCAATGTCAGTGAGGTTGCTGCTGTTGTTGTTGCTCTCAATATTTGCCAGCATGTGCCTGCAATTGGAGAGATGGAGAGAAAAGAGCTGAAAATAGAAAGTGGGAGATGAGAAGAAAATAGAGCTAAAATACAAGACCTAAAAGAGAAAAACATTTCAGCTTGGCAACAGATTCAAACATTTAAAAAATGGTGAAATAATAAGAGAAGAAAGAGAAAAGAATGAGACAGAATTTTTATTTCTGGCATCACACACACATACACACACAGTTGCAAAGAGGATACACTCACCCTGTATTCTCAATTTCCATCAATGGGTGAATGTTTTTATTGCAGCCTCGTCTCCCAAGCTACTCGTAGCAGCAGCAGCAGCGTTGTGTGTGTGTCTGGTGATGACCATAGACTATATAATCACAGAGGAGAGGGGGAGGGGCCTACTGAGAAGCGGTAGACAGGATGCAGAGCTCTGATTGGCTCCCTCAGCAGAGTCATTCAGAGAGGAGGGGTGGGGGTGAGGTTAACTGTTCAGCGCTCTCATTCAGTGATATTAATTTATTATTTAGTGTGACGAGGAATTTGAGATGTCCCGTAGGTAGTGCCTCATTCAGGGCTCTGCTGTAGGCTGCAGAATTACAATGATGGTGGTGGAAAGGCAGAAAAGATGCAATGTGACATTGATGGCAGTGCAGCATTGGTGTTTAACTAACAGCACTGCATGACATGTAATTAGTGAAGATTTAAGAAGCACCTAGATTGCAATTATTGGATTTCCACATGGCAACAAGGATGTGTGATTCAGGATTTAAGTGAAAACATCCACAACATGTTAATTGAAACACAGCTCTTCCCTCTCCCCTCTCTGCCCTCCCATTGTCCCTGATCAAGTGCGTCATCCGTGTTCCCCTTCACAAAGGCACGACAGTCAGTCTAGTCACGGTCGCCCTCCTCATCACATTTCCCCCATATATGTCCCCTTGTTGTTCACACTCCCCTTTCTCCTCTCAGACAATGACAGGGAGACACATGAGCCAATGCCACGCATCTCTAGGTGGCAGCTCGTATCACCGGTAACAGAGCATACAGTGCATCTGTCTGTGCGTGCATGCACACATGCACGAACAATGATCTATAATCTCCATGATTTTCTTCCGTCTTGAGGCAATGAAGTTTCCCAATCCGCAAGATCTGCTGTAATTATCCCGCGTCCGATTTTGGCAGATATCTCACAGGCACAGCTGCTGTGAGGGAACAGTAATCACATTGGTTAAATAAATCTCAAATGGTGAAGCCACACAGCCACAGTTTTCTATTACTGAAGCACATTGGAAATGGCAAAGGGTAAGAGGAACTAATTCAAGCATAAACCATCCTGGGTGAATACTGAATCCAGACGGTGCTTTATTATGCAGCTACTTTAATGATGACAACCGCCACACAAAGGGCTGTCATCATCTTTCCTGTTTTGGGAGAATAATCTTTTATTCCTGGGGGGGGTCAGTATCTCAGTAGTGACAGGAAACTTTGCAGTTTTTCCAAACTAGCAGAGATTCGTGCAAAAATATAGAGATGTACATATATATAGATATACCGAGACAGAAGATAATATACAAGAGAGCGTCTCCAATTTGCACCAGGGATTGTTCAGGGACTCAAGCCAATAAAGTCTTATGAATGTCTGCAGCCCAATAATAGAAGTGAAAATAGGCAATGCTACACAAAAGTTGAGTTTCCACCCCAGAAGTAGGGATTTACAGATTCTAGGCACTTTTCCATCCTATATAAAGCAGCTCATCCTTAGAAGCATTTCTAAGAAGTTTTGAAGTAAAATTATGGGTATAATCATATTTCTTATGGTACGACCCTGGTAGTATCTTGTAACCTTGTGGCTTTCCGTGAATGTTAGTGTGTACGGGTGTCAGGACGATTAAATCACTGGTTGGCAGGTGATTGCACAAGTGTTAAGCACTCACTATAAAGAGCGGAGCACATATACACTGATTGTTTGTGGCCTAACTTATACCCTTTTTCCACCAAAAAACTCTTACATGTATACAGGTTTTTCAAACTTGGGAACACTTGCTGAAAATAGGTGACAAACTCCTTTCCCATAGCCAGTAGACTACAGACAGAAATATGCCTTTCTGTGTTTGTTTTTTAAATTTTCTTTTTACTGATGCATCATGTTTGACATCATAGTTTGGCTGGAAAACAGGTTAGTAAACAGTAAAAAGTCGCATGAAAGGCAGTGAAAATTGTACGGCAGTTACTTTTTTGAGCATCTCTATCTTTATATAACTCAAACTCTGTGCTGACTAATTTGGAACAATGTTGAATCGGATGAAGATTGACAGTATTTCATGGTGCGCATCAATGCATTGCACCAGCAAAGGTACAAAAATTAGCATGTCTACCTAGGTTACTCATTTCCAACACTGCCAATTGAAGCTGATTGGAGCTGATTGGAGCTGTAGCTGATAAATACCTATAATTACAGCAGAGTCATTTATGTATGACAATGTATGCTAATTGTAACCTTTCCATTAACTACAAAAAACACACATTAATTGATGTTTGATGGCTTTTTGTGCAATGGAAAGGGCGTTAAGGCATTCTCCTGCTGGAAATAGTGGGGATGGGCTGTTCTGTTAACTTGTTTTTTTCCTGCTTAATTAAGTTAGTCTGGTAGATGTATTTTGTTTCTTTTATTTTCTTCCAGTTAAAGTTGATTGATCAGTAAGTTAAAACTATTTTGGTTTGTTTTGTTGGTCCTGGCCAACCCTAAAGACTGAAAAACAAGTCTGTTCATATATAACTGCAAATAAATGAATTGGTTTGCACACTCAATAAAGTCTTTGTGGCTGTTTGGGACTTGGGGAAGATGGGAGCTTAGTTTGTGTTATATCTCAGTTGGGGGGCATAACACTTAAATATCTTTCATGTATGTAGTGCACGACAGCATTGTTTGCACCTGACAGTTGTCAAAGGCATTGCATCATAGTTTTCAGAGTGGTTAAAAACACTATTTGGTTCAACACTCCACATTTGGAACTGCAAGCCACTATTGTTCAATTTTTGGTTTCACCTTGATACCAAAATGACCTTGTTGACAATCAGAAATTGGTGGGAAATACCACACATCTATTGAATGGGAGCCCTTTATTTTCCCAGCCATTCACTGTGCGTGGCCTCAATGAACTGGTACAAATAAGATTTGTTTACTGGCCTTGGACATGGACTGTTGCTCCCCAGGCAAACAAAATGCTTGAAATCTTTTCCTTAGTAATAGACTTTTAAGCCTCACACCTGTTTTTAATCAGCTCTGCTAATAAGCCTTTTTCACAGCAGACGTTTTGACTCAGCATGAAACACACAGGTGTAATTAATAGCATTAATTATGGTTAGGCTCTATTGAAATGTCCCAGTATGCCCTGTGCAGTCAGCATGTATGAACAATACAGGGCATGGAAACTGGCACGATAAAACGGAATGCTGTCATTAATAATGCATAATTAATTACAACTGCTTTTCCTGCCATGACATGGTTAATTGTTTGTAGTGAAAAAGGCCCACTGGGGTCAATCAAGCTTGAATTACCTGGTACAGCTAATAGTTTAATACTACAAGAGGCGATGGAACTTTTGAGGTTTAAGCAGGTGTTGTAGTGAGTTCAGTTTTATATGAAGAGTCCAGTGTTTAATCAAACAATTGGCATTTCATTTTAAATACTTAAGTCACTGCTAATAATTTACTCTTTTTTTTTTTTTTCAAAGGTTCAGTATGAGACATTTATAGAGCACTATTTGCTATGTAA
>JAPZEB010000008.1:6250261-6260967 GCA_029783705.1 Chaetodon striatus | reverse complement strand
TAGGAGCCTTAACCTCGGCCAACTCGGAATTGGATTAATGTTTGTGAGTAAGCAGCAGAGATTAAGAGGAGGAGGAGGAGGATGAGGAGGAGGAGGGTGGAGGGTTTGTAAAAGAGATTTATGAAAAAAGGTAACAGCGGTGGAAAGTGAGAGGAACGGAAAATGAGAGTACGTCGCCTAGTATGGAAAGGAATGCCATTCATCTGAGCCCGGTGTCTGACTAACAGTAGTCCATATGGTTCTCATAAGTCTGATACTGAACAAGCCCCGTGGTGATTTAAGGTGTTCATTGTTGGCATTCCTGTCCGTGCATACATCATCCCAACAGGGCCTGTGGGGTCAGAGCTGAAATGTATACCGTGGGCTTTAAAACGCGTCTCAAATAAACCAGTGGAGGAATAAATAGCCTTGTTGCTCTTGGCTCTTCTCACGCACCGTCGCTCGCACACTTCAGGCTGTTTAAACTGGACAAAAAGATGCTTTATCTACTTTACAGTGTATACAGTACAGTGATGGAGACCACTCTAATGACATGTGTTCATGGATGTAGCATCTGGCCGTGCAGCACTATGAAAATGATTGTTACTGGGTAATACTGTGGCAAACAGCGCCCCCTCTGACTCTTATTGCCATCGAATAGTGTGACAGTACAACAGGAAAAGAGTCAAAATTAAAGGCTTCTCTGGTTCCTTCTATTATTGTTGTCTTACCTCAGTTTGGAGGATAATAATACTCTTATATTTTGGGGGCTTTAGTAGTGTGAACAGGAAGTATAATGTTGCCATGGAGTCGGTTAACAGCAGAAGCTTGAGCCCTACTTTTTAAAGCAAATGTTTGTTTACATTTTGGCAAACTGTCGCCATTAAAAGTATGACGAATTAGTTGTCAGCACTTCCTGTTTGCAGTGTACACATGGATGTACAGATAACAATCACTGGATTACTTTGATACAAAAGAAAAGATGTTGATGCACAATCTGGGCAGTCTGGCCAAACTGTAGCATATTTTTAGAAGCACTAAAATAGCCCCCATGTTGGTAACCATCCACACAGAGCAGATAGAAAACTAGCTTTTCACTAAGTAACAACAAAGCAAAGTCTGTTAAAAGGTCACTGTAGCCCGGCTGCTGTCCCTGCGGGTGGAGCCTGTGCGCTGATGATAAGGGGGGATGTCTGGACTCAGCTGTCACATGCAGATGGCAGCGAGGTGCCCGTCAAAGACCTGCATGACCTTTTCCACAGGTACATGTCATTGCTTTGAGTAGCACTCGTCCCATCAGAGGCTCCTCTCAGCCGCAGCCAGATGCACACTGCTCATTTATTTCCCATCTCCGCCCTCTGTTTACCCAGCAGGCTGGTGCTCTGAGGCCGCCCGGCGCTGCTATAATTGTTGGTGGGTAAATATTTACCGCGTCCAATGAGGTTGGCGCTTGCACAGTGGCGGCGGCGGCGGTGGTGGCAGCCCTTTTCAGAGAGCGATGACATCATGAAGAGCCGGGGCGACTGAGCAAACATTTGTTACCACTCAGGTGATAGGCGCTTAGGATTCATTCATGGAGGAGGCAGAGCACACTAAAGAGGGATCAGGTTTAAACTAGTGCCCTGAGGAGCCAAATAGATGCCTTGTTAAAGCGCCTACGCGCTCTGGTGAGTGACTCATGGCTCTTTCAGCAATACAGTGTTTACTTAGCATCCTGGCAGGCTCAGGTTTTGGCAGGTAGGACTTTTCAGCTTTACTTCAGAGTCATTTGAGAGGTGTCGTCATAACGTCAACAGTTACCTCATCAGTTTGTTATATGCTCTCTTAGATTTTAGATGGGCAACACTGAGTGTGTGCTTCAGGGCCGAGCAATAGCTATTATTGTTTGTCAAACTTTAAGCTGAATCACACTGTGATGATATGAATCTATTTTCTTTCTGTAAAGTCAAACACACCACTCTTGATACACTGACTCCCTGAGTGTCAAAAAGTGACAAAATACATTTCTGATCTGCTGCTACA
The DNA here is from genome assembly GCA_029783705.1 of Chaetodon striatus. Taxonomy (NCBI): domain Eukaryota; kingdom Metazoa; phylum Chordata; class Actinopteri; order Chaetodontiformes; family Chaetodontidae; genus Chaetodon; species Chaetodon striatus. The sequence goes on along the minus strand of JAPZEB010000008.1, from coordinate 6,258,966 downwards.
CGATGAAGCATCCAGACTTCTCATCTTGGACTGATTTGCTTAGGGACTGCTTGGTTTTTATGAGGCGGGAGGGGGTGCTGAAAAGTTTTTAAGCACCGTGGAAGCTTTTTTTTTTTTTAATTATGTCTTAATAGAAGGGATGGACAACTTTAAATGGTTGTTTTTTGAATTTATTTCAAGTACCCTCTGAACACTAAAACCCACCTGTGTGTTTGAAAGGCATGTTTCCTTTAAAAATTGCCATTTACAGTAGCCAGAAACTGTAAAACCAGAAATTATTGTTGAATTTTCAAAATTCTGACAGCCCTTGAACACAACAAAAGCTTCCGTCAGGAAACATAACCAAATCTAGGCTTAAAATAGTTGTATTTCATGTAAATCACTTTATTTTACATATTTTATTTTTACAAATTTGCCAAACATAAACCGTGCCCTAACCAGATTCTGTAAAAAACAATGAATGCTGCACTCTTACATGCATGACAGTAGTGAATAACCAAAGCTTTTCTCAACTCCAGGATTTTCAACTTCAACTTTTAACTTTAATACAGAGAAGTAACACACACCAAGAGTTGTAGTGAGGTGCTATTCAGTGGCAGTAGCCTTTAAGTAAAAACAAGTGTCACACATTCTGGCTTCATATGCATTTCTCTTTAATTTAGATGATGTTGCCGCTGTCACTCATGATTGTTGATCTTGAAGAAGGCCCTGGGACCAAAGCATCATCTTGATAAAAAAAAAAGCATATGAGCCCAGAGTGTGCAACTCTTGTTTTCTACTTTCAACTTTTATCTTTTCAAATTATCAAGAGGTACGTTTTTAAAATCTAATAATGTCCGCTGTGCAAAGGTCCCTGATATTATTATGGCCGGCCGCTGCTGCCACTGGTATCATATCATATCTTGCACTGTAACTTTAAAATCTCCGGTAAAATCTGTTTTATTCAATTTTAGCTTACTTTTATTTCGTTCTACTTTTTTTAAACCCTGCTTGAGTCTTTTTATAGCCTCAAGAGTTTCCTTTATGTCTTATCTTACTGCCTTTTGTCGTCTCATGTAAAGCACTTAGAACTGCTTAGTTGCTGAAAGGTGCAAACAAGTACGACTTCATAGCTTTGAACATCAGTTTGACAGTTTAAAGGTGGGTTTTCCGGCATTTGTCATTTAGAATAATAAAATATATGAATAATAAAAATGGATGGCACATTTGAGAAGTGGAGACATATACAGTAAAAACAGCAGATGCTTCCACTCGGGACACAAGTTGACACTGAGAGGTTTAATAATGTTTTTAGGCCTGACATGGTGAGTTAAGACACTTTGTGTGTGGCACGACTGAACAGGAAATCATCATTTCACACCTTTTCATCTGTTACATACACACACGCACAACCACTTCCTCCCTGCTAATGTGCCCGCTGACACAAATCAACAACCCTAACGAGGCTTTTCACCAAAGGTCGGCTTATGAAAGACGGCGACAACAATGACATTGCTGTCAAAGTGGCACTTCACTGAATGTCATCCATCCGTCTTCTTGTTCACACCTCCTCATCAGCGTTCTTGTTCTCTTATCTATCTGGATGATGGCAAAGTCGACCTCCAGCCGCTTCTGCGTTCAGCTCCATCAGCACAGTGCACGTGGGTTCACCCGAGGGCACCAGTCTGACTATGCTATCACTCATATATTAGGTAAGAGTGGTGTTTTGTACATGACTGCATCTCCTAAATGTAGGGTGTGTTGCTGCTCTGTAGTAACCTGCCCTTTTCTGCTTTGCTGAATCACAGCATTAAGACGTCTCTCGCAGTGTTGCGGGCCAGCACTCCTCGATAATGTTCCCCATCAGCCACTCGGAGCTACAGCAGCCTATTAAAGTGCCAAACTAATTAATGCAGGTAATTACCTCGTGAATCCTGCGAGGCTTTCAGCCGTCTCTCCGTCCAACACGTCCAAGTGGCTAAACCCAAACAGACAGCGGGCTTAATGAGGAGTATTAAAAAAAGAACACACTGATTTTTAGCGCTAATAAGGATCATCGTTCATCCTCTCTGATCAAAGCGGCTTCTTAATCCGGCGGCGTGATTATCTGAAAAGAAGCACTGTTTAAAGATGTGTCTGACGTTTGGGTGTTTATTTCCAAGAAAACTATATCATGAGACGGTCCTAAGATAAAAAAGAGGATGATGTGAAATGAGAAATGGCTTTAATGAGTCGTTAGCATAAATCTTAATAGGGAATGGGAGTCTACAGCCATGCTAATACTTTGAAGTAAATGCAAATGGTGGCATGCTAACATTCTCACAAAGAGAGTGCCTACATGCTGCTTTAGCAGTTGTTATCTTAGTTTTGTGTGTTAGCATGCATATTGTCTTTAAAGCAACTTAGTTTGCTTAAACCAAAGTGTTGGTACAACTGGAACAAGACTTAAGCGTCTACCGCTAAGCTATGACGTTGAGCTGAATGCTAATGTATGCTAACATGCACACAAAGACAGTGCCTACATGGTGATTTAGCAGTTGTTACCATGTTTATTATCTTAGTTTAGCGTGTTAGCATGCTAACTGCTGTATAGCAGCTTTGTTTGCATGAACCAAAGTATTGGTACAACAGGAACAAGACTTAAGAGTCTACAGCTAAGCTATGATGTTAAGCTGAATGCTAATGTATCCTAGCATGCTGAAGTTTAGCAGTTTCATTGTTACCATGTTCACCATCTTAGTTTTCATTAGATTTGCAAGTAGTCATAAACCAAAGTATTGGTACAAATGTAAATTTTGAGCTGATGATGATGATGTTATCTAATAAAACTCAAGGGATCACCAAAGTTAGCACATTTCTTCCTCTGGGGAACATGAACGTCAGAACAAGATTTCATGCCGATCCATCCCATAGTTGTCGAGACATTTCACTCAACAGTACAGATGGCAGTCTCATGTTGGTGCTAAGAGTAGAGTCAGAGAATAACCAAAGTCAGTAGGATTCATTCTCTGGGGAACATGAATGTCTGTGGAACATTTCATTACAATCCATGCAATAGCTGTTGAGATATTTCAGTCTGTATTGAAGTGGTAGCCCACTAAGTGACAGGCTGACAGTGCCCTCTATGGAGCCTCTGTTGTGGCTTAAAATGCCACAAAAATTCACTTGCTCCTGCTTTTAAATCTGAATGTTTCCTGATTTCCCTTGTCTACTCTGGTGTGAAACTGAATTTCTTTCAACTTGGGACAACTGGTTGGATAAAAAAGGCAATTTGAATGTGAACTTGAGCTTTGGTACTTGCCATCCCTACAGCTATAAAGTGACTTTCAGCAAAGCTCCTACTTCTGCAACTTTATCACATCCTCTGCTTTAAAACTTTCAAGGGGAGAGAGTCCTCTCAGTATGCACACACTGCAGAGCAGATTACTTTTGGTACAACTGATTTATGACCTCGCCCCCCCTCCGGTCAATCCTCATGGGCCAGCGATTCATCACAACTGCGACAATGGCAAGCAGACAGGCGTCTCAAGGAGCTGGCTTGCTCCAGGAAGAAATAACTTACTTATCTGGTGCTGAGATTGTCATGCGCATGATTAGGCCGAGAAAATATGTACCAGGCAAACAAACAAGCCATTCATTTCACATAACCTGGTTACTACCAACAGGGGACTTTTATCAAGGTGGATGGCACACCCTTTGCAGCCCATAAACAGCTATCGGAGCACTTCCTTGAGTTGTGTGGGAGTTTATTAATCCTTTTGTTGCACCCCTAACTCTTTATGGCACCAATGAGCAGATTGGATCTATGGGTATGACACAGTAAACGGAGGAAATGCCCATACAAGGAGCAGACCTCATGAGGTCAGGAAGTGAGGAATGAAAAGGCCGTCTGGAAGGAGTAGATAAGAAGCTTGGCGGAGATCTTTGAACTCTGAACCCAACCCATCTTTGAACAGCGTGACCTAAGCGCCTGAGTCAGAGGAAATGCTGAGGAGAAACTGACGGCGTGAAACAGACACACCTTTCAGAGGCGGAGAAGAAAGAGGAAATCAAGAGCAGCAGACTGAGATGAAAAACGGGCCTCTGAGAGCAGAATGATAAAAGGCTGTACAAGGCTCCTCCATGTGAGGAGGCTCTTTGTGTGGCCGAGAGCTCCAGGCATCTGTCCCATACGGTCCCCAGCTCTGAAGCCTTTCGAGGGGGGGGGGCAGCTGAGTAGTTCACCCTCCCAGGAGGGTCACCCAAGGACAAGGCTGCAGCATCAAACCAAACAGCCAGAGAAGAAGAGAGTGCCAAAACCTCAGTGTGCCTTTTATACACCAGAGCCCCACACCACATGAAGAGAAAACAACCAGTCGCCAATCTGGATTTGCACTGCGGGGCTGGCATGCAAACCCGAGGAGAGGGCATGCATGCATGACTCTACACACACATGGTGAAGGACATGCAGAAACCGTTCTCCGCTGGAGGCTTTAGAGTAACATGAGAAGGGATTATCAGTCTAGGAAGCCCGCATCAGTCTCTATAATCATCTGGGGAAGCAAGTGAGTGTCACTTGACAACAAGAAAATGGCTGTTTTCCCTTCAGCTCCATCGGCTATTAGCACATTTACACCGCATGTGGCGTGAGTCAACGCTCTGCAGCCTGTCATCAATACTGCTGCTTAGAGACAAGCCGTAGTAAACAAGACTGAGTTTGGTGTTTTGAAGAGCGAAGGTCAGGGTTTGGATTTCACGTCAACAAAAATGATCTCCACAAATACTATGAGGCCGTATTTACTCACAGTTCCAAAGTGGAAGGATCCTCTTTAAAGGGATACCTCTAACTTTACTACAGGTTTATTTTATGGCCATCAGTTCGAATCACTACAGATCAGTTTGCTAAAGTGAATAGCTATAAATACTGAGAACTCAGCTGTTGTTGCTATAAAGATGATAAACAACTTGCAAATGCTTTAGCACATTTCTCCAACATACCATCCTCGGCTAGCAATACATTTGCCTTTACCTGTTAAAAAAATGGAGTCATCAGACATTCATGAGTTGAAAGTGAAATATTTAACATGAAAAGAACCACCCTGATTAAGGCATGATAGCCAAAAACATTGGGGAAGTAAAGCCTGGTATACTGTGGAAGAGTTGTGTGCAATACTGAATGTTTATTAACTCAAACTGGTCCTTCTCAAAGAAAGAAAAAGTTGTTAATTAACCCAGAAATGAACTAAACAAGGTTAATCTATCATCAGCTGTTAGCTTGTGTTAGCCGTGAATGCTAACGGTTAAAGTCAGTCTTCTGTGTTTTTATGAGGGTATTTGACTTTTTTTTCCCCAAAAGAGCTAAATTAATGCCCCATATATCTTTTGTACAGATGATTCAACCAGTTTCATGTCGCTCCAAGCCTTGGCAGGCAAAATTAACTTGCAAAAAAAGGGGACTTTTCAAACCCTGAATGCTCAAAATAACTCCCTCAACTTCCACTCTATAAACCTTTCACTACAGATATTGCTGCTTGGCTTTAACGGGACCGACTGCGGCCGCAGAGACTGATGGTGCTCCTGTCCAACAGTCAGATACGTCACTGGAAAACAACAGAGCCTTGTCTGGACTCCTGCGATACACTGACACAGTCAAAATCTTTCTATTTAATAGACAGGAACAACCGCTGAAAATTGCAGCACTTTGATAACCACAGATTGGAGGGAAAGTTAAACGTCCAAGACTTAATTTAATCTCTCCAATAACATGATTACAGCACAATGCGCACTCTCATTAGAAGCACATTGAATTTTCCATGTTATCACCGAAGCTTTTTTAATACCGTTCCTCATGTAGGCTAAGCCTCGAGGCCTGTTAGTGGTAAGGAGAGGTGTTAGTTGACAGTGTTCAGGTTGATTGACAGGTCTCTCCTCTCAGCCCCTGGCTCTGACTGACTTTATCACACAGTCAATCACACAAAGTCCTCTAAGCCTGTGGCGCCTGCTGCCTATTTACCTACTGAAAATGCACACCGTGGCTCATTTCTACGATGGCTGAAGCTGATTTGTTAAAAGAAATCCCCTTGGGATTTCAAAAGCTCATCCAGCATATAATTACTATCCGTCTCCTGGAGGGATGATCTGGTCTAAGGTGCTAAAACTAGTTAAGCGGTTGAATAAACAGGGAAATTCTTCCCTCCTGTTTAGGCACACACCTGCAAATGACTTCAATTTGTAATGAGGGATCTCTGTGATCACTCATGTTCGACTGGAGCATTTCTCAAACTAAGACCATATCACTTTTGCGGAAAAATGGCCACAAATGATAATCACAGGATAATGTAATATCAGTTATAAAGAAATATCTTTATCTTAGCTACATAAATGACTGGCCAATGTTAGCTAGTGACATCCAGTAGTTTTTGGTACTGTAAACAAAATAAGTGACCAGTCCATAGATGTATAATAATACCTGGATAACAGATGCCAAGATGGCGCTTATTCAGCTCTTTGGAGTTGCTCGTTTGGCCCATACAACAAAAATGTGTCTAGCCTCCGAGTTTACTTCAACAACATGCGGCCAATTGAATATGCAGAGTAGCGTTTCTCCCGCTGGCCCTGCCCGTGACTTCATGCTTGGCTCATAGACATCTTTAAATTATTTTTCTCAGCTCCAGGAAAGTTCTGAAAATGCAAACCCATCACAGATAAAAAAAAAATCACAATAGAAACAGTCAGCTGGAAATATATGCTTCAAATGACATACCATCCATCCAGTGAAACAACAAACATAAACAATGGACACACTGCTTGGGGGATTGTGGGGTATATATAGCTATACTGTAAAGAACTGTGCCAGGTGTAATGGGTTTGCCAGCCACAATGTGTACAGCATTTAAATACAGAAAAAAACTGCTTTCAGGCAGCTGGGCTCCACCAAAATCCAAAAAACAGTTCTGTGCTGTTTGCTTTTCCACAAGTTCCCATATTCACTGCCCTTCTGTGGCTTAGACTGGCTCTGCTACACACAGTGTGCCAATATACAAGAAAAGCCAAATGGGAGCCCTGCACAAAAACACTACCCTGCTCTGTGGTAAGCACCAGGCCCGGCACACCCTGTCCAGATTTCACATCGCAGACCCACAATCTCTCCGGCCTTTCTGTTTTCTGTGTGTGCAGTCACACTGATGAGAGTCGTGGCAGACTGGCAGGATAACAGGTCATGGTGTAAATGCATAAATGCCATGTCCTATCACATCTAATACCAGTGAACGCCATTGAAGGCCACACCCACCAGAGTTTATGTTTAAATCCACTCTGATCCCAAAGTGGGTCAGCGAAGACACACGTCTCCCCAATTTCTTCAGTGTCTGTTTGTGTATACCTTCACCCCCCTCCCTACTGTCTCATAAATCACTTTTTAGTTAATTAATTGTTATTTATTAAGCAAAAAACACCCCACATTCTCTGGTTCCTTTCTTTGAAATGAGAGGCTTTGCTGCTTTTCTGTTTTTTTATCATTATGAATTGAGTATTTTTAGGTTATGGACAGTTGGTTGGACAAAACAAGCTATTGTAAGATGTGAAACTTATTGACTAAACCAGGGATGGAGGATGATGTGCCACAGTGAACCGATTGTTCACAGATTGTTTCACTGATGATTTCCCACCCTCTGCTTAAAGGAATGCTAATCAGTGCAGTCAGCTGGTCCATGGTGCGTGATTGGATCGAATGATTATTAAAAAAACTAATTGACAGACTCCCTGATAGTGAAAATACTCATTAGTTTTAGCTCTGGGGAAATGTAGCTCTCTTTCTGTCTCACCTTGCTGGGGGTGTTGTCAACAGCTAGTGTACTCCTTGGTGGGACTTGGTAGACATCTTGTCCAGGAGGAACCTGGTAGATGCTCTGTTGACTCTGCTGCTGTGGACTCTGGAGGGACGGAGGCACCTGGTAAATCCCCTGAGCCCCCGCTGAGCCAGCCTTCTGCTGATAGCTCTGAGGGGAGGACTGGGCGGCGGAGGCAGCCGGGGACTGGGCCTCAAACATGGGTCCGATCAGCAGCTTCAGACGGTTGCCAGGGGCGATGCCTTGGCGGCCATGCAGAGAGCAGAGCCACCAGCCCTCCAGGCCTCCTGTGTTCTGCTCAATGACAGTCAGGATGTCCCCTTTGCGGAAGGCCAGCTCCTCAGGGGACTCCGGCATGTTGTCGTACAACGCCTTGGCCATCAGGTTCTGCAGAGAGAAAGAAGAAGTTATTTAGACGAAGATCTTTGCCTTATTTTAGCTTTTCAGCTTTATTAAACTCTATTAAAAGTGAAAGGAATAGTTTGACATTTAGGGAAGTCATCCGATTAGCCTTCTCGCTGAGAGTTCGATGAGAGAATCAATACGAGTCTCATTCCTCTACTTTAACTATTAAGCTACAGTCAGCAGCTGGTTAGCTTAGCTTAGCACAGAGACTGGAAACAGGGGGAAACAGCTAGCCTGGTGCTTAAGCTCCTCACTAATCAAGGTTATAGCTTTCTTGTCGGTCAATGTCAGGCATTGGTGAACATCTGTTGCCCTAGTTTTTGCGTTGTGTCCCCCATCGTTGGCACTATTTGGCCACTGTTGGCTTTTTTTTTGCCTATTTAGCATCAGCATTGGAGATGGCGGAGCCTGTCAGTGAATGAAATCACTGATTGGTTGACCACAAATTTTATAACATGTTAATCAGTGAGCTCTTTAAGCTAAAATAAGCTAAGC
>JAPZEB010000008.1:6220194-6232661 GCA_029783705.1 Chaetodon striatus | reverse complement strand
TAGCATTAGCATTATCACAGTTAACCATAGCTATAAATTACTGAGCTAACCAAGCTAGCAGCTAGCGTTAGAGAGTTATCTCTACCCTCTTGTCCAACTCTGGTCACTTCTGGCTCCAAGATGGCGACAGCATAAATGCCAACCTTGAGGCTTCAAAGTGGGAGTCCCCAAACCAATGGGTGAAGTCACAGTGGCTACGTCTATTATTTTATACAGTCTATGTTGCCAATAGGCTTAATCAGAATTGTGTATATATGTTTGGCATGGGCTTGAATTTAACGGACAGTCATTTATATGTAGCCCTGTGCTCTACTTTTGATGCAGGTGCATTACATTTTCTATTCACATCGTGGGGAAATGTAGTTTGTCTTAGTAAGCAGACATATTTAATCATATTTCATTTGTTTTTCATTTGTATTCAAAATTGTAATAGAATATCTTCCATTTTCATGGTTTCCTTTAGCCTCTGGGAGCACTTAGTGAAGATTAGGGAAACATTGTGGTCTTGGTTTAATACAGAAAAAGTCCAAAGTGACTTGAAGCAGGAGGCATGACATGTCTTCTAACATTTAACCAAAACCACAATCTTTCCCTGACCTTAAACAAAGTGTCTTTGCTTCCTAAGCTTAACCGCAAACAGGACTCAGTATGCAAACCCAATGTCTCTGCTGTCAAAGTCTTGCACTGTCTACACCCACAATCCACCCTGACCTGTCCCTGTGAGTCTAGCAGGTCTAAAAACCTTGCCTGTAAACATCAGCAATTATGTTTGTCACCACAACATACTTGAGAAAACAATTTAGTAAAATGCAAACACAGTTTCTTGGATACAGGGCTGCAAACGTCATAGTTTTCAAAATCAGTGCAACTCACTTTTCCCAGTGGTAGCACCCATCCAAAAATACAAACCAAAAGGGTGCTCCTTGACTTCACATCTCACTATCATTAGATTAAGACTTTTCTTCAGTATGAAATGAAATCCAATAATACAGTTGTTTTTACATCTATGATTGCGGTGCAAACAGAAACTGCTTTTCACTGATGCAGATTTGATATACAGACATTTGGCAAAATTATTTCTCAATAGCTTTTAAATGAAAAGATATTATATGCGCCATTGAAAGGATAATTTCACCTTTTCTTTTTATGCTTCTCCCTATTATTGAGTCTGTAGTGTTACTGTTAAATTTATAAACCATTATATAAAAACAGCGTTTCCTAATCAGAGGTCATTTATGCACAAGAGAAAAGACCTGGAGATTGTGAGACACTGCAGACCAGAGCAAGATGTAAATGTGACCATAAAATTAACATTCTTACAAAATATCACTTCATTAGATATGTTAAGGTGTTGGCAAATGATGAACATGAGGCTGCATTTTCCCTCTGAGGCATGTGAAAGCACACCATACTTGTGAGAAGCTGTCAGGCTTTATGTTACACTGCAGCTATAATTAATTATCTGCAACACACACACAAATAAGACTTCATGTGGACAAATTTCAGAGAATGCATATTTGTAAAGTGAGTGTATAGTAATGCAAAAACTTTAAGATTTTTGACTGCTTTTGCAAATACAAGCTTCATGAATACAATGCAGAACGCCTATCAGTGATCTGCAGCTACCCGGGAATATAAATGAGACTGATTTGTGTTTGTTTGAAGTCCTTGAGCTTTGGGATTGCAGTCTCATGCTGAGGAGGTGTTTATTCAGTCCCTTCTTGAAGGCATGCACGCTGCTTGATGCGATGCCTTCCACGACAGCAGGGAGAAGGCTGTTCCATGTTGTTACAGCGGAGCGGAGAAAGCTCCTGTCAAAGCACTTGGTGTTTGCTCTGGGGAGTGACACAGCAGAGCTTGGTGGTAACCTTCGAGTAGCTCGACCTGGGACGTGAGCTGAGGGTAGCAGTGCTTTCAGGTCTGCTGCACCTGAACAGAAGGGAGCGTGCATCTTAAAATGAACAGTTTTTGCAGCAACTGTTCTGCAATGGCTCAGCTTGGTGATGGCATAGTCTTTCAGGGCATAGTCCTCATCCACACCACTGTGGAGGGAAGTGAGCCCCCCCACTCCCCAACCCTTCAATTATGAGCCTCTGACTAACACTGTTGTTTTTCTGAAGAGGACAATCTCTTTAGTTTATGATTCTGTGTGAAAATATACTCATGAAGCCACCTTTCGATTTTTGACAGAGCCGGGATGCAAAGGAGCATGGGACAACATTGCATGCTGGGAGCGAACTGAGATTGGAGAGACCATCACCATCCCCTGTCCTAGAGTCCTCAAGACAGTATTCGGTAGAAATGGTAGGCAATGTATTGATTTATGCACTTATTTACTCATTTCCTGTGTTTATTTTGTATTCATTTATTTTCTTTTAATTTTTAAAAACAGATTTCAAAACAGGGAGATGAAAGAAAAGCAAAATTGAAATATGAATAACTGATGGTCACACATGTGTCGAGTAGTCGATTGATTTGTGTGTGTGTGTGTGTGTGTGTGTGTGTGTGTTACACATTTTGAATTGCCAACTCAACACACTGTATTATATGACCTACCATAATACCAGATATAAATACAGATATACAAACTAAATGTTGAATATTCCTAAACCAAATGAAAGAAAGTAAAACACAATGTTTAAAATTCACTCTTAATCTTCTTGGGAAACAGCAGTCTCACAACAAGGTCCATTTTGTAGCTGTCCTGGAGCTTTCAGTCACAGCAAATGGTCTTCATTCATTTTTTTCTCAACTGCTTTTTCCAAGGTTAAGAATGAAGTTTAGCTCAGTTTCTGAAGTTAGCATGGACGGGAGGACCTTCAAATGCTCTGGAAAACAATTTAACAACCAGGCAAACTCTTTATCACCCTTGCTGATAAAGATCATATGATATAATCAAAAGCTCCAGAACAGCCTCTAAATGGACCTTGTGGCCAGATTGTTTTCTTAAGAAAAGTAAAACTAACTTTGACACATAAACAGGATATAGAGCTACAAAATAAATGCTACCAATACAACACACACCTGATGTCTGATGTTCCTGAAAGTAAAAAGGTTGACAACCGTTGATGTTTTTGTTAAATATTTAGTGTGAACAATTATGATTTAATAAGAGCTAGGCATGGGATGAAGATCATGTGACATGATCAATACAACACATTTCTGTTCATCTTCAAACAGTCTCACAGAGAATAGATTGTGGCTGCTGATAGCACCATGAGTTGCACATCACTTGGAACCACTATCTGCCCTGACTCAAGGTCCAATTTACCAAATTGCACTTATTGTATGATAGCCCAAACACCCCATCAAATTTTGTAGCTGAGTGCAATTTGCCCTTCGTTTGCATGTGATTGCATGATCCACGTAGCGAAGCAGAAATGTTGCCTTTGTGCCAAGGGCATAGGAGGCAGAACAATAGCAGAGAAAAAGAATGTTGTGACTGGTGAGTGCAGAGGGAATTCTCAAAAATTCAGGCAAGGAATTTAAACGGGAGAGAGAAATCTTTTTTGGGATAATGCTGGGCATTACACCCCTTATTATTGTGCTTTAGTTATGAGTATTTCTCTTACTGTGTGTTACTGTGTGTGGCTATTAGTGCTGATCTATGTGAATATGGGGCCCTCAAGAAAAAGGTTTGGAACCAGTGACCTAGGCGAACCGCCTGCTAAGCAGATCACTGCTCAAGACCAACAAACAATACCTGTTGTGATTTAGTGAGTCATTGCAGTGTTTCCAGCTGCTTTTTAGGCACTAAACTTGGGTGTTTTGTAACGACCCGTTGCTGTGTTTCCAGCAGGGATAGTACCATGAAAGCAGTTGTTAATTACCAACATGTCGCTTCTTTTTTAGCGGGGATAGTGCCCCCAAAATAGGGTATTTTATGAAAAGAAAAAAAAACCACAATCTTTTCCTATCCATGACCACGTGGTATTTGTGCCTAAACATAACCACAAATTAACCACAGCACTGTCAAAACATCAAGTTTATAATAATGTGCAAATCCCGTCTTTTACACATTAGTCATATAGGATTAAAGAATTGTAATATAATCAGATCATCCCATTATAATTCCATTGTAGGATAAAATTGTTAATTACCCTAACCCAGGCTTTGGAAACCTTGATTTAAAAGGCTATTGTCGTACATGTTACAGCGAGTTGCTGGTTTTAGTATTTTAACTGATGAGACTCTCTGTCCTCATTTCTCCCTCCACTCAGTGTGTTTCTGTGTGAATGTGTTCAGTGGATTCCCTGCTGAATCCATCAGTTTTTGTTTTTTTTTTCCAGCCAGTGACCAGATGGCAGTTTGGATTTCCACTCCGAGGCCATGCTCTGATTTACATTGATGACTAAACATTATGTAAGCACCCAGCGGCTTGTTTAGAGCCAAAGTTTACTATGATGCTTCCCTGTCTGGGAGCTATCCAAACCCCCTAAAGTTACTCTATTTTACAGAAATGGTAAAGTACTCATTATGAAAGATGAAGATGTAGTATCAGCAGGATCCTGAACAGCAGGCATTCTGAAGCTATTGAATGTCATTACTTTGTTTGAAAGTGCTGAGAAAACAAGAAAAAAATTGGGGTTTTTTTTTTTTCAAAGGGAGATAACCAACATTTGACACAAATTAAGCTCATTGGTTTTATTTTTCCCCAAATCAATGCAAAGTATTTTAGAGTTGCCTCCAACTCTTTCTTTTATTTTATTTAGCTTTATTCAACAATGTTTTCCACACATTACTATCAAATGTCATGAAATGTGGAGGGGTATTGCCAATCCCACTAAGAATCAACACAAACTGTAGGAACATGTCACAGCTTTTCAGAATGATTATGGTTCTGATTCAGTTTAACATCAGATGTGAGAATGACCTTACATGAACAACATACAGTTTCTTCCTGGGGTTAGGTGGAAAATTGAAGAATTTTTTTGGACATGCAAGGTTCTGGGAGTAAAAGTCCTTTGGATTTCCTTTATAAAAGATCGTAGTTGACTGACAGTCTGAGCTCATCAAGGCTTGGATGGACATGAAACTCTTCTGGTTGGATCATCAGTTTAAAAATAGCAAGGTATCCTAATACAACAGTTCATATGATCTGTATTATGAAAATGCACATACAATGGCTCTGATATCCAATGATCAGCACCCTTAACGGTTAGGTTAGGTTTGGTGGTAGATGGATCCAACAAACTCGGCTTTCACCCAAGAGAGACGTGTTTGCGTCCCTTAAAATTCTAAAACCACATCCTGGTGTTTTTTCCTAAACCTAACTCACATGCTTTTGTTGCCTAAACCCAACCATGTGTGTTTATTGTTGAAGGAAAAAAAACGTTGTGGTGTTGTACCGACATAGTGTGTTTATTTTGAAAGAGACTGTATGTAAACATTAAATTTTGAAAGAAGACAATACATGTAACAGGCAAAACTTGACATGGTGTCCCAGAACTTCAACCAACACACCCAGAGTACCTCGAACGTTGTATGTGGACTTGAAAATTCATGACTACGTGACGAGGTTGGAGTGAGAATGTGTTGTCATGTTACATACTTACATAAAGTTACAAAGGTTAGGTTTAGGAATGTAAATATATGGAAGACAATCATGGTTGGGCGTCATCACATGATGTACTTAACATAAATTTAAATAGTTTAGGTTTAGGTAAAGAAACATGGTGGCAACATACCTAATATAACTCAAAGTTTACTTGGTTTCACACGGATCATGAACACTGGTCTCCTGGGGGAAAGTCTTCATTTGTTTGACCCATCCACCACTCAAACCTGACTTGAGTTCTTTATACCACTTGCTTCTTTAGGCTACTCTCCCAGCTCATTGGTTTCGCGATTGCTGCCTTGGTGATTACGTGGGTAATATATGATTCACTGGCTCATTATTATGTGGGTTATATACAAATTGTGGTGCATTACTTTTTGTAGGTATACATATGAAAAATGCATAAGAGCAGCCTGGAAATATCCAGTTTTTTGACAAAAAGTCAAAGATACAAGCCTCTGGACATGAAAACTGAAGAAAGACTACGACTCCCAAGGTGCATCCCAGTGAGATACATCCGATCACTGAGCATAAAATGCTGTTGTGTTTGCTGATCAAGAACATTTTTGTGGACCTTCTGGAAAGGTTTCTCAGTTTCCAGCCATAATACTAGTGAGAGATATTCCAAGAACCTATAGATAACATTGGCAGTGGTGGGATTTGAACCCACGCCTCCATAGAGACTGGAGCCTAAATCCAGCGCCTTAGACCACTCGGCCACACTACCTCTATTTGACAGCATCTGAAATTATAAGCTCAGAAAGTTTAAGTCACACTAAATCTAAAAATATATGTATCACGTCTGTGTGTTCTGATATGAATGAGTTAAGGCTGAGGAGAAGTACTAGTTTCACTTTTACTCCAGTTCCTTGTGGGATAATCATGCTTTAAGTTTTTAATTAGAACCATTAAAAGTATGCCGAATTATCTATTATCAGTTGCTATTTGTAATGAACCCTTTGATGTACAGACAATTATCACTGGTTTACTTTTACAGTGATGATAACTTAAAAATGTGTTGACTCTTAGGCAGGTTCTGACCTCACCTTTCCCTATGAATTCTGAATGTATTTACTGGAGTTTATTCAGGATTGATATCATCTGAAATGCTAAGCTCAGAAAGTTGAAGTCACACTAAATCTAAAAATATATGTATCATGTCTGTGTGTTCTGATATGACTGAGTGAAGGCCGAGAAGATGTTCCAGTTTGGATGCAAACACCAGCAGTGAGGTTAAAGGTTGATTTTCAAGCATTTTTTATGCTTCCCCCAGGTATTGTCCAACTTTTTAATAGTTGGCTTTAAAGTGAAGAGTTAAAAATTAAAGGCCCAGTGTGTAGACTTTAACAGGATAGTTTCTACAGTAGCTCAGAAGTGACAAACCAAACACTGGCTTTAGATGGGGTCATCTGAGATTTTGGTGGTAATGCATTTTTGCCCTCCACGACGAGCAGTGTCAGAAAAACACAGATTTTTTTTAAACATGAAACTACTATTCAGTGATTTTACTGGTTTAAATCACCAGGTCCATTTCTTCTGTTCTTCTGTAATTCGGCTTAGTTCAGCTAAGTTTTTGCCAGCTGTAACTGAAACATTCGCCTCCTCTAACTGTCAGGTTTTTATATGATGTGCACGGTATGCTAGCACTCTCGATCACATTAAAGAATAATGTGAAATTAACATCTGGTTTTGGATGCAACTGAAACTCCTGCTCCAAAAACCAAAACTGATGCGGTCCCTCAGCTTCTTTAGCAAGACGTTCACTTCCTCAGCAGTTAAGTTATTGCTTCATAGGTCTTCCTAAATCAAACTTTAAAACCAGGAAGCCAAACCTTTAGAGTTGATAGAAGTCACACAATTCATTTAGTTTATAGGTATAATAACAAACAGTATAACATATAAGATTTAGACGCTTTTTAACTATTATTATTTTTCTTTATCATATTGTTCCCCCTGACCTACCTACACAAGTTATATTGGGGATTATGATAAGAAGAATAATGCAGATATGATTGACTGTAGTTGCCAAATATACAGTAGCGACAGTTTTTTTTTAAAACATGATTTCAGTGTTGGCGTATCAGGAAGTCCTTTTAGCTCTGTTCACGTGTTGGTGGTTTTTCAGAGAAACAGTGAAAGCCTGAGTGTGAAGGAAATGTGATTATGTAGCATTTTCTCCTGCATGGAAATGTCACGAAAATGACAACACCCAGTAACACAGATTCGCCAGCACACAATCCTCCCGCTCTTCAATGAATAAATACATACATAAACAAATGTATCTCTCTCTGAGCTGTAGCCAATCCTTCCCAAAGCTCAGGTGACACAAATATTTAATATCAGTAACTGCAGCTTGTTTGATAACACTGGCTGCACAAAAAACTAGTTATCTGCGATTTCTCTCAGGTGATATCAAGCTTTAGAAAACACAGTGAAGAGACACAGGTAACATGGAGAAAAGATGTCACCTGTTTCCCTAAAGGAAGCATTTTCTTCACCGCTCCACCATGAGACCATTCTGCATTATGTTCACTTTAACCTTTGGTACTTAAAATATATTTAGATACTAATACTATTGGAAACTGTTAGAGATGTTTCCTGCAGTCTGATGATGACAGCCACTGTTTGCAGGTATAGCTGACTTTCTCTGTGAGCATTTCTCCGTTTTTTTTTACATTCTCAGTTTAATTAATTTGAAGAAATTGATCTCTATTCACAATAAACAATAAATTCCGGATGATTAACAATAGTTAACTTCACCTTTCTCACAATCAGTACAGGTTATTTTTACATCAATTCATGGGATATTTTCAGTACTCACACTGACTTGAGTGAAGAAAGCGCCTTTGATCGCAGAGATGTCACCTCCGCACGCTCTGCTCAGTGTCTAATGGAGGTGACAAGAAAACGCCCGAGCTGATCTCTGACAAACTCGCAGGAAAGCCTTCGCTTCTGCACCTCACCCTGCTAACACCTCCTCAGCGCACACAGCTCGTCTCTGCAAAGTATCAGCTTTTGCACTCAAGATCTGCATGTCCTGAAACACAGAAGTTATTTCTGACATCTTGCACTCGTGCAGGCCTGATGTGGGTCTGTTTGTTTGTTATACAGTCTGTTTTCTCTAAATGGGTCGAAATCTCCTGTAATTAGTCTGCCTCTCATGTGTTTCCGAATGCTCTAATTTGTGTCAGCTCATTTATCACAATCACAGGGACCCTATCGGCTCTCATTGTCCCCCTCTGAACAGTCATATCCTCAGATGAATGCCTCTTGTAAGAGCACTCAAAACACTTGTTTGTGTAATATACACCATGCCCAGCTGGAGCCCATTCTCTGGGCCACAAGTGGGTACTGGGGGGCTATTCTTTTCTGTGTATGGCATGTGATTATGTGTGTGCGAGCACCTGTTTCCTATGACAAACACGACTCATTTTCCCATCTGTTTATATCAGCGCTCTGGAAGAAAACAGCCTGAAATAAGCCAGAAAGGGTTGTTTATCCCCTTTTCACAACATTTGGCTGGATTGAATGAGTCCATTAGTCTTCAATCTCTAATGGCGTGTCATTTCGGCTGGTTCCAACCCGAGCCTGACGCGCATTATCGGCTCGTCGTCGGTAGAAATAAGAGATTTAGAGAGCCTCTTACAAGCTTGAGTTACAGCCCAAAATCCTCCTTTTGAATCTCAGCGGACAAGTCAAACAATCACAGGCCAGGGGGAGATTTGTATTGGCATCAGGGCTCTGAGCGGCGAGCCCCGGTTGCCATGACAACTGCCACCATGGCCGCAGTATTTGTGGTCTCACACCTACAGTATTACATGAGCAGAAAAGGCCTCCAGAGGTCTTTCAGTGGTATTATGGCGCATTTCAGCACGGAAATAGCCGGTAATAGTGCGAGTGAAAAATGAGCCGCCCTGGCTTTCATCTCTGCCAGGTGTCCGTGGTGTTTAGGTTACATAAGCGCCCCCGCAGATCTGACCCCAGGTTTAACAGAGGGCAGAGCAGCCATACATCTTCCATAAGTAGAGATCACAGGGCTCTGTTGCCTGAAGCAGAGACCCTCGCTGCTGCTGCTGCTGCTGTGGACGGACAGAAGCAGGAGGCGTTGGTCTTGACAACAGCTCCTCTGTTGCGGGCCGGACGAAGGTGGCCCCTCACTGCTGCCTGTGAAACACTGTCCCTCAAACTCTCGCAAACCAGCTCAGGCAGATTTATGGGACCTACCTCCCTTACTCCACAGCCTGCGCTCAGACAGGCGAGGCCCCCCACTCGTCCTCAGTGTCTCCCTCTCTGTGACCTGTGACCTGGTGCAGCCTCGTGGCCGGGCAGCAGCAGAGAGGAATGCACAAAACACACAAGAGAAGAAGAGTGAGAAAATATGAGTCTGACACACAGGATGGGTCGTGATGTTTTTCTCCCATTTGTACCCTAAACTTGTGGTGGAAGTAACTAAGTACATCAAGTGCTCAACTGTGTTTCCATTTTCTGCTACTTTCTACTCTACTCCTCTACATTCCAGGACAATATGTCGTACCTCTCACTCCACTAGTTACTTTTACAAACTCTAGTTACTAGTTACTCTTCAGAATAAACGTTTTACTTATAAAACATATGATCAGATAAATAAACATGATGTATTGTTGTAAATCAAGCTACCAAAAACCAGTTGAAGTTAGCTCCACTGCAACTAGCTACGATGTTAAAGTACTCCTCATGTAAATACATCATCAGTAATGATCCAGTAATATGATAAAAGACACTGACAGGGCCCATTTTGATACTTTGTGTACATTTTGTTGCCAGTACCTTTGTACTTTTACTTGAGTAACATTTTGAATCCAGGACCTTTAAAGTGATGCACTGCTACTTTTACTTGAACTCTCTGTATATAAAGATATAGTGGAGTAATGGCATCCAGAGCAGAGAATGAAGCCACTCTACCTCTGTGCGTTTTGTAATCCGAGCTTCTCTCTTCTTTCTTCTGGCAGACGGTCCGGCCACTCATACAGCAGATAGTACTGATAAAGCCGTCCCTACCCACAGTGTCATTGTGGAATTGTAGCGCCCACCCTCCGGTTTCCTCCAAGTTAACACTGTTGGCTCTGTGAGCACTGTTGTTGTTGTTAGCACTGTTTGCACTGTTAGCAAGTTGTGTTAGCTGACAGCATGTTGACATGCATGTGTAGACAACCTCTGACTCAGACTAGACTCAGATGTGCTCTGGATGTAATGTGCAGCTCCTTCTCAGTAAAAATAAAAAAAAAAACCTAAAAAATATCTAGCCAATGCAGATCATTTTAGTTTTATTTGTTTTCAGATATCCGTCTCTAATCATGGTAAAATTACATTCAGCAATTCCGCAGCAATATCACTTTTCTGATAACCGTCTCATCACTCCGATAAAACCACAATCAGCATTAGCAGGTTTCATTTGTATGCATAGGTAGATACCATCAGAGGCAGTACCACACTCTCCTTCCTGTACCTGAAAGTTTGTAGTTACACAACTGGTGCCAGTCTGATCCTCCCTTTTCCTCTTCTCATAAAGTCGTAGTACTTCTGACTAAACACTGTCGCCCACTGCTTTGAAACTGTAGACTTGCGTCAGGTATTTATTTTTCCTGCCTTCTTCTTTGGAAGAAGACTGATCTAGAGGTGCGGCCGTGATGGCGGGAAATGATTAATCCTTGCCACAATATCCTCCAGCTTTCAGTCGTATGCTCTACACTACCCAAAAACATACGTTTGTGGTAAAACCTCATTATTTAAAACACTTCCACATAAACAGCCTCAGTAGTAGTAGAAGTGCGCCCAGTCAGCTTACTGGAATTCCCGAACAGAGTTCAAATGCATGTGCTTGCCCAGGTGCGCTACTCATGCTTAAAGGAACAGTATATAAGATGTAGGAAGGTATTGTGGTGTTTAGAGGTGAAGACTGCAGATTGCAACCATCCGAAACCAGGGGTCAAATCACCCACAGAGGTCTCCTCCTCTCCAAAAGAAACAGACCTGGTGATATAAACGGGTAAAAACACTGAATAAAGCAGTTTGATGTTACAAATCAGTGTTTCACCATTGATGTTTGACATATCGCAGACAGGCCGCTAGCCCAGCACCTGCTAATGTGTGCTCACCTTTTTGCTCTGGTAACTTAAGATCCAGACGTCCAGGAGGTTTTTAATGGGAGCTGAATTATCCACAAACTGACCTGGTGATATAAACCAGTAAAAACACTGAAAAAAAGCAGTTTCACATTTTAAAAATTTGCACGTTGCGAAGGGGCTGCTAACTACGGTGGCCAACGCGAAAATATAAATGGCCCTGTGTAGACCCAGTGTTTGGTTTGTCCATTATGCGCTACTGTAGAAACATGGCAGTGCAAAATGGTGATCTTTGTGGACAAGGACCCGCACCCTTTGAGGATATAAACAGCTCATTCAAAGGCCATGTTTACATGAAAACGATCTGCTGAAAACTGAGTCATTACACATTTTTGTTTTGAAAAAAGTTCTGCATTCAGACGATAATGTTTTGATAACAATCGCCGTGCACATGAATCCACAAAAATGACCCAAAACACTGTAGTATACATGCCAGGCCAGTAGTTGGCGGTGTGACTTGAAACAACATGCGCCTGCGCATGTTGTGATGTATGAACATGAAAAGTACTGATAAATTCAACAGGGTGAGCAGCACAAACAGAGCTCGGGAGTCCGCCATTGTTGTTGTGATGGTCGACTTTCTCACACATGCCTAGTGACTGGAATCGTAATGTGCATGTGCAAAAAGTCTCCTTTTCAGAGGAACTGCATATTGCAAGTTTACATGACAATGGAGATGGTGCTGTTTCAAAAAAATTGCACTCTGGAACCCGTTTTCAAAATCTTGCGTTTTCAGGCACCAGAAACGC
>JAPZEB010000008.1:6208160-6220094 GCA_029783705.1 Chaetodon striatus | reverse complement strand
ACTGAGCATACAACTGGATAATGGGACTTGGATTAAACTGCAGGAGTTGTGTGAGACTCAATAAACTTATTTTATTAAATATAGTTTTGCTGTTGTTAAACGTGGCCCCTGTTTACTTCAGTTCATGAAGAATGTTCACTGTTTTGGGATTGTTTTGTTCATAGTTGAGAAATGTGAGAAAAGCAAAGTTTTCTTTACAAATTCAAGGTAACATGGGACGAGCAACTGATGTACAAAATGCTCATTTTGTGGATGAAGTATTCCCTAAACAACAACAACAAACAAACTATTGCACATAGTGACTATAAATCTTTGTACTGAACTGGATGAAACGATTGGATTGAAGTGATCTGATGATTTCCACCTCCAAACAGCTCTCCCTGCTCACATTATGTGCTGTGCTTAATGTCCTCAGTCACACTGCTCTAACATTACAGTAGATTGATTCCCTTCTGCATCATTAGCTGAATCAAGCACAGATCAGAGGAAACAGTCGCAGCACTATGAGCGCTGTAGCCTTTCGCAACCCACTCCAAGGCTCCAGTTTGACCAACCTCGTGAACATGAAGGGTTTCATTTACGTCTGATTGTCACAGTTGTATTTCAATGACCTGAATAGCTCCTTGTGCGCAGCTAAAGGCTTTGCTTTATTTGGCCTTCAGCTTGGCAGCGATATAAGTGATCCACGGTCGCTGCAAAACAAGGCCATAAAAGTCTGAATTAGACTTAGATTGTGCTGCACACGTAAACGCTCACTGTGAACGTGAATTACTCTTAACTGGGCGCCAAGGCCATCTTTTAAAATCCAGAGTTCAATGTTCACTGTTTTTTTTTCTCCCTCTCACTTGTTCATTCTCTGTACATTGCCCGGGCACACCTTCCCCTGTGAGTAATTTGCCTCTGGATTGGTCCTGTATTCTGCCGCAGAGCTAACTGTTCATCATCCTGTCACCAGCTACTGCAGGATAATGCTTCAGTGTCAAGAGCAGTTTTAAAATTCAGACGACATACAGATCCCTGCACACTGCAGAGCTTTATTAGTGGAAACGAGAGAGGTGAAAAATACCTTTTTTTTCCACTTTAAAATGCGAGGACACAGAGGTCATACATATGATAGACACAGTATAGGCTCAGGTCTCGCTCCCAATCATCCACTCCACTGAACAATGAGCCGGTATGTGTGTCACTCAATCCACAGCAGGAGAACACTTCTCATCTTTGAGCCTGTGTTCACCGAGGAAAGTCTCCGGTTAGACAAAGGGGAGACAAACCGGGTTGAGATACTGTGTATATATACACATAATCAATGCATAAGCAGACAGATATGAGTCTGTCTGGGAACACATTTTGTAGAAACGATTAAACATAAGAGTTTGTCTGTACTTTCTGTCTGAATTCTTGAAGGGGCAGTTCACCCTCAAATAAAAAAATCCATACTTTCCCTCTTACCTGTAGTGCTATTTATCAGTCGAGATAGTTTTGGTGTGAGTGTTGGACATATTGGCTGTAGAGATGTCTGCCTTCTCTCCAATATAATGGAACTAGATGGCACCAAAAAATAAAATAAAATAAATGAAAATAACAATTAATAAAAATACATTTGAAAAACTCAACAGCAATGTCTGAACCGGTTACTCAAGATAATCCACAGACCTTATTGTGAGCAGTTTCATTTACTCTCTACAGAACTACACCTGCCAACTCTATCACAACGTAGAAGGAAATGTGCGTCTACATCACAGCTCAGCCTTGGACGACACCATTAATGTTAACATCTTGTGCTGTCACGAGCACAAGCCTCTCGTCCATGAGTAGATGCACACTTAGCACCTACAATCATTGCTTACCAGTGTGTAAACAATGGTGTGAGTTCACAGATACACACATAGGTGATATTATGTCTACAAGTCACGTGTCCAAGCAGAGAGAAGAGGGCAGAGCTGAATCCAACTGGGGTTAAAACTTGCTATTTTTTTGTGGTTTGAGTCAAAACACCTCTTTATGCATCCCAGTAGTGGTGATATTCACATTCATTATAAAAATAATCAATTACTTGAATAATGGATATACAGAAAATGAATTAGCAACAAAATTCTGCATTTCTTTGTTTTATATTATTGCAAATTTAACATTCTAGAGATGAAGGAATCAGAATCAGCTTCACTGGCCAAGTGTGTGTACATAAACAAGGAATTTAATCTGGTCTTACATTGCTCCCAATGCACACACACACTGAACATTTTACAGTAAGACAGAAATATCTGTACAGCTAAAAACAAGGCTGACATTACACTATATTACATATAATTATTAACTGTACAATAATACAATAGTGCAAAGAGCGCTGGGATAAAAACTGACTTTGTATGTATTATATGACGTGGGTGTACAGTTTATGTACATGTCTAAATACAGCATGCTTCATGTGTTTATATTTGGCAAGGACAGGTTTGATGATTTTTTTTAAGCCCAGTTGTCAGATGAAAATATTGACATTGCACGTTTCTGCAAACCACAACTAAATTACATTTGCACGTTTTACATGTATCATACCGATTAGGGGATGCACGATACGACGTTATCACGATACTTAAGTCACGATATGATATTATAGTGATAAAATATATTGCGGTATATTGCGATTTATTTATTTTTCAACTTTAAATTATGTCCCCAAAGGAAAATTTTGTCAACATGTTTTATCTAATAAGATATAGTTTTCACTCTGTTCATCTCACCTCGGCTATTTTTGCAGCACTAAAATGTATGCAGCCGACCGAGAAAGCAAATGATTATATCATTCTAGTAGGCTACCTAAAGTTTCATTTGTATTTGCCATTTTAATAATGTATATAGTAAAAAAAAATCGATACTTGGCACTGTGTGACGATACAATATTACAAAACAAAAATATTGTGATATTATGCCGTATAGATTTTTCCCCTTTACCTCTAATATCAATGCTTTCAAAGTGACATAGTGTATGAATTGACTTCGTCATCAGGAGGTGGAGGGGATGGTGACTGGCAAGAAACCAAGGCACGACACAGGCCAAGCTGCAGATCAATTTTTGTGACAAACAAACAACAAAACAACAACAGCATTTCCAGCGGATTTTCAGCCTCCAATTGTGAGTGTTTTTTAGCGTCTCATAGCTCTTTTTTCCAGCTGCTTTTCAGCCCCTAAGCTTGGGTGTTTTTTAGCGACTCACATCTCTTTTTTCAGCTGCTTTTCAGCCCCTGACTGTGAGGGTTTTTTAGCATCTCGTAGCTCTCTTTCCAGCGTCTTTTCAGCCCCTAAGTTTTGGTGTTTTTAGCGACTTGTAGCTGTTTTTCCAGCGGCATTTCAGCCCTCAAGCTTGGGTGTTTTTTAGCACCCTGTTGCTTTATTTCCAGCAAGTAAAAGCAGTTCATTTTTTCCAAGACATTGCTGTGTTTCCCACTGGAATAGTGCCAAGAAAAGGGACTTTTTTTCTAGAGTGCAATCACTATGTTTCCAGCGGGGCATGTGCCCTGAATTTTTAGGGCATAAGCCAAAACGATGATCGATGAATGATGAAACGATGATCTTCTCCTAACCATAACAAGTGTTTTTTGTGTCTAAACCAATCACACATTAACCACACCATTGTTGAAAGTGTCAGTTTATCCGCCACATAACAAACCACAACTTTTGTCTGTATATATATATATACATACATATATTCAATAATCAATTACTTTTTTTCTGCCATTTTTCAAACAAAAGTGCTCCAGCATTTTCTGATTCTAGCTCCTTCTCTTTTTCTTTGTCTTATGTGATTGTAACAAAAGATTATCTTTGGGTTTAGGACGGTTAGTCAGACAAAACAAGGAGATGTATCATGTTTATTTTTTACTATTTTCTGATATTTTATAGACCAGATTATTACCAGATTAACAGATCGACTGATATTTAGAATAATAGTTGCAGACAACCACTTAATTTTGTGCAATTGGGAAAACAATTTCCTCCCAGTCAGTTTGCCACAATAAACATAATGATCCTTTTTTTTTCCCTTTATCGTCACGTTTCATTGTGCCCAAGTTACATTGTCATATCACTTCATTATGTTTCACTCTGTTTGCTGTCAATCAGCTGCTGCCCACACAAAGACACTGTCATAACACAGGGTGGAAATTTAGGGGGCTTTGTTTTGCGGAACAAGAAGTTAATTTCAAGCATGGTTTGACACAAAAAAATGATAAGAAATATGTTAATATAAGACAAACCTGCAAACTGCATACAGTAACAGATTGAGAGGACTGTAAACTATGGAAAGTAAAGTAGTAAGTTGTCGATAAGGAAAGAATGGAGCTTGAGTTTGTATGTGTGATGCTGAAACAGCTCCGTAAAACAAAGCTGCATCTGTTCTTGTGTTCAGAGACGGATGTGAGAGCAGCAGGGGAGCAGGTATGAATCCCCGCAGGCCTCCACACACTCACTCTGCTCTCTCCTGTTAAACCTCTGACCAATAATTCATTGATTTCTGTGACAAGGTAGAGAATAGGTTTCAAAGACATCATATCCTCAGAGCTCTAACCTAAATGTAGCAGCGGTGGAAAAGGCTTGAGGTAGTCGTGCCGGTGGGACTCTGCAGTCTGGCTGGGTTTTGCCGTCTGGTGAGGAAACAGCTGCCATGACCCACTTCTCTGCTACATGTGAAGCTCATCTCTGGATCTGATATGATATGGTGTTTTATCTTCCTAATCTTTCACAGTTTAGACCTCAAAGTGGCTGCTTATAAAGGGCAGTTGACTCTGACTGATATTCTGTAAACAGTGGTGGTAGTAGGCTACTGTTCGTTTTACTTGAGTATTTCCATTGTACTGTATGCTACTTTATACCTCTACTCCATTGCATTACTGCATTTATTTGACTGCTTTAGTTACTAGTTACTTTGCGTGCCTAAACCTAACCTAGGTAACTTTATGAGGCTAAACCATGATTCTCTATCTAAACCTGACCTACGTCATTGGCTGGCCTGAACCTAACCTAAGCAACTCTACGTGGCCCAGCCACGTTTCTTTTCCTAAACCTATGGAACTTTACTAGCCTAAACAGTAACACTTTCTATAAAGACCACATCTATAATGCAATACAAGGCCATTTAAAGAAAACTGTAATAAATTTATAAGGCTGTATGACTGCACTCATAAACACACATTATGCTTCATGGTGCACACTATAAACAGGCACAAAAAATTACAGATGTTTTTATAATGAATTATATGTGTCTTATGGATGCTCTTGACTAGTTATAAACTAGAGGTTGACTGATGGGGATAATGATGCAGTATGAATACCTAAATTCACCTGTACACACTTGAACAATCAACTGTAGTCAGGACTCATAGTATGTTATAATAATTTATGCAGTATCATAAGTTATCATTGTATGTGTTATATACAGTGAGGTACATATTGATGTATCTATAATAATGCATGTTTCATCATAATGTCATAAGTGTGATGCATTTTCACATATTTAAAAGAATATTTCAGACCATATCACACTGGAGAATACTTTGAAAATACTTTTTTTTTCCTTACGTCTGACACCCTCTCACATCTACAGATAACATGTCAAGGGTCAGAGAGTTTTTGCGTGTCAAGGGTCAGAGAGGTTTTGCAAAGACTGAGGATCTCACAGGGTCACTATTTGCAAGATTGTTCAAAAAAGTGAACAGAAATTGTTGCAGCCCTTAAAATCCCCACTGAGTATGCTGTATGTGCATGAAACTTTACAAAGCTAATATTAAATTACTTTCTTGCTAGCTGTTTGTTTCCATACCAACAGTACTTATACAGTTTTATAATACCAACAGCACACGCTGGCATTATGTACGCCAAATCCCCTTTGCTAGCTGGGTGTGGATGAATAGGTATGTCTTAGTTAGACATGGTTCTGCAGTTTATTATCATATAAAATTTTTGGATCAAAAACCATAGGGAACAAAGTGTAATTCATTCAGATTTACCGGCATGATAGTGTTTAACAAGAGAGACAAAGAAAAGGTGGTGACCCTGAACCTTTGAAGGGGTCATAAAGTCCGAATATGTGTCCATTCCTCAATTATTTATATTCCTTTAATCCTCAGGGGTTTGCCATTAAAAAGAAATTGATCCAAGTTGTGTTGGTTTTAAGAGGATAAAGGAAAGTGTCGTGTCCATAAGCCCTTCCCATAGAGATACCTGTCCACAAAAATAGATTGAAAGCACAATTGAAGCCCTATGAATTTTATGACATAATGAAAAGACTACATTAGATTAATGAATTCCTTCATTAATGAGATGCTTCCACCCCACTCACCTTATTGCTCTCTTAGTCTTATATTTGTTCTGTTGTTATATTTGTTCATCATAGCATGTGCATCGTTACTGTGCAATAAACAACTTCACATACAGTTGTGAAATATATGACAACTTCACTTTCTTCAGATCACCTTTGAAATTACAAATACACCACCAGAAGTGACAGCATATGCTCATGTGCTGCTGGAAGATGGAGGATTACTTTACCAGACAGCCCATTTCACACTCTGGGAGCCAAAATGTTCCAGCTGCTCTTGCCTACACAAGCAAACAGCAAGCCTGGCACAGGCCCCACACCCAGGTCAAAAAAGACAAACCAACTCAGTGTTTATTCATTTTAATTTAATAACAGTTACCAACAAAATGTAAAAGTCCTCGACATTTGGAAAACGGATAACAATCATGCAGAATCTAAACTCCAGGCGCATGGTTGCACGTGGTTTGCAGCTAAATAGATGGTCAAAATAATCTGTTGATAGTAATGTTGTCTATATAACACTGATCAGTAGCTATCATGTAGTTTAACTTGGATACGCTGGCTAGTGTTAGCTTAACTTGAACTTAACTTGTGTCCTTGCTGACAAAGATGTTGGAGGAGCACACCACCGGCCTCCTGGATTTCTTGAACTTAGCGATCAGTTTACCTCAGAGGACAAGTCTAGACATCCCTGCACTACATGACCTGTTTCAGGCCATTATCAGGTAGCTTAATGCCCGATAATAAAGACCCAGAGGGGTGCTCCCCTCAGCACACAGAATCAGGCTCAAAGCAGCAGCACCAAGCCCCCGTTTGGTTAATGTTCATGATGAGTTCTGTCCAGTTACTGATAATGACAGGAGAAGCAACTAATAAAAAGGGTTAAAGTTAATTTAGTTAAAGCCAGTGAAATAGAGGATGGCACCAATTAACAACTGTGTCATTTCTCTTTTACTGTGGAAAAGGAAGAGAAAGTGGAGTTGTGCAGTAAACAGTTGTGCCTCTTTGACATGACCTTAGATTTCTGCCGTAATCGAAATAATCAAAATTTGCTGCAGCCCTAAAAATCCCCTGTAAGTAGCTAGCAAGCTAACCACTGTAGAGGCTATTTGCAAGCTAAGTAACTTTGCTAGCCCAAACCTAACCAATGTAACTTTACAAGGCCCAACCATATTACTTTTCCTATAGCTATGTAACTTTGCTAGCCTAAACCCAACCTAGTTAAACTTTATATGGCCCAGCCATATTTCTTTTTCTAAATCTAACCTACATAACTGCTAAATACATATTAATTATTGACCTCATTCAAAGGACACTTATAGATATGTTCCTATGTATGTTAAATTAACTAATGAGTGATTATGTTTTTTTTTAAAGATTAAGGTACCTAGCTGTATATTAAGTAATTAAAATTAGCCCCTACATCACCAGTTGCAACATAAAAGTCATGAACACATTAATGCATCACTAATTATAATGCAGTAGTATGATATCTATTATTCTGAAATGGGACATTCTGCATGATGGTTACTTTTGCTACCAGAAATATATTTTGAACCTAAGACTTAAATACTTTTACTTAAATAACATTTTGAATGCAGGACTTTTACTTGCAACAGAGTATTCCTACACTGCGGTGGTGCTGCTTTTACTTAAGTCAGTGGGTATAAACTTTATAGGTAAACTTCAGAAGCTGAATAAAGTCCATGCCCACCCAACCCACTTTGTTTAAAGCAATAATTAACAGCAACTGGGGAAGTAACTCATAAAAACAGATTAATGTTGAATTTGTGTGAAATGAAAGTCAGCATGATAGCATCAGCAAAATCATTTATTTTCCCTTCATAAATCATATTCGTTCATTTTTGACTATGAAATACAAATGGCACATACCTTAGATTTATTTAATCTTCAATGCAAACAAGGTGCAAAGTAACAAAAAGGGCTTCAATGAAAGAGATGTTAAGATACCATATAGCAGGTGAGGTTTTTTTTTTTTTTTTTGGCATGATAACAGACACAGCCTTTCACTTTAATGCTTGTTACTGGATCATGTCTTTTCTGTGAGCTCCATTCATGGAAGTGATGTTTCAGTTCAAACAATCCTGTTACGATTTCAGCTGGTAGACACTGTGTGGATTAAGCCCACTGATAACCCTAAATTAGTCTTCTCAACTAATCTTTAAATCTTTTCTTGTTTTGAAAGATTATTTTTTAGTGATTTTTTGCCTTTATGATAGGACAGTTCAGAGAGATTGGAAACAGGAAGGTAAGCTACAATTTTATCCTCATTATTATTATATAATAGATTATTTGTTATACTATTTAAAAATATATACATTTGATAGAGCCAGTCTGCGACGCTAAAGATCAGCACGCCTGGGGCCCTGCCTCCGCCTGCCGCCAGCACACAATGCACCCGACCCCGATGCCAGTCCCTGCAGGTGGTGGGACCACAAGGTGGTGGCCCTGTGTTACTCATTGGGGCTGAGCCAGACCGGGCCCCATGGCCCAAGACCTGGCCACCAGACGCTCGCCTGCGAGCTCTCCCCCAAGTCTGGCTGCAGTAGGGGGCCCTGGTGTCCCCATACCAGACAAGGTACTTGTTCCCTGAATGTGCCGTGTCTTCAAGGTCTTTTGGAACCACTCATAGTCTGGCCCCTGCTCTGGGACCACTTTGCCTTAGGAGACCCTACCCGAGGCTATTAGCCCCTCACAACACAGCTCCCAGATTCACGCAAACCCCTCCAACATGTTATGCTGGCGATTCTTGGTAGGAGGCCCAGAACACGCTGGAGGGATTACACATCTCATCTGGCCTAAGAATGCTCTGGGGTCCCCCAGGAGGAGCTGGAAAGCCTTGCTGGGGAGAGGGATGTCTGGGGTGCTTTGCTCAGCCTACTGCCCCCGTGACTCTATTAAGGACTGAAACTGCCAAAATCAAAAATAAATAAATAAATAAATGGCTCACAAAATTAATAAATAAATGAAATCATAAAGAAAGAAATGTAGAGAGAAAATTCCCAATTATCAAATAAATGTGCAGATCATTTAAGCCATAAACTGATCACAAAGTAGCCTAAAGTCGTAAACCCACACGTGGGGAAGGTAAGAACGTCTCACAGAGAGGTCTGGCCTGACAAAACCTGGTTGAGAAGTGTCATTGCTAAACACGAATCCTGAAAAAGGGAAGAGGGGTGAGGTGTGGAACAGGAATGGTGATTGTAGATTGGCCATTCAAGCCTCCTAAGCAGAAGCTTGTAGCGTTACTGGTGCTAATTAATGTTACCAGGGCCCCTTCACACCCCCAGGGGGACAGCACCATCCTGTAGGTGCTTCTTTTGTGGACATGGGTGGGAACTTTTTTGGCAGAAGATTGACCTACTTGAAAGTTTGCTGCAGCTTGATGCATTTCAAGTGTTACTTTGTGAACTGGGGTTGACCACTGCCCGGCTTCAGTAATGATTCAATCCTTCTGAATGGTAGTGGGACCCCTCAGCGCCAGCAGTGGAACTAGGCAGCACTGTAACTACCTCTTTTGCTGCTAGAACTTATTGTACTTGGTTCCCAAAATACGTGACAGAGGGGTAGTGTTCATGTTAACCATGTTGTTGTGTGGACTGTTGTGTTTCAGACAGCTGGCTTTGTTTTCAGTTTCACATGTACTGTCTTTGTTAGAGACTGTAGGTTGTGAGTTTCCGTTTTACTGACAGCAGGTGGGTTTAGACAACCTTTTTTTTTTTTTAAAACATTATTTTATTGGCAGTTAGTCTCTCGTTTTAGGCTCCTGTATTGCTGTTGAACCAGCTCTAGAGCATAAACAGTAAGTGGCCTGGTGGACTTTGCTGGGGGAAACTTGGAGTTGACGGCAGCACAAAATTCTCTCTGCTGTGCATGACAACAGGTTGGTCACACGAGAGGCAGTAAAATCTGTTTACAAGTTGCTTCTTTATCGCAGCACCATCTCTATGCTGTGGAGCTTCCTGAGTTTGCAGCATCTCGTGAACGCTCTTCCAGCGACCCTCCAGCAGTCTCGCTTCCTCTGTGGGTTGCCCCAGCACAGATGCACAAATTCAGCACTGTGTTTACATGCAGTACTTTATTAACTACGGCCCAGTTCACAACAACAAAATCAATCTTCACCATGTGCCTGTGGCTGCCCGGCTCCTCCAACACGTCTGCCAGTCCTTTCAATTTTAAACCATAACGCAGGCTTCTCCTTCCTCTGGACAGCAGTCCAGGGATGTAATCAGAGCAAACCAGCAGCAGCTGTGTCAATCAGCTCACCTGGTACTACTCTCATGAGCCACCCCCCCACACCTCTCCTCTGCAGCTGACCACTAACCACACTCACCTCCACAGCTTGGTTCAACTTGCTGTTTGTCAGTCCTGCTCCTGGCTGCTCACCTTGTTCAGCAGTTTGTTAAACACCTATCAATTATCTATTATTTACAAAATATATATGCTCCTCTTGTTGTTTGTGTTGCTTCTCTATGTTTACATCTCCTGAATGAAACATCATCAATTGTTACCTAACACTACAGTAACAGTCTTAACATTTCCTCCTAACACTTCTTCTTGCTGATAACCTTCTTCATTAGGACCAGGAAGGGGCAGTATTAACCATATTTGGAAGTTGTGTGTGTGAGGACAAGTGAGTACAGTACCAGCTGGGGTGATACTGAGAAATCAGTGTGTGTGTGTCCTGATGGAAAAAGATGAGTTAAGTGGGATTTATAGTTGTACAGCAGACCCTACGCTGTAGCCAACACATGTCACCTACCCCCTTGTACTTGTATACTTGTGTGACAGTGTGTCTGTGTCACTCTGCAGTTACACCTCCAAAACACTGGTCAGTGCTGGAGGTTTCTGTGAAGTGCTGTTAAGTTTAGTTGATTCAAAACACACCCTAAACACACATTAAACATGGCTTAATAGAGACAGTTTCAAACACAAGTACACAAATTGGCTTCATTATAACTCGCAGCATTCACAGACAAACGCTTGTCTTTATCTGGACACATTTACCCCACAAATACAACAAGCTACTGTTGTTAGCACAAGCCTATGGCATTTTACATTGTATAAATTAGCCAAGCAGCTAGCAATCTTTTCGCCTTCCAGGAACAACAGCAACATTTAATGAAGGTAACAGCACAAAATTTGGCTCCATTCCAGCTCACAAGGTTCACTGACAAAACAACTGTCTTGTACTAAACACGTTTTCCAAACAAATATAACATGCTAATGTTATTATTACAAGCCTATGGCATATTACATTGTATAAATTAGCCTAGCAGTCGATGAGCTTTTCCTCTTCTTATATAAAGCCAGGGACAACAACAACAACATATAACAAAGGTAACTGTAGATAATTTGGTTCCATTCGTTTGTTTTCAAAGCCATGAAACTCACCATATCAATTGTGGAACTATTTTTTCAGCACACTGTGGAAACTGTGGTTTCCATGATGATTTATTTGACATTTTGTCCATGCATTGATTTCCTATAGGAAGCCTCATTGTCCATTGGTAGTAATCCGCCACTGGAAACGGAAAGGGGGTTGTTTACGACAAGGTTGTAGTCATTGTAGTCTTTTAGCTCAGCGAAAGTGCCGGCTCGAC
>JAPZEB010000008.1:6134626-6149302 GCA_029783705.1 Chaetodon striatus | reverse complement strand
TGTGCTAGGTACCCCAACAGAGGGGGGACCAAAAATGGGGACGGTACAGAACAGTTCAATTGGTACCATCCACAACTGATCACAGTGGAAACAGAAAAAAGCGTACCAAACTGAGCTGTACCGTACTGCTCAGTGGAAACGGGACTTAAGAGGTGTCTGTAAAATTCTACTTTAAAGGCTTGTCCACCCTGACCAGGACACAGTTCTCTGATATAACAATGAATACTTACTGTGACCATGTTTAAAGATGCTGAGCATTGTCCAAATAATGTCAGTCAGCAGCTTCAGCTCAAAAGAATCTGTATCAGGGAATGTGTGTATAAATGCTCATGTAATGACAGTGAGACGTTCACATACTGTTGAAACTGCACTTATTTTTCTTCAGACAGCTCAGACTCTGCATCTGTTTTATAAAAGGATTAACTATTAACTCCAGAATGTACTTGATAATTGTAATTGATTACACTAATAGGGAAAATATCAGAGCTGATGGTGCTCATAGGTTTTTGTGTGATGCTTTTATTGGTCCCATCTGAGCTCAAGTATGTGGCCCATGAACCAAAATGAGTTTAACACCCTGCTGTAGGGTGCAAGATCTAATGAATGGAACAACCGACCCTCTTCTCCCCTACCTCTCTGCAGCTCGCTGATACACTGTAGTACTGAGCGTTTCTCCTGATAGCCTATAGCCTCTCTGTTGAACAATAGCTGAACTTACAGTGCGATATGAGTGTGCATGAATTCCCTCATGACCCAGCAGCCTATTAAAACCCGCTCTGTTAACCTTTACATTTAGAGACAACTCCACAGCCTCAAAAGATGTCAAATGTCAGACGTTTCCTCGCCCTCATACCTCTGAACTGGGACACTTCTTAAAATACTGCACTCCTCAGAGAAATGTTCCAGAACATTCAGTGTCTACATAACACTCAGGTTCCCTCTCCTGCCTCCCCACATCCAACTTTTCTCTCTGACGCTCAGCCATGTGAGTAAAAGATGTCAGACAAGTGTAAAGCTTCACACTATTTAAAATAGCTTTCATCTGTTCTCGGATTCTGTCTTAATCCTTGCGGGGCTGACGGAGCAATTCTCTGTTTGTCTTGAGCTGGTGTGTGAGGTCTTAAAAATCTGGATTGGCTTCAACATTTCGGCTCACTGTGCTTCAGTTTTAAACATGTGGTAAATCATAGTTTGTATTTTCTCCCTGTGACACTCACCACCCCTGTGTGCCTTGCTCACATCCATCCTATCCTATTATTTATTATTATATCAGGCGTTTTTGGGTGAGCCAATCAGCACCACGGAGAGCTCCTGCATCCATCCGTCCTCATGGGCACCGCCCCGGTAGTAGCTGGCACTGGGCACGTCATTTGATTGTGACGTGGAGTTAAATCAACACAGCAATAAACACAACATAAACATACATATATTTATGACAGGTTTATGTAGCAGTATATTTAATGTAAAGCCTACAGCTGTGGTTTTCTGCTCTGATTGGCTGAGTCACGTTTGAAGCGCGTGCCAGCTGCGTAAATTACGCATCCACATTGTTTGGATAAAAAAAAAAAATTATTAATCAGCATGTTATTTTTAGCAGTTGACAACAGAGTGTGTGATGGTGTGTTTAATGACGATACTTGGAATATTATGGCGTGATTACGTTGCTACGTAACTTATCCTACTTACGCACATTTTCTGCGCACCGGTCTCTCTTTTGTTCCCCATTCATGAAGCGACATCAGCAACCCGAGGATGTGTCACCGTAGCCGGTAACCCTCCTCCCCCCCCCTCCCCTCCTCCACCCCTGCACAGAGCAGGCTGCTGGCCCTTTAAGGGTTATGTAGCCGGGCTGGCCGATGTAGGACGAGCCGACCGTGCGTCTGCCTGCCTGCGCTCCCGCTGCCATCCCCATCATGGCCTCCACACAGCCGCCACCGACACCACCGAGGATGAACCGACCAGCCAGCGGCCCTTCCCTTCCCGGAGCGGAGACGGACGTCAAGCCGAAGCAGAGGCACCGGTAGAGGCGAGCCGCGCCGGGGAGAGCCGCCTCACATCCCATGCCACCCCGGTCTCCTCCATGCCTTCGTCTAAAGCCAAGTACAGCTATTCGATAAAGAGGGGTGCGAACCCGGGCGGCGGCGGCGGCGGCAGCGGCGGCGGCAGAAACATGACAACGAACAGGGATTATTCTGTTAATCTGTCGGTGCAGCAAGTGCTGAGCCTTTGGGTGCAAGGCACGACGCTGCAGCACTTCACAGGTATGCGGAATGAAAGGTGCTGTGTTCTGTTTTCATGTATTCAGCAGCATGTACTGTACTGTGCTGTGGTGCCGCCCGGCCACCGTCCATTTTAAAGCAGAATAAACCTGCATGTGTGGTGTTTCTGACATGCATGGTGAGCAGAGAGGGCAGAGACATCTGTACCAGCTCAGCTCTCATCCACAGCTAGTGAACGCCGGTGGGGCCACAATGAAAATGCCACTCCTCTATCCACGCGTGCAGAGTCAGTGGATGACATGAAAATAATCACAACATGCGGCTAATTAATCTTTCTGCTGCGTGAATGCACCTTGACTGTGTAGTAAATGAAGTATCACCCTCCTCCCTCTCCTCTCCTCCTCTCCTCCTCCCTTTGTCCTGCAGTCCAGTAATCAAGGGGCAATTAGCATCCTCAACTCTGGGCATCAGCCTGGGACTCAAGTTGAATCCATGCTCCTCTTGAATAGTGGGGACAGGCGATAAAAGCTGTGATATATGGGTATGAATAAGCTGCATGTATGTGGTGAGGGCTGAGGGGTCGGTCCTGTCAGTTATCATGTACACCACTAAAAAGTAAAAACGCCTGCAAGCTGCTTTTCTCGCTGCCTGTGCAATCATTTGATACAGACATGACTGACTGCTCTGAAAGATCTTTGTTAACAAGCTTCAACGGACATGATACAGGGTCGGGACACGGTCAGTCAAGTTCACATGAAGTAAAAAGACAATATAGGAAGAAGGAAAGCAGTATGTGGGCATTTTATCTCTTCCTCTACAGGCTGAACTTCCTCAGTGAGAGCTAAATTGCCACCATCTGTTTAAATCATTATTTTGTCGCTGGTGAATGTACGAATGGGGAAAAAACAGGGGGTGATGTATACAGGAACAACAGCACCGCTCTGTCACATAAACACCAGATTATAGACATTCTTGAGTTCCTCCCCGCAGAGTGAGAGTGAGGCCGAGGCGGACATGTGGTCATAGGCGAGTTGGCACAGACCCATCCTCTGAAACGCAGCTGACATCCTGTGTTGAGAAACACATCAAGCCGGAAAGATAAAAGATGGTAGTTAATGATGCTGACTCAGCAGGAAGCTGCAGCGCATGTAGAAGTTTGCGGAAGCAGAGCTGCAGCAGAAAAGCTCAAGAGGAGCTGGGCTTTACAGAGCAGGGTGCATGAAACTGCCACCCGATCCCCCACCCCCTTCAGTTCACCACCCAGGTGAAAAACGACCTCCCGAGACACGAGATAAGGTCACGAGGAGAGAGTGTGTGAGCACTGAACAACAAGAGCGATACGCTCTAGAAGCAGATGTGAACTTTTGATATACGTCAACCTCTTTGCCCTTTCTTTGAGGCCCCGGGGAGTCGCTTAAACAAATGGATTTCCTGTTTATGATTTGTGCGCTCGCAGCAGTTTCACTTCAGCAAACCATAAAAAGAACATAGTTTGCTTTATGGTTTGCAAATATGGGCCGCAGTATTCTGCAGAAAATAGACTTCTGTGTGTTTGTTTCTATGAGGTCGACTTCACAGGGTTGGTCCGCCCAGAGTGTAAACAACATATATGCACGACTAGATAACACACAGATATAGTTTAAGTTTTATGTTCTCAGGTTTTAAAATACCACGATTTTAACACAGTGCAAGTGAATGCAACTGTGATAAGAAAGTTACAGTAGTTGATACAAAACAAAGTAAAATAGCTAAAAAATGTCCCTGTTGGGTTGGACAGTCCACAGTCTTCACTGTCTGGAGCTGGGACTAGATATCATCTGAGATTTTGGATATTTTAATATTTAATTTATCTGAGGTCTCTTTCTCTCAAAACAAACGCACCCATTGAGTTAAGAACACTTAAAAAAAAGGTCATTTTTCACTGTTTTTCCAACACTGCTCGTTGTGGACGGGCTGATAGCTACTGTGAACGATGCCAAAACGCTAAATTTCGGCTCTGTGTAGAGCCAGTGTTTGGTTTGTCTGTTCCGGGCTACTGTAGAAACATGGCTCTGCACCATGGCGATCTCCATCGCTGAGGACCTTGTCCCCATATAGATATTACCTGCTCAGTCTAAGGTAATGCAAAAAACAAGGATTCTTATCTCAGGTGATTAACACATAAAAGAAAGCATACTAATTATACTGTATTCCATGTCTGCTGATAAATCTCCCTAAACCCCACACACTGGAACTTTAAAGGCTGCATCACAGTAAAGTGATGTAATTTTCTGACTGTTCTAGCAGTTCTGTTATTTCCCTTAACCCCACATAATAATTATATCCACATTACTGATGATTATTTATTCAAAATTTCATCATGTAAATATTTTATGAAAGCACCAGTCGTCAGTCTCAAGGTATTTGGTCACAAATATTGTGATATTTGACGTTCTCCATATCACCCAGCTCTAATTTGAACTACTTTCAAGAAGTAGACACATATAAATTTGATTAAATATGTTTTCTTGCTATTTATTCATTTATTTTTGAAAACTTGGATGAGAGTATATTTCAACACGGTCTCACGCCCAACTCTTCAAATACCAACGCTTGGTCAGTGATCCTTGGCATTGAATACCAAGGCAACCTTTTTGGTGGTATGACACACACGGGATGGTGCCATCTTTTGACGCACCAACGCCTATAAAGAGCGAATCAGCTTAGGGCAATCAACCCTGGACTTTTACCTGGGAGGCGAGTAGTGTATTACGGTAGTAAGGTATGTCACGTTATCTTACATTACGTAAGTACATTAGCACTACATTAGCACATTTAAACCAGTTTTTGTAAACCTAACCACGTACTTCGGTCTTCTGTTGCCTCAATCTATGTAAACCTACATTTCTTTTTTTTTTTTTTGCATTTAACAAGCGCAAACCTCACATTTGTTATGGAAATGTTTTTTTTTAAACACACATCATGTAGAAAGCATAAATTGACACTCCATCCCTGAGTGTCCAAAATTGACACAGCAGTGTACCCAGAGTGTTATATGTTGATGTGTAGGGCCACTGACAAAGCGTTAGTATTTAACGAGTTAGGAGTGAGAGTGTGTTGTAAATTTAGGTCTGCAAGAGATTGACAGTTTAGTCTGCAGTCCAGCCTTTATTAAAAACAGCTGTATCATATTCATAAAGTTTGTTTGTGTAGCATCTTTTACAAGGGTACAAGGTGCTTTACAGAGGAAAAACAAAATTAAAACAAATAAATAAAATTCAGCAAATAAAGTGCAGAGAATGAAATAAAATAAAATAAAAGCAGTATAATTAACAAATTAAACACATAAACCACAGCGGAAATGTAAATATAAAACATCGGGATAACATTAATAAAAGGCTCTTTTAAAATAAGTTTTAGTTAGTGATTCAGATTTTTAAGCAGGGAGCTCCAGCACTAAAGAACCCTGACTGCAAACCTTGTGCCTTGAGCTGGGTCTGGTGAATTTACCGTGCAGGGTTCAGGACAAAGAAATAAAGAGACAGTTCCAGCCTTATCGCAACCAGCCAGCCTCATCCCACCTCTCTCTGTCTCCCAGCACCGGGACCAACCCGTCATTCTTCCTCCTGATGGATGGACTCAACAGTCCTGCAGAGCTCCTGCAGTCCTGCCACTTTGCCTTGCTCATGTTCTGCAGCGGCCTGCGTGCTCATGCAGAAACTGACCTCTTATCAAGCCGCCAAAATACATGATCCCCTGATTTTTTTTTATGCTTCACTGTTGACCGGCGAGCTCTAAAGCTGCCGTGCGGACAAAGACCTCGTTCTGTAGTTGCGGATTAGCAGAAGTTAATGCCGTGCTCTGACCGTGTTTTGGT
The DNA here is from genome assembly GCA_029783705.1 of Chaetodon striatus. Taxonomy (NCBI): domain Eukaryota; kingdom Metazoa; phylum Chordata; class Actinopteri; order Chaetodontiformes; family Chaetodontidae; genus Chaetodon; species Chaetodon striatus. The sequence goes on along the minus strand of JAPZEB010000008.1, from coordinate 6,143,227 downwards.
ATCTCTGAACATGACACAGCACTTGAGCGGAGCACATCTCTCAGCCTATAGGTGCTGTTTCTGAGCTGTGACCACCTGCACCGCTGTCCCCTGAAATTAAATGTTCAGCTCAGCTCGCAGCATCTGCTAAACTGAAAAAAATGACCTGCCAACAGTCATTTCTATCAGCTGCAGTAAATAACACGCCGTGTATTTTCACAGAAACATTTCACCTTACTGACTTTCTCTCTCTACTTGTTAATGTAAATCTTTATCACTTTACATCAAGCCTGTAATTCATCAAGACACGCAACAGAAACTCTTTAACCAGGTCATTTAAATGTTGGCAGCCAGCATGGCAGGTGACTGTTACCATTTATCCACCAAAGACAGATTTTACTGACATTTGGTTCTCAGCGGGTTACAGTTGCAGACCCCGCCCATCAGTGGTTGTTCTCAGCAACAGAGGAAGAAGTATTCAGATCACTCACAACTCACTTAGTCTCCACTACAAATGAGGTCTGGCTTTAAAATCTAAGCAAGAGTGTAAGTATTTTCAGCAAAATCTACGACTGCAGAAAAATAGAATCTATGACTGATGTATTTTCAAATGTGACATTGTCAGGTTGTTAATGCTGGTGCATCAGTGCATGGTTGTAGCCAGTTTTAACATCTTTACAGTTTGGTTTAGGAATGCATCAATCCACCTTTGTCAGTCCTGATACCGATACTCGAGCTTTGAATATCGGTCAGTGTTGAGTACCGATCTGATATCGATCTGGGTATGTGTACATGCACAAAATGTTTTGGTTTTTGCCTTTGTTCCCCTTGAAATGCAGTCGTGCCTGCTCGGATTAACGTGCTCTAACATGTTGAATATTGCGTCAAAATATGGAAGAGTTGGAGTTGTGTGTCAAGTAGGAATTTTTTGAAAGTTTCCTACAAGTGACCGACTTGCCGACAGCCGTCCTCTTTCATTCTTTTAACCAGCTTCTTAAAAAGGTCAGTGTGGTGATATTTGCACATGTCCAAAAACCTGTTGACATCCAAGTCTTTCATAATGTTTCAAAGTAGGCGTGTTTGTCATTACGACAGTAAATGTGGGCTTTTCTTTTGGGCATGCGTCTCTAACCCAGCCTGCAAACTGTTAGCTAGTTGGTTCGTCTGTGACAATGCTCAGATCCGACCGTAAACAGACAAGAGGTGGTGTTGCAGACTAAATTCGGAATGAGGCCTAACTCAGAGTACCCAAATGAAGTATGCTGTTTACGTCACCCGTATCAAACTCAGAATATTGTCATATTTGGTGAGCATATCAATGAAATCAGTGTGTGGACGTGACTGGGATCATTCTTTTATGTGGAAGGCAACATCGGACTTAACTTTCACATAGTTTTCTGAACTTTAAAAAGTGAAATGTAACAAATAAATACAAACAGAATATATGAATATGCTGAACTGTTTTTCATTATTAAAATAAACTGCGCCAGCAACTACAGATTTAAGCGGAATTAATATACACGTGTAAACCTTTTAAAGGCAGCAACAAATTGCTCTAAACAGAAACAAGAATTGAAATTCCAGTACGAAATAAAAAAGCTGCATAAAATGAAAACAAAATGTGTTGTACCGGTGTGCTGCTGACACAAGACGTAGTACGCACACGTGTAAACTAACGTAAACATTGAATGGAATTGAAAATATTGGCCCCTATCGCCGCTGATGCCGATCCAGCTGTTTCAGTCAGTCTGCTTGATATCGGACATCAGCATCGGATCAGTGCGTCTCTAGTCCAGTCCAGTGGTACCCAACCTTACTTAATCCTCTTAAGGGTCACGAGATAAACCTGAGAGGTCAGGAGATGATCACTGAGGAAGGAAAGATGTTTTTTATGTGTATTTAGTTTGAATAAAAACATGGAGTCGCTGGTTTAATCTCTAACAATGCATGAAGCGGAGCATAGAAGTAGCATAAAACAGAAATACTCAAGTAAACAAGTATCTTACTCTTGTGCTTCAGTAACTGTTGAGGGTTTCAGTGGTGCCGGTCACGGGACATGATGACATGATGAGGTGGAGTTTGTGGGACATGTCCTCCTGTGTCCCTACATGCTCCTGTGTTGAACGTTGTGCTAATCCGTTCAGGCTTAAGTTGGGCGACAGATGCCTGGCCTGTGCTACCCGGGGCTTTTCTCATTCATCAGTTTTGTGCCTCCTTGCCTCCTTGTCTCCTCTTTCCTCCATCCTCTTGCCTGTGACCTGGAAATTGATCTCAGTGTGCCATCTTGAATGATGTCTCAATTCCTAACATGCACCCTGAGAAGAGAGGAGCGAGGAGAGAGGAGCTGTGAGTGATGATGCACGGCACCAGTGACGTATAAACGAGGCGTGACACGTAACTGATGATGCAGCTGTGCCACAGGTCACATTTAATTGATGGTGCTCTAAATAAGGATGGGAACTGGTACGATTTTATTGATACCAATACCATTATCAGTTGTGCTCATCAGCCAGATTCTTTATCAATTTCCTTATTGATTCCTGATCGTTTTCCTGTCTGGAAAAAAAGTAGACCTTCATGGGTTTTCGGCCTCAATGCAACTGTTCTATTATCTCTGCGTCCGAACACTATGTAGAGGCTGAGAGATATTTGTACAGCATTCGTTTTCATTAGTCAAAGAAAAGGTGTGCTCAGCCAGTCTGCGTGACGCCAATGTAATTATAACATACTACTCTCAGCTGGGAAGCAGTGGTGCTCGTGTGTAGAATGTTTAAGACGTGGCATTCCTGAAATTTAAACCCGTGTTGTGTAGAAAGATGTTTCAGCGTCTTCCAGGTGTTTCCACCCATGCTTGAAATGATCATTTTTGACGTGTTTATGCGTGAAATGAAGCCAGGCTTTCAACAGTTTCTTCCTCTCTGCCGTAACTCCTTCTTTTCTACCAGCGTAGAGGCCAGGGGTGTTAATCACAAGTTTCACCATGATACAGTATTAAATCGATTCTTTGGTCAACTGTTTGATATTAAAGTCTGCCACGATATGTTTTTGTTGCGACTCAGTTCAATGGGCTGTGATCGATATGAGACGATATCAGTAAACAGCTTGTTGTCTTTTTCTCGGCTGCTTATCATTGTCTGCCTGGCGCTAGGTTGCTAGCACTCTTGAATGTTTAGGAAGGAGGTGTGTTTGTGTGGAGATGGTGACACAGATGTGCCATGGGAATTTCAAAATATAGGCTTATCTTAAAGATGACGATATGATTTTTTCTCTTTGCCCTGATAATATTTGATAGTTGATCACTCTTATCGAAATGTTGATTTAGATCGATGTATCATTATACCTCTAGTAGACATATAAGTTTGATATCATCAGAAAAACATGCCTGCGTCGACAAAAGGAATTGATAAGATGGAAAGCACAGGATTCCAATGGATCGGACGGTTCTCAGTTTACATCCTTACTTTAAATTGAGGCTGTGAAGCATGAGTATCTCTTTTTCTTAAATGCCTCTTGCCTTGCCTCCTCTCTCCTTATGTCTCTTCCTCGCCTCTTCCCCTCATATCTCAGGAAGGAGGGACTAAGACATGAGGAAAGGATTCGAGGATGTACAAACTGTGACTCAATGAAGGATCTTAATGGAGCAGGGTGGGACGTAATGAGCTAACATGGCTCAGTGTTTGTAGCAGTGAAACCAGATACAAACTGTGTATAGCTCCTTTTAAATTAGTTGCATTTATCAGTGTTGATATTTTGTTTAGATGTAGCTGCTGTGTTTGTTGACCCCTCTGTAGTTCTCTTAACCTAGTGAGAGATATTGCAGCTGTCAGAACTTCCTGATATGTCGGACTTAACATAGTGAGGCTGAACAGCCTTTAACGCTCGGCTGCTTCTAGTCAAGGTCTAAACGATGTGACCTAAGTGTTGCTTAAGCTCCTCCAAAGGAAGAGGATCCCTCGTGTCTCCTTGGAGACACGTTTAAATGATCGGGACATCCTTGATAATGGCAGACCTTGATTGATTTCCAGGTCGTGGCCCAGAGAACGCAGGAGCGAGGATGGGAGGAAGCATAATTAGCAAACTGAAAAGGATCTGACTCTTTAACTCGCCGTCCTGTCACAGACATCTCGCTCCTTTCTTGCTCGATTGACGGCGATGTTTGTAGAAAGACAGCAGTGATGACGTGCCCAGTCACGCAGGACAAAGAGGCATTGTGTTACTGCGCTGTCACGTCTCTGTCCGCCCAGATTGGCAGCTGATTGCCAGATCAATAAGGAGATGTAGACGCTCAGTTGCCTGTGGAACAAGTAGGTTAGGTGGATATGGTAAAGAGCTCCCTGTGGGCAGGAGAGATGCTTTGTAATAGACCTGGGTCTTCAGATGTTTACACCACACAACAATGTCACATTTCCTGTTTACCTCCCATCATCCAAACAAAACAGGCTCCGGCTTTTTACACAACATTCCTCCTCTTTGCATTGGTTCGTTCTTCTTCCTCAGTCTTTTCTTCTAGAATAATCTCATGGCCAGCTGGCTTCTCCTTGCTCCCACGGTGCCAGTGGTTCAAAGCAAGGCCCCTCGCTGGCGAGGAGCGACGGGGCCAGAGCTCTTTATGTAAAGGCGGTTTGTTAGAAAGAAAGAATGAGAGAGAGAGGGATGAGGAGGAAGAGGCTGAGATAGATTTTGAATGGGCCTCACCTCTGATTCAGTCCAGTTTCTATGAAGATGTACGTATATACTTATGTCCGTATGAAATCAGTTATTGGAGCAAAGTGTTGCCAGTGAACGAGCAGTGCAAATGTTGAATTGTTCATCTACAGTCCAGCTCACAAAAGGCAACGATAAGCAACTGTGTCAGACCAGATTTTCCATTTACTGCTTAATGTCTAGCTGGCTGCAGCTCGTGTGAAATCTCACTCTGAGCGGTTTTATACATCACGACCTCAGGTCCATTACCATGGTCGGCTGCCTCCTCGATGAGCCCTGACTTCGATTGTAGCGGCTGTAGATTGAAATCCTCCCTCGCAGACGTGTGCAGCTCCTAAGGAGTATCTGTGCAACCTGATCGGTAGCTGCAGTCTGCCCTCAAACAAGCTCTGTTGTGTGTTTATCTGTTAAAATGCATCAGGAAGTCTCCCAGTGGCCCACGTAGCAGGAACGCATTCTGTCTGAGCAATGAAATCTCTGAATTTGCATGACAAGGACATTTTATCTTTACCTGCTCAGGGAGGAATATTTATCCTATTCTTCACTGTGATGGAGAAACCTCAGGGATCAATCACGTTCACTCCGTCTCTGCTTAAAGGGGCACTGCGGTGATTTAGTATTGCACTAGTATTGCATGGGCGGCTGTGACTCAGAAGGTAGAGCGGCTCGTCCACTAATCAAAAGATCATTGGTTTGATCCCTGGCTTCTTCATTCCACATGTCGAAGTATCCTTGGACCCTCAAATTACTCCTGATGGCTGCTCCATCAGTGTGTGAGTGCGTATGAATGTGTAGTGGCACCGTGTACGGTGGCCTGTGTGAATAAACAGGTGAATGTGACGTGTAGTCAGTAGACTAGAAAGGCGCCATGTAAAGGCAGGTCCATTTACTACTGACAGATCAATTAAGCAAAGCAAAATCGAAGCAGCCAATATGTCCTGACTTCTTCTCCCCAGTATGGGCCAAGCTCATGAAGAACTGGATGCTACATTTCCTATAATGCAACTGGATCTAATCTATAACTAGACTCTCCCTTCCTCGTCAGTTTCCACAACCATAAATCCCCACCGCCAGTTTGCAAAGCAGGCTTTTTGTTGCAGATGTGTCATAACCCTGATGATGTCATAGTGATGTCATGTTCTCAGACTTGACAAAGAAGACATCTGTTTTCAGGGACTGAGTTGGATGAATCATCTCCAGTAAACTGACATTAATGCATAAAATCTGTGGCTTTTTATGGTTGATTAACCTTCTGATTATTTTTGGTTCACATGATAAATCGTTAAGTCCTCGTGTCTTAAAATGAAGCAATATCTATTTGCCACAAGTTTCCTTTCAAACCAGAACAGGTAACACAACAAACAGCCTAGAGAAAAGATCCCCAAAAAATACAAATATGTGTAGCTGAACCTTATTCTTCTTCTTTGCTGTCAGATTGGTGAGAGGCTGATTTAATATATAAAATGCTTAAAAAAATTAAAAAATGTTAAGACTTGTGTTTGACTTACAGCCTAAAATGCAACCATACAGACTGAATCACAGTGTTTGTTTATAATACCTTATAAAGTCCCTGCGTCATGCACACTAAATGCAACAGTTTTTAAGCTATCAAATTGGTCATGTTTTCTGTCAGAATTTTGTGGGAAACAGTCACCATAGTTTGGTGTTTTTCACGTTGTTTCCCATGTGTGTAGTCTGTATCTGATGTGTTTTGTCTCCCTCCCTGTCAGAGATGTGGTACTGGGTGTTCCTGTGGTGTCTCTTATCATAGCTCTTCGTCCACGGGGCGGTGGGGCTGCTCATGTTGGTCATGCTGCAGCGCCACAAGAGGGGCCGCCTCATCACCCTGGTGCTCGTCAGCGTGGGTTTCCTGGCCTCTCTCTCCGGAGGCGTCATCACCAGTGAGTACAGTCATACACTAATCTTTTTTTTTTTTATTTGTATGGTAATCCCTTTGTTTTTTTTTAGACTGACCTCAGCAACGTTCAGCATCCAGTCATCCAGAGGGAGACGGGAGGTGACAGGGAGGGAAAGAGAGCGGGATGGAGGGAGTTTGTGTGTCAGACAGAGGAAGACGGGAGATGACAGTGTTTTCTTGTTTACCTTTCTTTTTTGTTTATGAAGCACAGGAAGTGTCGATAATGTTGAGTGATGTTGAGAAAATCAAATATCTCATTGTTTTTGGATCGATCCAGCCCCACAGTTTAAAACATAATTTCAGGGTGGTTATTGGTGCCTTTACACCGTTTGTACACCTAAGAAAAGTAACGAGGAAACAATATAAGTGTATAAATGTAGCCTCTGAAGAAAGGTGGTATTTCAGCTCTGTCACAACATTACACTGGAGCTGGGAAATGTTTGGAAACTAGTGCCAACATGATACCTGCAAGGCTGGATTACAAATTGGGCAAAGTGGGTTCAGACCCTCCGGGGACCCAGACGAATTAGTTTAATCCATTTCTGTTAATACTTAATGCAGCACTCAGTCACAATATAAAGTGAAATAACAGGAGCCTTAAAGAGGCACTTCAGCCGTTTTACACATTAACATCAGTTTACTGAGCACAGCCAGCACCACTCTTTGAAATCTGAATTTGAATTATGTTATTATGATGCCATCAAGTTGCATTGTGGGGATTGTAGGGTCCAGTGTTAATGGACCTTGCGCCAAACAAGAAACTAAAAGTCAGGACATTTCAGTCTCTGCTGTATCTATTTTGAAATATGCCCTTCCTGTGTGCTTCGATGATCACAGCAAGTATCCCAAATTCAACCAATTCGACCTTGCAGTTTTGTCTGATCACCATAACTTCTCTGCAACTTAACCAGTCATTGTAGTTTGCCATGAGTGTGCCCATCATAGCAGTTCCCCCCAAACTCACTTCCTTGTTCCTGTTTGTGGAGATGCGGACATGCAACACGAACGTCTCATATGCACCAACAGAAACTACTGCTGAAGACCGTGCAAGGCAATTCCCTGGTGTTCTGCACAAAGCGAGGGTAAACTGTTTTGCGCTCTGGACACAAACAACATCGACAGAAAAACACTTTTCTACCACAACTCACACCCACAGAGAGACTGAAACCTGTGGACACCAGACGAGACAAGTCACCATGACAGAGTTTGTTGCACCCAGATCTTTAGTGTAGAATCAATCACAGATTCAGAACAGTGCAGTTTTACTCTCACTGGAAAAGTTGCCTTCACTTTTTTAATGAATTATACAAAAATAAATTGCAACTTACTCCTGTAACAGTCCGAACATTCTGCACATGTGTAACTCAGAGGAGATGAGAGGGAGGCAAGATGGCTCACTCGTTAGCTGCTTCCAGAAACTATATGTTGTGTAGTCATGTTTGCTGGGCCACTCCAAGGTTGCGTCTGGGCCAGATGTGGCCCGCAGGCCACCAATTTAATAGGCTTGCTGTACTGTATGTATTATAATATGGCAGTTGTAAGCAAGATCACACTTCAAACAGTCAGTTTGAACTATATGTGATACAACTGAAAGTCCCAAAATTATAAAGTAGAAAAATATGGCACACAACTAAAATAATAAATACTGTGTCCCTGCTCTACTCTTCATTTTCTGTCTGCATCTTGTCACATTTTTATTGATATTTGTTTACCTGAATGCAGCAGATAATATTTAAACCTTGCTTTGTCTTTCATTACCTTCCGCTCACTGTAGCAGAGAGTGATCACAGGGTGTGTAAATAGACTTAAATCTATCTGAGCGTAGGGCAGGAGCTTTTCAGGGCTCAACTCAATGAATCACTCTCCATCATAGATGCAAGCTGGTCCCCAAAATAGAAAGACACTTTATTATTAATGTGGAGCAATCAGGGAGAGCAGACTATTGACTGTGAGCACACACACACACACACACACACACACACACACACACACACACACAC
>JAPZEB010000008.1:6106478-6121011 GCA_029783705.1 Chaetodon striatus | reverse complement strand
TTTGAGAGAATTTGGCTTTCCCCTGCCTGGCTTAACAATGCTGTCTATGGCCATGTGTAAATCTGTCCTAAAACCACTTTAAACGTTTGTTTTCAAAGCCATTAAACTCATCGAGTGGTCAGTGGTGTTCGTTGATGTTCCCACATAAAAATCGTAGCAAAAAAAAAAAAGGTTTGGTGTCATAAAGGTGGTCTTTGATGATGAGGGCATTTCATACTGCTCTTCACTCCAGGCTGAGTGGGCATACACACTCGCACAATCCTGAAACACTGCAAGTGGGCTAACCCCGACTTTAGCCAAGTGTTTGCTAGCCCTGCAAGGGCTATTTTACGGCTAGTGACGGTGACGAGCGGGGCATTTTATTTAAAGTCAAATGTTTTTCAACTCTCATTTTCAGTTGGAAAAACAGATAAATAATCACAGAAAACATTCAATTTGGGATTTTATCCAAGTGCTCTGGAGCAGGGCTAGCCACAATTTGGGCAGGGTTATCCCCTGAAAATGGAGCTAACCCAAGGCTAAAAGTTGCCAGTGTCAATGGTATGGTCCTTGGTTTCTGGCTAAGTTAGCCCAGGGTCAACTCTGAGGCTAAGGATAGCCTGAACGAAGACAATGCATTGGGAAGAGTCCTTTAAGTTATGTCATGTGTTTCCAGCAGCAGGACAGGCATGTTACAAACTTCCTATAAAGTGTCCTTCTCACTCTGTAAATTATATTGTTTGCATCAATTGTTGACAGTTTGTTTACAGCCATTTTGCATAATTAAACATTCAATCATATAGGACCTCCTGACTTCTCAGAGCTGCCCCCGTCACGCTGACCGCTGAGCCACTCGCTGCTATTGTCTTATTGATTCCTCCACAGGAAATACTCAAGGAGTTGAGCGGGAGTGCAGACAAGGGGATCGCATGCTTGCTTTGAAAAAAACCCACCCCTTCAACAATGGCTGGAGCCGAGCCAAGTCCTTTGACCCTGCTGATCACTTCACATTATTGACCTTGCCTTTGTGCTCGCTGACTTGACTCCAGTTGCTCATAATGTACAGTGTATAAAGCACAGACAACAAACAGCGCCTGCCGCCTAGATGAAGCTGTGATCTCCGTCTGGGTTTCCTCCGTCCCCTGTAATATCCTAAACATGGAACATATTCTCCAACAGGGTCAACACAATGAAATCCGAGTAAGACCGGGGTGTGCTCAGAGTCAAGAGAATGCCAAAAATGTTATTTATTTCTTTATAGTTTTCCAGTGGCTCCAAATTTAGGTGTGTTGATGTGATTTCACAGGTCACAGTTTTGGCCTGATAATTATTCTGGTGATGGAGGGATCACAAGAAAAACAGAAGCTGGTGGCACCCAATGTGTTGTTGAATAATTTATAATAGCTGAAATACTTTAAAATGTGATGTCGTTGAAGTGAAAGATGATTTACAAATAATGAAAGAAGCTGAAACAGCAGCAAGAGAGGCAAGCTTAAGGTGAAGCAACTGATTCACTGAAAGGAGCTGAAGTGCAAGTTTTGGAAAGGAGTTGAGATGTAGATGTCGATGTGTAGGTGATAACTTCAGCTGCGTCAACACTTTCAGATGAAATCCTAAAAGAAATAAGTGCAAGTTCAATTGTGAAAGCTACAAGACAATGTCTGTTGAAGTGTTGCCTGAAGTGTAAGCACTGAAAGCAGCTGGAGTAAATTCTGTATTAACAGGGAAAGTTTTGGGAATTTGAAGGGCTGAAGAGGGCTTTGAAGTGTCTGTGTGGAACTACTGAAAGGAGCTGAAGTGTGAGTCAAAGACAGAAATGTGTACTAATGAAAGCAGTTAAAATGGGATGCAAAGCAGGAAAAAACAGGTTATATTTGATGGTGAATCTAAATAATGAGGCATGTTGGGTAAAATTGGTGCTCTGGACAATATCAAGGCTGCCACCTCTCAGGCACTGACCAGACTGCAGTCAGGTGCACCCTGTCAGGTGCTTCGGCAGCGTGCCAAACACACTTGATAATCAGTGGGTAGGCTGCATGTGGGAGGAACGCAGAGTTCTCCCCATCATGACGCACTTACAGTTCGGAAATCCTGTAGAGTGGATTTCCAAACTGGGGCCTAATAAATTTTTAAATAGAGGAAACAGGACAGAATTATTTTTAAACTTCAGTTTTGAACCCGAGCAGTCTCTATCACATCATAACAGCCACACGTGTAGGCCACCTGTATTAAAGCCTACTTCAAGAAGTGGAGCTTCAGATGACATTTTTGGCAACTTCGTACAATAAAAGATGACGCACACAACCCTGATGTTTAGGATGAAGCCACTGGGTGACTGACAGGAGCGATGGGTTCAGAGGGAGTTATAGACTGAATCCCAATGTTTGTTTACATTAACTCCTGGGTAGAAAATACCCACGTCATGTACATTAAATAAAATGGCGCTGAGCAAACGCTGCCTCAGCTGGTTCGTTTTTAGCCACCTAAAAAAGTCAGTGTCAGTTAAGTGTACACTGTATTAAAAGTAGTTTCACTGCTTTACCTCCCCATTAAATAGCCCTTTACACAAAGGAACACAACTAAAAGCTACCAAACTCCAATGACAAAATAATAATTTTACATCGCAGGACACGGGAGTTGCTGGTCTACTGCTGCCTCTGTTAGTTAGTGTGTGAAAATATTTCAAATCTAACTGGTTTAGCTGGTTTTCTAATTATAGTTGATACATTTGAATCAGATATGTTAGACTCTTAGGAAACAAGACAATAAAAGTAAAGTAACTGAAATCAGATTACAGGAAATGTGGTCACAATTAATACAATTGATTTAAAAGTCATCTCTTCTTCCTGTCTCCCAGGCAGTTTTGTTCTTGGATTTTAAATGGTGATGATGAGGAGGAGGAAAAATAGCCCCTCTCTTTGACTCCATTGTTCTGCAGAGCGTCTGCTGGACCCTTCCCTGTAGGAACAATGTGGGATCCCCCACTGGGTTCCTCCTTCGTCGATGATTACTTTATGATGAGGGACTATTGTCTCGACCAACAGTGGTCGCATGCGAGCGACAGTGTGACAAACATCAGCAAACACCCGATCCTCCGGCTCTGACGCCAGACAGGAAGGACCGGGAACTTTGATGAATGAGGCGGAATTCAGGAAACAGTAAATCTTAAATATGGGGCCTAATGAAGTTTTAATAATTAGGACTTCTACAAACCCACATTCGTCAGTGCACATGTGATACTTGGCTCTTTGACATCCGTTTGTTTTCATTTGCTGAGGACAGCCTGTTTGTGCTGATGTACTAGCACTTTAAAAATGTATTTATGTATTATGACATCTACCTCACCACATCTGCTAGAGATCAAAACAGATTTTGGACCTCATCTTTTATCTGACAGTTTTCATTTATCTTTAAACAATGAGTTTACAGCCTCACTGAGCCGCTGTCTGCAGAAAACAGAGCCATGACAGCAGTTAAGTAAACATTATATAGATTATAAATGGCAAGTAACAACCAGCTGTGAGATCTCACAGTCCTCTATAGCAGGTCTCCAGAATAACAAATGGACTTGGACAGTCTTTCAAAGCTGCAGCATCAATTGTTGTTCTCCCTAAAAGCCACAAGAGAGCAGCATCACATCCCTCACTGTGTGGCTGCCGGCTGTCCACACATCACCCACTGGGATCCCCACAGTGATTCATCCTCCGAGCCGCTGGGACTGACGACTGAGTCAGAGAGCCCATCACTCATTTAGCCGGTCAATAGCCGATCCAAGCAGTGATGATCCCCCGTAAATCGAGGCATTAGCTTTTATATTCACCTGTGGCACAGCGGGAGTGATGGCCTGCTCTGAAGCGTCTCGCTGAGCTGTGGCACAAACTGGGGGAATGATTGGAAACACAAACAGAGAGACTGGTCTGCAGGAGGTGCACTGTCTTTTCTTTTTAGTTTTACTGGTTTTATTTTATTATTCATCCACGGAAAAAATGTACTAAAGCACTGTACTTAAATACTATTTTAAGGTACGTGTACTTTACCAGGTTTTTCCATGTCATGCTATATAATACTTCTGCTCCACTACATTGCAGATGGAAATATATATATATATATATATATTTACTCTATTACATTTATTTGACAGCGCGAGTTACTTTAAAGATTCAGATAATGCATACAAAATATAAATTAACTAATAAATTATGATGTGTTATTATAGATTAGGATACCAACAGTGTATAAAATAGTTAAAATTAGCTCCACACGTATCAGTTGCATCATTGAAATAATGAACACATTAATACACAATACATATAATCACCATTCTGCATGAGTACTTCTAATGGGCACTTTAGGCTGTATTTAAAAGCCAGTACTTTTACTTAAGATTTTGAAAGCTTGAATGATTTTGAAAGATAAAAAGGACTTTATCTTGTAACAGAGTATTCATACACTAGTATCGTTACTTTAATTATAAAAGGCAAGGCAAGACATGATAAAGTACAAAAGAAACATTAAGTAAAACAACATTTTGATACAATTTAAAAACAGTAGTAAAGAGCCAATAAATTCAAGCTAAAATAGAATAAGTATAAATTACAAGAATAAAAGTTACAGTGAAGTGTAAGAAATCAGTAATTATTTGATTTAATACAGCCTCCTGCAGGCAAGTAAAAGATCTGAGTACTTATTCCACCTCTGACAGCCACCACAAGGTATGTAAAGTAGATGTTACAGTTGACTGACAGGTAATTATCCATCCGTCCATCCATCCATTATCTGCAGATAGACCCAGGTATCCTGTGCAGGGCCCCAGAGGGCTGCAGTCTATCAAAGCTCACATTAGGGGTGAGAGGACGGGTCCCTCTGGACGGGTCACCAGTCAATCACAGGCTGATACATACAGGCAGACAACATTCACTCACACAGGCAGGTTAGAGTCTCCACTTCTCCGAGCCAACATGTCTGTGTATTGTAGGAGAACCTGAAGGAAGCTTAGACAGGTAATGAGAGAACATGTAAACTTCACAGACAGGGACCACAGCCAGTACTTAATGTAAATTGGGTTCAAGTTCACCGAAGGAGTAATTAGTTGTTATAATTGGAATTGAGATCCCCTCTTAATGTAATCTCACTGTTAGGAATGAGGGACATTTTGTGTAAAAATGCATATTAAAATTCATCTGTAGCTAAATGAGGCTTCAGAATTAAACAAATTTTGTATTACCATCTCAAAATTTTGTAGCACAAAGACATTAACTTTGTAGCATACCCACTTTATATGCAGCAACCCAATCGCCAAAATAAATGTTGGCAGTGTACATTTCTACAGACCATGACTCATTAGCATTTGTATCTTATTATGTTGTGTATACGTTGGACCATTGCATTTCTTTATGCTCTAATAACGCAGTGGTTAACGTGGTTAGGTTTAGGCACAAACATACTTGGTTATGGTTTGGAAAAGATCATGTTTTGGCTTAAAATAATCACTTTTGTGTCACAATCCCTGCTGAATATGTAGTGATGTCTTGGTAAAACAACAATCACTTTTCATGGCACTATCCCAACATCAAATCCAACATGTCACACAGGGTACATCACTAGCATAGCATGCTACACATACTAGCATGCTATGCTATATTGATATTACAAGAAGTCAGTGCTGACTTTGAGATACGAACACAAGTCTCCTGGGGGAAAGTCCTGTGTTTGTTTGTCCCATTCACATATATATAGAGGCTTCTTTAATATTAGTACAACTTAATGTGGACTTGTTATGCTACGTCATGTCACTCCCTCTTCCGCTCCTATAATAATCATTCTGGCCACTAGAGGGTGGTGCCTTATAATGAACACATGTACGGGTTGGAAGAACCTGCCTGCACAGTTGACCTATGTGGTTGTTTTTCCAGCAGCTTGACAGTCATCTCACCTAGATGTCAACCTATCCACCATCTCCTCCACCTCTCAATGACAAAGTCAGCTCATATTCTACATCTCTTTGGAAACATTACAACAACAACATATGTATGAGATGGACAAATGTGACATGTCTGTGGTTAGCAGAAATGTTCAATGCCAGCACCTTCTGGTGACTGGTTGTCATCTGGTCCATAGAACATATTTTAGGATCTCTCACCTAAGTGGAATTACACCACACTTTCAAAAACTCGACTGAAAAATTTTCCACAGGGGAGAAAAACATGCAATGCTGTATTATTTTTGTAAATTTTTGACGGAGATTCTTTGTCTCTTCTGATGTTGACTCCTCTAGCACCACCATCAGACCAAGCTGTTACCTGCATCCTACAGTGTGCATTCCTGTTTCACTGGCTTTTCTCTTGGGAAACACAGTGACATAAGACATATTTTAAAAAAGTTAAGCTCATAAAACAGCAGTTTGAAAAGAACATCCAGCCAAAGACACTTTAAATGAACAGTATCGTCCAGGAACAACAGGATGTGAAGTATAAGATGTTTTGTTGGGGGTTTTTTTTGCCTCTAAAACCTTTTGGCAAAGACGTTCACAGCTGCGGAAATGTCATCCATCCTTTGAGCTTCTTCTTTCTCTTTTGATAGGACTTTGTTTCTCTCCCCTTTCAGATGGACAAAGCGATTTGACGTAGTGATAAGAATCTCTATCAGATGTGTTGTGTCTGTTTGAGGATGACACGTTTTACCCAGTGTGATGATAAGACAGAACACGTCTCACAGCCCAGATAGCATCGCGCTGCACAGCGAGCATGTCGTATGCTTTTCAGACACAAGACTAAAGGATTTCCTCCCTCATCCACTCCAGCGCTGTGTTATGTAATGTGTTCAGTTAGAACTGCAAACTGTCTGGTGGATTCCTGATCCAAATGAGTTGTGCTATAAACAAGCTTCATCCTCATCAATAATGGATTCCCACTGTAAAAACGTTTGTCGTCCCTGCTCTTCAGGACCGCTTCGTCTAACCCGACATCCTCCCAGAACAGTTATGTAACACCAGGGCCGGGTTTAGAAACTTGTGAGGGTGGGGGGGCAAGACGTGGGCACTAAAAGGGGGGCACATTTGTAAAATGAATGAACAATGTGTAAAGACTGGTTCCAGTCGTGGTTCCAGGCAAATATAAACTTTGTGGTCGTTGTTTGCATGTCTTTTTGGTGGTTTTGTGTCACTTTGTGGTTGTTGTTTGCATCTTTACAATTATATTATGTGTCTTAGTTATCATTTTGCATCTCTTTGTGGTTGTTTTACATCTCTCTGTAGTTCTTCCGTGTCTCTTTGTCGTCATTTTGCATTTTGTGTGACTTTGTGTTCAATTTGTATCTCTACGATCATTTTGCATCTCCTTGTAGTTTTGTGTCTCATTGTGGTCTCTTTGCATCATTATGATCGTTTAGCATTTTCTTGTAGTTTTGCGTCCTTGTAGTTTTGTGTCACTTTGTGGTTATTTTTTGAACCCCTACAATCATTTTGCTTCTCTTTTTAGTTATTTTGCATCTTTTCGTAGTTGTTATGTGTCTCTTTGTCTCTTTTTCATCAGTGTGTTTTTGATTTTCATCTCTTCAAGTATTTTGCATGTTGTTGTGGTAGTTTTGCATCTCTTAGGTCTTTTGCGTATCTTTGTGGGGGTTTTGTCTCACCTTGTGGTCATTTTTTGCATCTCTGTGTAGTTGTTTTGTATTTCTTTGTTGATGTTTTGCATCTGTTTGTGGTTGTTTTCCATCACCTTCTGTTTGATTGGAATCTCTACAATTGTTTTGCATCTCCTTGTGGTTTTGCGTCTCTTTGGGGTTGCCTTACATCCCTGCCATCATTTTGCATCTCTTTGTATGTGTTTTGTGTCTCTTTGTAGTCTTTTTGCACCGCTACGAACTATTTGCCTCTCTTTCTTGTTGTTTTGCAGCTGTCTGTAGTTGTTTTGTGTCTCTTTTGTGTCTTTTTAATGATTTTTTGCATGTCTTAGTGGTCGTTTTGCATCTCCTTGGTCGTTTGCATGTCTCTGTGGTGCTTTTGTCTCACTTTGTGGTTGTTTTTTGCATCTCTATAATCATTTTGCATCTCCCCATGGTCGTTTTGCATCTGTGACTTTGTGTTTGATTTGTATCTCTACGATCATTTTACATCTCTTTGTAGTTTGTGTAGTTTTGTGTCACCTTGTGGTCATATTTTGTACCACTGCAATGATTTTTCCTCTCTTTTTTGTTGTTTTGCATCTCTCTGTAGTTGTTTTGTGTCTCTTTATGTCTTGTGTGTCACTGTGTGTTTGATTTCCATCTCTCTGATTATTTTGCATGCCTTAATGGTCGTATTGCATCTCTTTGGTCTTTTGCATGTCTTTGTGGTGGTTTTGTCACGCTTTGTGGTCATTTTTTTTTCATCTATATGGTCATTTTGCATCTCTTCATGGCTGTTTTACATCGCTCTTTAGTTTTGAGGCTCTTTGTTGTTGTTTTGCATATCTACGATCATTTTGCATCTCCTTGTAGTTTTGCATCTCTTTGTTGTTTTGTATTTCTTTGTCGTCGTTTGCATCTCTTTGTGATTGTTGTGTATCTCCCTGTGGTTGTTTTGTGTCTTTTCATGGTTGTTTAGCGTCTCTGCAATAATTCTGAATGTCTCTTCGTTGTCATTTTGTGTCCCTTTTGTGGTAATTTTTGTGTCTTTGGGGTCCCTTGGCCTGAACCTGGTAGTAAGTAAATGATCTAATCCATGATAGTTACAAGCCAACTACCTTTTACTGTCTGACACCAGTAAGGGAAATACCAGGAGTAGCCAATCAGATTCCCGGGGCCTCAACCATCCCTTGCCACCCTCTCAACCCTCCTTTCTGTAGACGGTAAAATGCCACAGACAGGGAGGATGGCCTTCTTCAGGAAGGAGGGGACAATGTTGGACCCCTATCAGGCCCCCTGCAGACCTGCCTGCCCGCACCTCGGCCTTCCTGCCAGGCCCAGCTTTTGACATTTTGATTGAGCACACCGAGTCGGTGGCGGTAACAAACCACTGCTGAGATGTCGCTGCTGATTTGGGCTTTGTCTGCCATCCTGTGACTTTCACTAAGAGAGGGGAGGGACAGGAGCACTTTATCCCGGCCATTACTCGCAGTTTGCTGGCTGGGACGCTGACCTTTCCACCAGTGTTGGTTTGGAGGTAAATGCTGATTAGCGCAGTTGTACTGAGCAGGAATGTGACAGTGATGTGCCGGCAGGTGTGAACTGAGCCTGCAGGTTGCTGAGCACCGGATGAGAGAGTTTCAGGCAGGTGTAGAGTTATGTAATGAAACATAATGCTGGATTTGTGCTGACTGCAGTCTCTTAAAATAGTGACTATGCACCAAATATGATCAGCTCTTGTCAGAGACACTGTAGGGAGGGGACGGAGTAGAGAATACTTTATTGTATGTTTGCAACGTCTGTAAGATAAGCCACTTTTTATTTCCAAGCTATTATACACTGGATAATCACATGATCACAGACACAGGAATAAATTGACACGTAGGGAGCTATTTGTGAGGGCAAAAATGTAAATTTTGAGATTATCCTTACAGATATCAGCACATAAATAACTGCAAACTCTAACACCTCAAGATGTTCACTAATCATAAGGCAGTAAATAAGTCTATATAATGTCTTTTACAGAATGTGGATTTCATTTTAACCATTTGTTTTTAAAATCTGTCTCACAGGTGTCTCCACTTTATCTAAAATCTCGAAACTTAGATAGCTATCTGATAGCATTGTCATTCCTGAATGAATATACTGTATATGATTATAGGTAGTGTGCTCCTCCCACTGTCTTGTCCTGGCTAACCTCAGTAGATGATTGGTTGACAGTGGAGGGTGGTCAGCTGATTAAGCTCACCTGGGCCCTTGGCTGTAACAGCTGGCCCATGTGCATCCTCCTGGTGTCTCTTCCAAAGGCTGACACCTCTGCAGCACATCCATGGCTCATTTGAGATAACGTCAGTTGTTGTTTTAAGTAAACCTCTTGCATGGTGTCCCTTCTTGTCACATTCCCTGAGCCTGTTTGTGACAGCAGCTAATATTTTTTTCATGGGATGTGACGTAAAGGTTTTTGGCTTTTGATTGGAAATCATATGACTCAGAATTATGCCTCCTGGAGTTATGTTATCATGACAGAACAATATTACTACAAGGTCCTAGTGGCTGTTCTGGAGCTTTTAACCATGTTACACAATGCTCCTCAGCAGATGAAGTTCAGCTAAAGTTGCCATTAATGCTCAAAGTTCTGTTTTTCTGTGAACTTTAAGACATGACAGCTCAATCATGTAGTCATGATCATTTCTCGCATGAAGCAGATGCATTTTCTGTATTCTAGAATAGTTTAATAAATTATTATTTACCTTTTATAGAAAATAAATTCTCCTGAAAGTGATTTAAGGTCAGAAAAAGCAGACAAATTATGAAACACAATTATGTATTAGTTCAAAGCTCTAAAATTCACATTATGTATCCAAACCTATCGCCAAAAAAAATATGGCAGCGTAACGTTTCTCCAAACCACGTTACACTTGTACGTTATATTGCAGCAGATACGTTGAAACTTTATGTTTCAACAACACTGTGGCTAATGTGTGGTTAGGTTTAGGAACAGCTACTTGGTTATGGTCAGGAAAATATCATGTTTTGGCTTCAAATCCCTTCCTGTCTCCAGGAAGTTACAACATTTTGAGGGAAATGATGAGCACATTGCATTTTCTTTCAACATAATGAATTGCTGCTTATCTTGCAAAAATGTTGTTACTGATCACATAGGCAAAATGTTCACTGGCAGCATATTCCAATACAGTATCCATTCGTTATGACTAACTCATTATTCTTTTATTATTACCTTTTTATTAACATTTACCAAAGTCACAATCTTTTCTAACCATTACCAAAGTGTTTTCATTTCATTTCATAAGACAAGAGTCTGGATGTAAACCTAAAGATCCGGTTTCAAGGTCCTGCAGTTTGTACGCCCACCATCCTCCCCGACCCCCTCCTTGCGAAGCCTACGCGTTACAAGGATGTAGTGTTTCGTTATCTGACAGAAACATTGTATCTGATCATAATGCTGATAGTGGTTATGTTTCCACAACAACGAAATTAAGAAAACAGTTTAGTAACTTACAAACATAATTTCTGGTACACAGAGTTAAAAATACCTGTTTTTCGTGGCAATGAGAAAAAAACAGCGAAGGTGTGATTTTAACACCCACATTTAGTGACTAAAAGCCATCAGAAAAACAGTAATGACTCACTAAAACACAACCGTTTTTGTTGTTTGTTGTTCTTGAACAGTTGCCTGCTGCATGAGGAGCATCTCACCTGGGTGAAACAACACCCACCATCCCCTCTTTCTCCACATGACAAAGTCAGCTCATACACCGCATCGCTTTAGAAATGTTAATATGGATGTAAATGTATTTGTGGGTTGCAGAAACTGGTGGCGAAGCTAATGCATGTTGAACTTGCAGTGTGAAGCAGCTTTGTTTTTTTTCTTCTAAAACAGTTTTATCTTTTGAAATAATTTGGCTCAGTGACTAAAAATGCCAAAAACTTGCTCCCTCATAATTAGGCCTGCTTGCTTTTTGTGTTCAAGGGCTCCAAAAAACAAATTGTTGCTATTTTAACACAGAGTTTATGTGATGTTGTTTTTTTTTTTTACACCCCAATGCCTGTGATTGAAGTGAACAGCACTTGGAAGATTGACGTAAACAATCAATACTATCCGAGGATCAAAGGTTGTAGAGGAGATTCCTGGAAAATACGCTATTGATCTTTTTCTCTTATTATTTCAGCCATTGTTTGTATGGAATAAAATGATCCTACACGAGGCTGATTAACCCTTGTTATAGTTAGTATCAGCATCATTCTGAAAAAAATGTCTTTGGTTTGGGATGAAGAAGATGCAGTGGTACTTTAACAACACTGTACAGTTGGGAAAATCTCTAAACTAATACTCTTTCTTCCTTTTCTTCTTCTTCTTCTTCTTAGAAATAGGCGATGGGTGGGTGGGCAGATTGTGGGGTAAAAATAAAGAGCAAAGAGAATGAGTCACCGTTCCCTCAATCCCAGTCTGGATATAAATACATCCACATAGACACACGTATACTCATACGCTTCTCCACGCGTGGCTGACATTACATAAGACGGAGCGTGGGAGGTGTGATGCGAGGCATGTATAATTCATCAATGTGGGACTCAACTGAGGGGTAGCTCTTATACCCAAGTGAGCCCCCGACCACATCACCAGTGTTTTTTGGGTTGAATTATGATGCTCGATTATGCGCGGACGAACCTGCGAATGAAGACTTGAGTGTTTTAAATCAGTCAGTGGCAGGGGTGAGCGTGAAGCGACAGACGGCCCAGAGGCTGCGGAGCAGAGCAGTTGTCAAATATGACAGGAAGTGAGGAGAAAGATCAGATTGTCACAGTGTTGGAGCAGAAGTGGAGACACGGGGATGCACTGAGAAATCTCCCAGGATTTGGAGGAGGGTAGTTTTACTTCACATCAAATATACCAGAGTCAATTCAATTTGAATTCATTTTGAACCAGCAATAACTGATCTTTAGCCGCAGCTGTAAAACTACTATATGAAATAATGGATGTAGCTGCCATAATGTCACTCATTGGTTTGTGGACTTTTGTTTTTAAAGCCTTGAGTTTGGAATTTTGGCTGTCGCCATCTCGGATTTTTGGAGCCAGAAGTGACTACAATTGGAGCAGAGGGTGGGGATAACCCTAACGCTAGCTACTAGCTTGGTTAGCATGGTGCAGCTACCATATATAAGTGTAATAACAGTAATTTTCATTTAAAAAACAGGCTTAAAACCATTACATCAAAATGTACTTACTGGAATAACTGAACATCTGACTCCTTACAGCAGTGGTTCCAAACTTGTTTCCTTCACAGACCCCTTTTCTATCATTGAGTAAACTGACGAGCCCTAAGTGACACTAACAGTACTGGAAAACTGAATAACTGCAGGAAGTTTGTGTTAAATGAACATCAAACTCTTGAGCAGATTATTTATTGCAAATACTGCATCAGAAATACGTTTTTGTAAGTTTCAAGGTTCAAGGTTTATTGTCATATGTAAGAATACAAAATACAATGTATAAATACAATGAAATTCATTGTGCTCCGAGCACTCTCCGCCTAAGACACAAAGACACATTTAGGTAAACAAAAAAAAAACAAAAAAACACAAACAAACAATAAAGTGCATAACAAGTGACAGTGCATAGTGCAAGGTAAGTCAGATGTTCAGCAACCTGACTGCCTGGGGAAAAAAACTGTTACTGAGATGGGTGGTATGTGATGTGATGCTCCGGTAGCGTTTTTTTTTGGAAGGCAGTAGTTGGAACAGTGTATGGGCGGGATGGCTGGTGTCTTTAATGATGTTGTGGGCCTTTTTCTTACAGTGAGTGGTGTAGATGTTATGGAGGTTTGGTAATTCTGTGCCTATGATTTTAGCTGCTGTCTTTACAGTTCTCTGCAGCCGTTTACAATCCTGAGCAGTCAGGTTGCTGTACCACACTGTGATGCAGCCAGTCAGAACACTTTCAATTATACAGCGATAAAGTTCACAAGGCTCTTGGTGCTTAAGCCAAATTTTTTGAGGCGCCTCAGAAAGTACAGTCGCTGCTGTGCCTTCTTGAGGATGCAGTCGGTGTTAAAGGACCATGTGAATGTGTCTGTGGTGTGTATGCCCAGGATTTAAAGTTGTCAACTATGTCGACAGATGACCCGTTGATGGAAATGGGGGTGTGGATGCCTTTGGACCTTTTAAAGTCGACAATGATTTCTCTGGTCTTATTGATATTAAGAGAGAGGATGCTGTTATCGCACCATAGGGTTAGATCTTCTATTTCTCTCCTATAGGCCCTCTCGTCACTGTCTGTTATTAGTCCGATCACTGTGGTATCATCCACAAACTTAATTATACTGTTATTCTCAGATCTGGCGACACAATCAAACGTGAATAGACTGCACAATAGGGGACTGAGGCAGCAGCCTTGGGGTGCACCGGTTCTGGTGAGGATTGTGGATGAAGATCTGTTACCAATGTGCACAGATTGGGGCCTGCCCATCAGAAAATCTAATAGCCAGTTACAGATGGGGCTGCCCAGACCAAGGCCACTGAGTTTCAACACTAATTTAGATGGCACAATAGTGTTGAATGTGGAGCTATAATCAGTGAACAGTAATCTGACATAAGAGTTTTTCTCTTCTAGGTGTACCAAAGCGGTGTGCAAAGCAATAGAAATAGCGTCGTCCACAGATCTGTTTGAACAGTAAGCAAACTGTAATGGATCAATGCCAGCAGGAATGATGCTTTTGATATAAGATATAACCAGTTTTTCCAGACATTTCATAAAAACAGAGGTCAAAGCAACCGGTCGGTAATCATTAAGACATGTGACAGGTTTTTTCTTGGCAATGGGCACAATTATGTTTTTTTTAAAACATAAAGGCACTACACACAATGACAGAGACAGGTTGTAAATGTCAGTATAGACCCAGGACAGCTGGTCGTAGCATGTCTTAAGGACACG
>JAPZEB010000008.1:6090546-6106378 GCA_029783705.1 Chaetodon striatus | reverse complement strand
CTTTACTTTTTCTAAAATGTGTGGCAGTTACAGCCAGTTCTCACATAAGCTGTCTTTTTCACACAGTCGGGGGCATGCTGTGATGAATTACAAAGAAGAAACGGAACAATAAAATCAACAGGAAATTTTGACAGCTTGATGAGATTGCATTTAATACCTGGTATTCATTTGCTGAACCAAAATCTTGCAATCCCTACAGAGTAGGTTTGACTTTAAAAGCTAGCAGCAATAGGAAACTCTTGGTGTAACATTCTGAGGGCTAAAGAACTTATCACACACAATCTGTCAAATTGCTTTATGAATAAATGAATTCTTACCACAATGTAATTGTTTGGAAGTACAGCTGGATGCCTTCTGCTGTAACAGACTAGTTTTCTAATTTTAAGACTTTTGGGTAGTCTCAAAGTGGAATCAAAGTTTTTTTTGGTGTGAGCCAAAATGTATGCTGACATTAATATTGGACAATTATGAATAAATGCTAACGATACGATGCCTCACACAAGGGGCACCGTTTGTTGAGACCTTACTTGTAATAAGTCTCCAATTATTGGGAACTTGTGGTTCAAAGTATCAAAATGGCTATCGGAAATAATTATTAATAATGTCACTTAATTTATATTAAAAAAATTTGTGGGGCACCATTCCCGAAAAAGTAAAAATGACAGCCAGTTAATGATATCAGTAGGACTCTGGTTATAGTTATTAAGTTAACTATTAATCAAAGTTGCCAAATCAATAGTAAAGGCAGAAGGATTTTGGAGTTCTTGACAAAGCAGAGGATAAGGTTCAAGGTTCAAGGTTTATTGTCATATGTAAGAACACAAAATACAATGTATAAATACAATGAAATTCATTGTGCTCTGAGCACTCTCCGCCTAAGACACAAAGACACATTTAGGTAAACAAAAAAAAAAAAACAAAACCCACAAACAAACAATAAAGTGCATAACAAAGTGACAGTGCATAGTGCAAGATAAGTCAGCTGTTCAGCAACCTGACTGCCTTGAGAAAAAAAACTGTTACTGAGATGGGTGGTATGTGATTTGATGCTCCGGTAGTGTTTTTTGGAAGGCAGTAGTTGGAACAGTGTATGGACAGGATGGCTGGTGTCTTTAACGATGTTGTGGGCCTCTTTCTTACAGCAAGTGGTATAGATGTTATGGAGGTTTGGTAAATCTGTGCCTATGATTTTAGCTGCTGTCTTTACAGTCCTCTGCAGCCGTTTACAATCCTGAGTCAGGTTGCCGTACCACACTGTGATGCAGCCAGTCAGAACACTTTCAATTATACAGCGATAAAAGTTCACAAGGCCCTTGGTGCTTAGGCCAAATTTTTTGAGGCGCCTCAGAAAGTACAGTCGCTGCTGCGCCTTCTTGAGGATGCAGTCGGTGTTCAAGGACCATGTGAATGTGTTGGTGGTGTGTATGCCCAGGAATTTAAAGTTGTCAACTATATCAACAGATGACCTGTTGATGGAAACGGGGGTGTAGATGCCTTTGGACCTTCTAAAGTCGACAATGATTTAAACAGTCATATGCACTTCATAGGCTTCTTTTTTGATTCAGTGTTTACTTGTCCATGATGTTTGGCCATTGTTCTATTGTTTAACATACTTTCCTAATGCAGAGTGAGAGTTTAGCAGAGAGTCAAAGCCATGTGACTATAGCTTGTGTTCAGGTCTTCACCTTGTCCTTATCCTGTAAGTTTATATTTTGAATAATACCTTTTAACTTAAAAAAAACACAATTTCTTTTTGTTTTCTTAACATAGATGAGAGAAATGCTGAGATGTAGGCCTACTGTATATGTGCTTTTTAAAGTTTTCTGACACCCCTTCATATCATGAAGCCCTAGTGAATTTTTGGTGACCCTTACAGGGGTTTGGACCCCCAGGTTGGGAACCAGTGTCGCTAAACAAGACTTTTAGGCCAGCGATGCACAACTGGTCCAGCCACGGGGGTCCAGATCGCTTCTTAGTCATTAGTTCAAGGTCCACACAATGTAATACATTCAGCATCATACTTGCGTTTGGCCATGTTGTTGAGTTACTGCTTCTGTCAAGTAGCAGCCCATCAGTCAGTCACTCTACAGCAGAAAACAGCACTTTAAAATTAAAACTCTGTGCCAGAAATTTACTGTACTTGAAAAAAATGTATTTTTTACAAACTTGACACATTTGCAGCATTTGTCATCTACAGTCCATTCAGAATAGACCCGCGACCCAGTTTTTGACCACGACCCACCAGTTGGTAATCACTGTTCAGGCAACCAAATCAATGGTCATTTGTAACCCATTGTTAATATAGAAATTAAAGTTATAGCTGCTTTGATTTGCTTTATTTGAGACGTTAGGTCCAGAGTTTTTTGGGTTTTTTTTAAAAAGAGATAACATTTAAAAAATCAAAGGGTTCATGTTAAATACTGTAAGGTGCCCCAATTCACTTTGTAAAACAATACATTGTATTTTTCAGGATCACTATAGGTTTTTAAAAACCTTATCTGCAAACTAGTCAGAATCAGAAATATTTTTATTGATCTCCAGGAGGAAATTAGGACACTTTATAGTTGTTCTTATACTGTAGATAAGCATAGAGAAAATCGGAAAATAGAAATAAGATGTATGCAAGAAATAATTGGGTTATGCTACAATGTATGAAAATAAGAAATAAGACATGTATAAGAAGTATAAGAGATATACACAAATATGTAACTGCAACTGTCAGATAATGTAGAGTAAAAGTATAATATTTACCCACTGAAATTAAGTGGAATAGAAATACTAAGTAGCATGAAAATGAAATACTCATATAAAAAACAATTACTTTAGAATCTAAGGGTTGTTTTGTGCATGCTGTAAAACAGCCCCCACAAAAATTGACATTTTTTTTTTCAGAATCTCTGCAAATAAAATAAATCATCTGTATCATATAAAGGTCTGAGAATTATCTCTTTATAAATGTTACAACAAAGATTATTGGGGTCAGGCATTTTTCTATTTGTTTGTTAATATTAATTCAGGTGTCAAGTACAGACAGTGCTGGTTTGAGTGTTTCTATTTTGTCCACAGGGGGCGGAAGAGAGCTTAAAACACAGTAACCACTGACTGATTGTCCACTGCAGTCGACTCTTCTACAGTAAACTGGAGCCCTCATTCTTCAGTGTTTACATGATCCTGTCTGCATGAGTACAGCTAATATACTTAAACTACTTAAATTCCCATATTTCCAGTCCACAGTGTTCAAACCTGAGGACAGAAGGAGTATTAAAAGCATTTAAAAATATTTAATTTGATCATTTGAGGAAGGTCTTTCCTAAATTTGAAGTAAATTATGACACATTTCACTAATATTTACTGTAGGGTTAATGAGAAGGCAAAAGATGATAACAATATAATTAGCTGAAATACATTTAATATCCACAGTATAAAGGGAAGTGCTTCAAGTATTCTGTGTGACCCTGAAAGCAAGAAGTAACCCACTTTCACACACTGGAGTCTCTTTGGGGAAACACAGGTTTCATACATCAGCAACAACCAACCAGGATACTTTCATTTCCTCCTTGTTAATGTCAGATGACAGTGTAGTTAAAGGATGAAACTAAAGAGAAACAAACCAGTTTGACCAGTCGATTATAACAAAACAAAACAAAACAAAACAACAAGCTAAAAATAAACAAAACAAATACTGGAACATACTGTCCCAGTATTTAAATCATTTGAAGTCAGTCTGACCTGTATGCCGTATAGTTTCTGCTCTAAACAAATGCCAACAAGAGCCTTGGGTTCTCCTCTTAAAGGAATAATCTGACATTTTGTGAAATTAAAATCACTCTCATATCTGTACATTAGATATAAAGCTGGAGACAGTAATGTTAGAGCAGCATAAAGACTGAAAACAGAAGAGAAACACTAACCTGGCTCTGTTCAGAGGTGGCAAAACACATCCATCAGCTGCAGCGGTGCAAAGCTGCTGGAGCGCACAGGAACAACGATCCACCACTTTTTTTTATTTTTTTTAATTTATTTATTTTTTAACAAAATGTTGCTGGTTGAACTGATTGAAATTCATATTTATTTTAAGTGCTTAAAGATCCAATCATGCAAAAAAGACAATAGAGACAAATGGAGAGGTCAGAGTCGCCATATTGACATTTAAGGTGTGTTCAAGTCGCAACATCAACTCATGCATTTAGTAACATGCAAGAAAACATACCACCTTGAAAGTTGCCGGTAACTGCCAGTGGTAGTCTTTGAACGGCACCGTGGTTACATAACTTTTAATATGAGCAACAACTTAACTGTTGGGTAAACACCTGCATCAAAAGTGCGCCCCAGCACCTAAACAAATAGCACTACACCCCTGATCAGACCCTCTAAAGGTCGCTAATTGACACATTATATATTGTTTGTTTATCCTGCGCAAAAACTGTCTGATAGTTTTCTGTCAACCTGTTTCCAGTCCTCATGCTAAACTAAGCTAAGCTAACTGTCTCCTGGCTCTAGCTTTATGAATCGTAGTCAGACAAGACAATTGTGTCAATTGTCTCATGTAACTCTTGAAAAGAAGGCAAACAAGAGTATTCCTGGTTGAAAACAGGTTAGCCAAACCTACTAGGAACAGAAGGGTGTAGTCTAACACCACTACTACTAGACTGTATGTAAAGATGGACGACACGACAGCTCCCCAATACTCCCCTATAGGTCATAAACTCTGCCTCCTCCATGTTAGTGGATGGGACATGGGCCAAACTAAATCAAAATACACGTCAAATACATTTTTCCTAAAGATAGTTTCTATCAGTTTTGGCAGTTCTTATCACACTGATGTCTGAGTCTGTTTACATGTGGTAACAGCATGTTTTTCGATGATCCAGACACAAGTGGACAGCTGAGACTCATGGCCATTTATACATGCTCCAACTGACTGCTTGGATTCAGATTCTGTTACTGCCTACGTCATTCACAGTAAAAGGTCAAAGGGCCCTGAACATGATTATTACGTCCACTCTCGCTAGCTGCTTGCTTGTCGCGTTAGCGGTTGTGCCGGTATAGCTTGAGATATCGCTGTTTGCGGAATCCAACACGTCTGCTTCCATAGGCCAAAACAAAAGATGTTCAAGCAACACTGTCAGCAAAATGACAAGCATGTACTGTATTGCTTACATAGGCTAGTCTTTATGCTGTGCAGCACCCCTCAGTGAAAATACCCTCCTGCGTGCATGTACACTACGGGTGATACATGGTCACATGGGTCCCAGACCATTTCGGCAAGTGGTTGGAGTAATCAAATTACAGTCTGACTTAGCGGTCATTTACACATGTATTAAGTGCTGTCCACTTGTGATCAAATCACCCAAAACACATGTTAATCCCAGGTCTACATGTGGCCTGTGTTCAAGTGTTCATTTTCCTGATAAGCTTCGTCATAATTAGTAATTTGATGCTTTAAAAAGGGGGTGTGATGTCATAATTGACAGCTTTGTGTGTCAGTTGGTGTTAGTCAGTGGTACTCCTGGCGACTGGGTCAGATGGGTGTTTGGGCAGGAACTTGAAACTGCGGTTCCACTTCCCAATCGCTACTGTGCAGCCTGATGCCAAATGACATCACCAGCACAAGATGACAGCGCCTGTATCTTGGATATTTTGGTTTCTTTGTTGTACTCTTGGAGGAAGTTGGGAGGCACTGTCCATCTTGTCTATGCTTCAGGGTTAGGGTTAGTGGTTTAGATTTGACTTGTTTACAATCTGTGTGATCGTCTGACTGCTGATGTTTCTTGATCAATTGTAGGGACATAGAAAGCATCACACAAGGTAGCATTTCACACAACATTTATCTCCCAGCACTCAGACAACAATTAATAAATCAATGAACTGGATACTGGAGGTTCCCCCAGCGCGCTGACCTCTGGGTCTCTTTGCTCCCTGCTCCAGGCGTTGGACTACTTTGACGCTCCCCAGGTTCCACGCTCACAGGGACAGTGGAGGGTTATTAAATGCTGTGTGTAACCCATAAATCAGCTGATGTATAAAGTACCAGGGGAGCTGCATCCGGCTCCTCCTCCCCTCTCCGGCTAATGCAGCATTTTTCCAAGCAAAGCCAGTGTGTTTCTTTGTTTCCTGACCTCTTTTCTTTTCCAGTGAAGGATCTAAAAGTAGAAACAATACAGCTGACATTAGTTTTTCCCCCTCTGTTTTTTTCCTCCCCTCCTTTCCGCAAATGTTTTCCAGGCATTTAGAGTGCAAACAAGTGGAAACAAAGCATGGAGACTTTAATTTAAAGGTGGAATAGGCAGTGTCAACAATGTTGTTACATAATGGATGAATTCATGAGCACACACAAACTCATTGATAGGTTTTGAGAACTTTTCGGTGCTGTGTCAAACCCAAGAAGTGCATGACATTTTTCAGAAAGCCTGGAAAAATGATTTGTATCCATATATTTTCTTATGTGCTGCTGTTTAAAAATAAAAAAAGAAGAAGGTCACATGCCAGTTTTCAAGTCTTTTTCACTTTCACTTCAGTTTTCCCAGAAGTAATCTGCAATCTTTTTCTGAAGAACTAGTGAGCCGATGCGTCAGTGCAACATTACACCACCTCACCTATAGGAAATTTCTGACTTGCAACTAAGAAATATTTCAAAATATTTCCAAGTGTTTCAGCATTGCGGTTCTTTGTTTAACATTTTATTTTTGTACCTAGTCAAACTGAAGATCTTGGCGCCGTGTGACGAATCTCCTGGCTCAGACTCTGAATCATAGATATGCTTTGAATGTGGTATACAGCTCCTTTAAGGCTATTCAGAGGGCCTTATGTTCCCAGCAGTGCTTTCCCCCAAAGGTCAAATGTTCAATATATGTTTCATGGGCCAGTTGTGTTGAAATCATCCACCTACTACAGTATAAGCCTACTATACTCCTTGAAACCTACGCCTTCGACAGTTTTCTTGACTTCAGACTTCGATATCTTCACAGTTACGTGGTGGATTTTTACCATTCAAACTGCATTTGAAACATCCATCTCCTTTCTCGCTTTTGCAATTTGAGCTGCAAACTTATCAATCTTCTAAGCAGAGTTCAGACCAAAGATTCGCTACGAGGCGAAACCATTTTAGACCGTAGCAGGAAAGGTTTCAGCGGTGTAAATACTCCAGGGGATCACTATAACAACTGTGCATTTATGAGATCAGCACGTTTCTAACACGCTTAAAGCATACTGTTAGATTTATTTTCAGATGTGAAAGGAGGTCAGATTTCACCTCTGAGGACTGTGAGAGCTGAATTCAAAGATGGCTGACAGTCTGCGTGGTCTGATAATCAAACGCACGTAATTTTTGAAACCAAACAGGGTAGAAAAACATTTAGGTTGTTGTTTCCAACTAACCAACAACTTTGGTGATATTTTTGAGAGAATTTTGAGAGCCAGAATCTAAGGAAATGCATTTAGGCCCAGGTTGATGTCCAGTTACGTTAAAAACATTTCATTCTTTTGCTGATTTATTTTAGCTTGGACACTGGATTGAACCTATCCAATTGACTTTGTATTTATTTTGACACTACAGGGATAATAATACAAAACAATAGCATGTTGATAGTCTATTTTAATACTTTAATTAATAATAATGAAGGTGATTTTGATCATGGTGATGATCAAAGTCTAAAGGCCCTGACACACCGAGTCGACCGTTGGATGTCAGTCAATGTTGGGTTGTTGTTAAGCGTCTTCCACTCTAGTCTTTGAGGTGTGTCCCGCACTGTTGGCCATTGTCGGCCTTTGTTGGCTTTGTTTCAGCTGTTCAGAATGTTGAATCGGCGTTGGAGACAAAGGAGCCTGTCAGCGACTGAAATCCCTCTGATTGGCAGTTAAGCTAAGCGCACGAGATGAATATAACAAGGATGGCAAACAAACTGCTAAAGTCAAGAGGGAGTCAGATCAAAACAAACTTGTTATATACAGTAAGACTGTTTCTTTTTTTTATTACCCGTCGAGCTCTTCCGCTTTGGTAATAGTTTGTGCTCTTGCTCACTAGCAAACTGTAAATTTCCTTTGTTCTTTCAACATCAGGTTGTGTTGTTAATGAGCTAACTGGCTAATTAGCGTCTTGAATCTGACCTGCTGGTCTGACGGTTTCCTCTTTTCAAGTAACAAATACAGACTACTACCACCTGACGCTATGGAGAGTTATTTCCTCTCACACAGGTGTGGGATGTACATGCTGGTTGACCATCGTCTGTAGTCTTTGTGGTGTGTTCAGGTGCAACTTTTTGGCCGAGACACAGGCAACATGACGCGACTCAACAGTCGGCTTTTGTTTCAGCTAGTTTCATGATGTTGGGTTGGTGTGTCTGGGCCTTCACAGTCTCCAGAGCAGAAGCACAGTGCAGTGTATGTGAGTCCAGCTTTGACACACTTGCACTGTCTCAGGGCCGGCCTTATACTTTTGGGACCCTGAGCAGATTTGGTTTATTATGTGTATGTGGCATACATTAGTTTAAGCATGCATAATGTACAAATAAGCAAGTAAAGACTAAAGTGGGACGTATTAGCAGCAACACTATGTTTAAATAGACTGCAGTAAATACAGTGTTTGCAATTTGTAAATTCAGGATTGCAGGTCAAAATATAGCTTGTCCCTTTTTGGAAGTTACACTGCAGCTAGATTTACTCTTTTTAAAGTTGTCATGATGCAATCTGATTTAGTAAATCACTGGTTTGAAATGCTAGTAGTTCATTTAGTAAGAACTTTAAACACAAATTTGTCCTAAAAACAACCCTGCAAAGACAATTTAAACCTCTCAAATCCTAAATGGTAGCTATGGTTTTTAAGCATTTTTATTACAATACATATTTTTAGCACCAGTAAAAGGCCACAGAATACAGCTACTCTCTTTAATATTTATTTTCTACTCCACCCTGGAATGGAATTATTGAATTTCTCCTCTCATAATAGTGCATTTACTGTCATAAGCAGACACTCAAAGCATTTTCCCTTATTAGCGCAGCCTGGCCTTCCCAACAGCAGGGATTTTTCCCTCTGCGGTAACGTCACTGGAAATGTTGACACAACACCAGGCTTCTCCCCGAAAACACTCCTCTACTTGAGGATCCAGCTTTCAGTCTGGCCTCCCTCAACCCACATCCTACTCAGCGATGCCCTGGAGATGTCGTCACAGCTCTCGGCTCGGTGTCCTACCCTGGTCTGCAGGTTTGTGTCTGCAGCTGAATGGAAAACTCAGCTGGACTGTAGTAAAATTCACTGGCACCAGTCTGTGGCAGTGACTCAACGCAGGGCAAGGATGTTGGCCGCGCTTTAAAGAGTGGCTTAAATAACATTTAATGTTTTTCCTCTGGACAACATGTGGGTCACATGGGACTGGTGAAAAAAGGGGGAATTTATTTTTCCTAGAAGCTCATTTTGCAGGGCAAGGAGAGCTGGATGGAGCCACTGGGGTTACTCGGGGCACAGAAATGGGGTTTACCTCAGCTATGCTTTTCCGAGAAGAAGTGCTGCGTTTAAAGCTGGCATTGGGCAAAGTGATTTTTCTCACCAGGGATTAGTGTCGGGCGTAAAATCTTTCCACTTCTGCTCCACTGATTAAACATCAAATACACATACTGTATGATGCTTAAAGTCAGGCCTTAAAAGTGGCTTTAGCTTTAACCAAGAAGATTTACACAAACAAATCTCCATATGAAATACGTCTAACTGTCAGCTTTTTTTCCCCACACACACACGTAATTACACACAGTTTGTGCAAATCTTGCACTGTGCTGCATATATCCAGAGGTGAAACAAAGACAGCTGACTTTTCATCATGTATTCACTGCACAGCTCTGCACAGCCATGATGGATGACACGGGAATACCATCAAATGTTCTCGCTCTGCGGGCCAACAGTCACGTCTGCTCACACACACACACACACACCCACACCTACACATTATACAAACTGTCCTTCCCTGCTTTTATTTTTATTTTTTATTGATAAGCATCTCTGGATCTGTGCCCGGCTGCATGCTTTGGGATGTTTTTACGATCCCTACGTGCCGGAGGATGTCCACAGGACTGTGAGAGTTCATGGTTTCATGTCTTTAAATGTATGTGAAAATGCTATTTATAACACTGAAACATGATTCACATATGTAAACAGATTATACACACATGCCTTTTCCACACCTGATTTAATTTGCTGAGAAAAATCCAGTTGAACCTCACTGATAAGACTTAGAACTAAATGTTAACATCATGGATGCTATCACGCTCACAGTGACGATGCTAACAGGCTGATGTTTAGCAGGTATAACGTGAATCATATTTGTTATCTTAGTTTAGCGTCTCATGCTAACATTTGATGATTAACACTAAAAGTCGACCGTGGCTGATTGGAAAGTCTTAAGTTCTACAGGTATTTGGTAGTAATATTGGATTAATAGAAATTTTGACCCAATGCAGTGCTAGTTTTTGCAAACCATGACTACATTAGATTTGCATGGTTCATACAAATCATATTAATGTTTTTAAAATTACGTAATGCATAAGCTAACTTTGTCATCTGGAGGTGGATAGTTGTTACCTAGGCGAGACGGCTGCCAAGCTGCAGACCACTGTTTACAACCAACAAACAACGAAGCCGGTTGTGTTTTAATGAGTCATGACTGTGTTTCCATCAGCATTTCAGGCTCTGCACACGAGTATTTTTTATGGACCTGTTGCTGTCTTTCCAGCCAGCATAGTGTCACGAAAAGAGGTTGCTTTTTACAGAGACATCACTGTGTCTCCAGGCAGGACTGCGCCCCTCAAACAAGGTATTTTAAGGCAAAATATAATCTTTTTCTCCCTATTGAATGTCTGGGCAAACTTTCATGGCAGTTGATTCATTGTTGAGATATTTCAGTCTAGACCAGAGTAATAAGATAAGTTACAGATTTCGATTTTTAATGCCATGTTCACACTACAAGTGATAACACAACAGTGTGACCTGCAACATTATCACTGAGTCGCTGTTCAAGTGTTGCTAAAGCGCTCTTTAACTTAGCAGACACACACAAGCCCGTGATGATATAACTACTTGCCACAAAGCACCTTGAATGACCCTCATCTGCAGTTTGTATTTGGTAAAAAAAAAAAAGCAAAGCTTCTGATCAATGTTTGAGCCTGATGTTAACATCATTTCGCCGCCCTACTGAATCCATGTCTGCACTGCAATGCACATAAAGCTAGCATAGCGCCAGCTAACTCAGCTGAATAACACAGTGCCACAGCAGGAAACAAAAACATATGATTGGTTGACGCTTTACTGCGTCATGGAAGCGCAAAAACAAGTTGAGGCTAGCTCAGGTTTGATTTGTGTCACATCACAACCGTCCACAACAATGTTTCAGGCGTCAATTTATAGCTTCATGTTAATGGCTTTAATTAAGATTGACTGACTAGCAGTGTGTTGCTGTGTCGCTCACAGTGTGAACACAGCAACAGAGTAAACTTCTTATAAGCTACAGTAATAATGTGATTGCTATGCCATTATATAAAAGATGAAACAAGAAGAGGATACACTAATTAATCCCTCGAGAAATTCCTGAAACACACACCATGCACAAACAGGACCTGTGCACATGCATTAATGTATGGAAAGATAGTGCCCTTGAGCAAGACCCTCTGGTTGGCAGGCCAAGTCCCCACTGATTGAGCTCCTACCGTCCCAAGAAGCATTGCAGGTGTCAACTTTATACTTCTGGACTTCTTTGTTTGAAACTGGAGAAGGGTGAAGTAACTGTCCAGAGGGACTAAAAGTGGCTTTTAATTGATCAGTTTGCTGACAGATACAGCTGCGGGGGAAGGCCCAGAGCTTCTATTTCTGCCTCCTGGACCAGAAGCTGGTTCGATGGCCTGTCAGATGGCGTGTGAATGGAGCTTTGAGACGGCGTCGAGAGCTGAGAGAGCACTCAGCGCTGTACCCTTCAACACAAAGAGACAGCTCTTGTGCAGGGATGCCTGCGGTTGTTATTGTGCGGCTCAGGAAGGCAGGAGTGCCTCCCTGACCTTGAATTCAACTAGTGGAGCTGATTGCTCACACAAAGTAATGAAAACTGACTCACACTGTTGCCATTCAGCGGCTGACAACATGTACATTGTACTGTGCAACCTCAGTGAGAGCTTGCATCACATACATTGTTTTGTTGGGATTGCTTTGACGGTCATAAATAACGGGATTGTTTGAGTGCAGGTAATAAAATATGGTGAATGTTTAATTTGTCTATCAAACAACACCTGAGTGGGTCATCATAGTGGAGATGTTTCCCCTCCTGGTGACTGTAAAATATCTCTTAGGAACAACATTTCCGGACACCAGAGAGAGGCCATCTAGTTAATAGAGTATCAGCGAGCATTAAATCAACCAGTCATGTGGTCGCAGAGTGTCCTGTTGCCTGAGCAGGGCGTGTGTGTGTGTGTGTGTGTGTGTGTGTGTGTGTGTTTATATGTGTGTCTAAGGCTGGTTGGGTGAGGGGTGGAGTCTTGGCGTTGCCACGGCAACAGCCTCAGTTACATAACATCATATGGTGCGGTGTAAACAAAGCATTCAGCAATGTCTTTTATCAGCGCTGTGGAGAAAATACAGAAACAGACATTCTGCTCAAACCAGTGCACAGCAGTTAAATATTTTAGTGTCTCTCTGATTCCTCTCTTACATTTGTGATTAAGAAAACAGCCTTCATAGATACAAATTACACCAAGAGCAGGGGACATTATGGCCTCATAATTTACCATTACAACCGTGCTTGATACCTCTAATTGAAAATCTGGATTCTGTAACGGTGTTTAAATTAAAAGCCGTCCAGTGTGATATGTGTGTAACATAAAGCTTATCTCCACAGGACAGCTTTGGTGTCAGAACCATTGTACTGTATTTGTATAGGGTGTTTATGGCCAGTTCCTTGCAAATCTGCAGCAATAGGAAGTGCACGGAGGAAAAAAAAATAAAGGGATGAAAGGACGCCACCCTATAAATACTTCAGCAACATCAATCTTTATCCAAACGCCTCACTGTGTGCCAAGAGAAATAGGACACTCAGGCATTCCCCTATGAATACTGTCTTTCTTTGGAAGGTCGTGTTCAATAAATATCTATTTTTGATACGCAGGGAAACAAAGATAGACAAACAGCACAAGAACCCCCCATGAACATCAGTTAGCGCAGGACGCAAACAGCAGTGCCTTCCCTTCACATAAGAGGCTATTGTTTGGGAGGACAGTTCAGCTGGGCAGCTGTGCTTATTTTCTGTAACCACTCCAGGATATTAATAGCCCTCGCTGCCATTCACTGACACTGCAGTGGGGGCAGCTGAGGAAGTCCCCCTCTTTAATATGACTGTGATTATATTGCTGCCCTGACAGAAATCTAACTGACATGACAGAGTTGGGGAATGTCAGGGAATCCACACAGAGCCCCTTCAGACCTTCTGCTGAGTCTGTATGCCAACGCTCAGAGCTTTATTACCGTATCTGAAAAAGCATGAGGTAGAGCAGGAGATAAATTTTATTTATACAGCCCCAAATCACCAATTAGAAATCGTACAGAGAGCCTTGATTCAGATAAGGAGTAAAAACATGGAAAAAAAGAAGGAAGGTCCAGTAAGAGAAATAGATATACTGTACGAACACAGTGGGCAGAAGTAACAATAAACTATGGAGAGAAAGAATGACAACACAAGGCTAGGCTGTCAAACACTGCTGCACTGCAGGCCCAAACTTCTATCACACCAGATTTTCAGGATTTGGTAAAATATGGTCAGTTTTTGTAGTTTAAGCTAAAATTCAAGCATCATTTTTTACTGTTTGAAGGCTTTAGCACATGGAAAACCTGGAAACAAAAGTAGTGTTCTTGAAGAAACAACAAGGATTAGGGTCTTCACATCAGCCATGAATAGAAAAGGAGGGTCTTAGGCAGGGTCTTCATTTAGGATCCTTGTGGCCTGAGAGGAGAGTGCCCTAACGGGGAGAAAAAGGCAGTTATCCAGGTGGCTGGGATCTTAAATGATTCCCCTGGCCTTATTCCTGCAGTGTCTGGTGTAAACATCCTTCATGCAGGGTAGAGAAACACCTGTAGTGTGTTCTGCTGAATGAACCAACCTTTGCAGGGCCTTGCGGTCCTGTTCAGTGCTGTTTCCGTACCAGGCTGGGATGCTCCCTGTCAGGACACTCTCATGGTGCAGGAGTAGTAATTCCTTAGTATTTAAAGGGATACCTGTTATTTCCGCAGGCGTCTGACGTCAGCAAGCAGCGCCCAGGTCAGGTGCAGTGGTAGTGGGAATCCAGAACATCCAAGGCAAATCCTAGAAAATACAACATTTAAATTACAGTTTTCATGAATAATACTTCACTATAATACCAGCTCTACTCTGCAATAGACAAACATTACTGCTTCTTTATTTCCACGTCTGATCAGCTGATGAGGATATTGCCTTCATACATGGGACAGTCTTTTGGTACTATATCATGCATGTAGTAGGATTAATGTGCAGCTTTTAACAGGCTTTTTCTATTAAAACAAATCAACTGGATGCAGGATGGTCAGAGCAGCAGCCACTTTTATGTGTACTGTTGCCATTGCAACCATTGTAGCAGACTAACATCTGTATAAACTAACTTGAGGCAAGTTGCAAACTCTCTGAGGTGAGGTTTTGCACTAACAACCAAACAAGCATTGGGGTTATACGAAGCATGTAGAGACGTCTTTTGTCTTTTGTGAAAAACAGTGTGTATTGTAGAAAAAGAGTTCTCAGAGTGACACACTTGTTTCTTTTGAACTCACCAAATGACCACAGCAAACAGTTCAACATATCCTCATACAGCAGTTGGTGTGATTTCTAATGAATTAGCACCCCACAAGTGACATCATTATGTTACTTCATGTGAAGTTAGGTTGTCGCTGTGTTTCTTTTCCTAAACCTAACCTACATACCTTGAAATAACTCAGAGTTTATTTGGTTTCATGTGGGACACAAACACCAGTCTCCTGGGGTAAAGTCCTGTGTTTGTTTGACCCATTCTTTGACCCTAACCTGAGTCCTCATGCGGACTTTCGCTCCTTATATTACTTCCTTCTTTACTCCCATCAGTGCATTGGCCACATGATCACAGCCTTCCCAGTTACGATGGTTTGATATGAATTCTGGTGCATTTCTTTTTGTAAATACACATACAAACAGTGCATGAGAACAGTCCCAAACAGTTCGGTGTCCATTCTACTCTACAACTGATAGTCGTTGGTCAGCAATGAGAAGCCTGCCTCTGTATTAAATAGTTTTATAAAGAATAGTTGTTTAAAATATGACCACAAGTTTCAATTGTTATATCTGCCTCCGTTATTATTGTAAACTGTGAATGTGCCATGTAGAAGGCCTGATCATTTGTCCAAGAGGTGAGATATGATGAGAGAAGAGCAGCACCTCTCCCTTCCCTCGTGGACTTCATTACTCCAAGTCTACAAACACTTCCACAGCAGTACTGCATTTCTGCTGAGCCTTAAAGACACAAATAGATCCAGTCCAGCTCCAGCCACAGAAAACTCTGATCTGATCGGCGCTCGCATTGACTTTGATTAACAGAGTGGCAGCTGAGGGCTCAATTAATAAACAATTGTTCTGCTCTTGGCTTAGCGTTAGCTCAAACCAAACAAGCTGTCTTCTCAGGAAAAATGTGGTTATGTAAAAAGGTTTTCACATCACACACAGACACACAGACACACACACACACACACACACACACACACACACACACACACACACACACCGATCGCACACACACATTTGCATGCATAAACAGTTATGCCGATACACAT
>JAPZEB010000008.1:6073714-6085861 GCA_029783705.1 Chaetodon striatus | reverse complement strand
GTAGGTAGCTGAAGCCGGAGAGAGTCGGACATGCTTTTATCGGCTGTGTGTCTCGTCCGGTTTTAGCCTGCTGTGAACTTTAAAGGCTGTGTTAGTTTGCTCAGGTGGAGGCAGGTGCTGTTTTTTTTGGCGCAGTGTTGTTTCGGACTCCTGCAGCAGACCTTGCTCCGAGGAGGCAACTTGAGCTCCCCGGTGCTCCTCTACGCAGCGCTCTTTGTTGCTCTTTTTTGCACCGTAGGTAAGCCACACGCTGTTACTGTCACCCCGGGTGTGTTCATGTGTTCACTGTCATGGCTAATGTTGGGATAAATGTGCCCGTGTGCGCTGGCCGGAGGGGTTTTTTTGGCCGCAGCGGGGTTTTGTTGGATAAGGGGGGAAGTGTCCCATTCGAGCGCTGTTGCAGAGACAGTGAGGGGTTTTCCCTGGCTCCTCCCTCACTTACAGGGCGTTCACGTGTTGCAACAGGCACAAAATACGCTATTCCCACGCATTGTTTTTGCTGACTTCATTGCATGCAGTTAAATCCCAATTATTCCCCTCTTCCTGTTGTGTTTGCACCCGATGAACCCGCTCATCTCCCCCTGCAAAAAAAAAAAAAAAAAATCTGTGCATCACTCTTCTTTATTTCCTCATATTGAATCTTATTAATTGTATCACACACGCTCAGACACCGTCAATACGTGACTATGCGTGCATCCCCGCCGCCGCCTTTTA
Source organism: Chaetodon striatus (assembly GCA_029783705.1). Taxonomy (NCBI): domain Eukaryota; kingdom Metazoa; phylum Chordata; class Actinopteri; order Chaetodontiformes; family Chaetodontidae; genus Chaetodon; species Chaetodon striatus. The sequence continues at coordinate 6,085,147 of JAPZEB010000008.1, read as the reverse complement.
CATAATGCCTCCGGTTGATCCTCAGGTGTGAGCGGAAATCATCATTAGTCACCTGCAGGAGCGTACCAGCCCGCCTGCGTTAGCACATAGCGTTACAGCCTCAGCTTGAATCGCCGGTATGTTTTTTTTCTCGTGTCAGTATCAGGGTGTTTCCTCAAATATCTGTGCGCGCGCACACGCACTTACACAGAGACAAGCAGACGGGCTGGCAGACGGACTGACAGACACGCCAGAGAAAATGTGCACGTCTCCTTCCTCCGCCTCATCGCCCGCGCCGTCGATCCTGAACTGACACTAGATTGTGCATCACAGGTGAGACGCTGTGCATGTTTCTGTCGTGTGACTTCTACCCGACCTGGATGTGTTTTTATGCGACCTGCTGCTGCTGCTGCTGCTGCTGCTGCTGCAGCCACCGTGCACACATGCGACCCTTTACCGAAATCCACCTTGAGATGATGTCATTGCTGTAGCGCCACATGTACCAACTGTATGGAGCAAAATCATCATCCAGTTGTAGTAAGTGTTATGTAATATTGGTGAGGGGGGAAACAAAGGCTGATTCCTGAAGCACCGCTGCTCTCTGCAACGTGCATTGCTCCAGCAGGAGGTAGAGGTGTTGTAGGGACGTGGTTGAGATGATGCAAGGGCAAGAAAGCTCAGAAAATATGATTTAAATGAGATATTTATTCAGGGTGTTTTGATTTTCTGTCTATGCAGATGTTTCTTCTGTGGTTGTTTGTGCACATCAGGGGAAAGCTTCTGCAGCTCTGTGGGCTTGACATCTTAACATTTAACTTCAGCACCCACCTCACTGAATTAGCATGAGACCTGTATGAAGCGTCTGATCTTTGGTTTTGTTTAAAGGGCATCGTGGTGGAAACAACACCCCTGTGAAAGGTGGGTTCAGCCTTTTGATGTTGTGACTTTCTGCAGTGATCTAACTTCAACGGGGAGATTTCTCTGATAGTAACCTCTGTGTGGCCGCCCAGCTGCCCCGAGCGTTCATCACCGGCACACACAGGACCTTATTGTTTGCATCATTCGTCATCTGCGCTGACATTCGTCAAAGTGAAGAGCGGGCGCCCTGTATCAGCCTCTGACATGTCAATCAGACGTTTCCCCATAAACAACAGCCGATCCTCCACCTCTGTAGGCTTTTGTTTGAGATCAGAGTGGCAGATAGCAGCTGCTGCAGAGGTTATATTGATATGGGGGGGAACATATTATTCACACCTCCTCTCACTGACAGCAGACAGTAGCCCGAGCCGCACTGCACACTATTACACAGCGGCTCAGAAAGGAGAGGCCTGAAATGAAAAGTCCAGCCTTGTTTGGGGCACCTGTTTGAGGAATTAACTCAATCAGCGACTCTGTCCTGGACTCCCAGACAGCTGCCGAGTGAGAGCAGAGGACTCTACACACTGCAGGGCCAACATAGTGCCTGTATTGATCTGTGGCTTCATGTTTAGCTGATCCTGACTTTGTATATGTGTGTGTTTCTGTAGATGTACCCAGACTGTGGCTCAGGAGTCAACTCTTCTCAAGGTCCAACGTTAGATTCTCCCCAAGATGCACCTGTGAACTGAGGGCGGAAAGATGCCGCGCACCAAGCAGAACAACCCGAAAAATTTAAAAGGTGAGAACACACTGCTGTGAGCTGTGTTTCCTGTCTTCTGGTGGATTTGTTGATTTGGATATAAAGAGGAACTGATCGGTCTTCTCTTCTGACCACAAAGTAATGAGATCAGCTCTTATCATTAGTCTGACACGTTAAGCTTAAATTAGTTTGTTTATTTCCTTCTTACGTGTATTGGCATACGATTACAGGAAGACTTGTGGATGATACAGTCGACAGAGTTTTGGTTAGAGCAGCTGGTTGTCTGTCTCTGTCACTGTGGTGGGTGGTACTGCCTGAAAATGATGCAGTGATATTGGAGGATCTGTTCTTGGCTAAATAATCAAATGCTGAGAAATACATCTTTGACTTTTGTTGACACAGCTTGTCAGTGGTGCAGTGATGCTTGTCCCTGCCAGTGTGGTTTGTTTGTTTGTGTTTTTTAGACCTCACATTATAATTGGTAAAGTCATGGATGTTAAATGAACTTACATTTGTACAGCACCTTTGTAGTCTTCTGACCACTCAAAGCAACTTTACAATACATGTCCCATACACTCATTCATACACTGGTGACTGTAGGCTACCTCTCATGGTGCCAAACATTCATACACATTTGGGGTTTAGTATTTTGCCCAAGAATACTTCAGTGTGCAGGCTGGAGGAGCCAGAATCGAACCTCCTGCTCCTACTGAGCCACAGCTGCCTGATTTAAAGTCGGTCCAACTTTAATTACTGACCAGGGAAAACCATCTATCTCCGAATTTGGTGATTTAATTCTTTTCACATAAACTGTCTTCTAAACTTCTTAAGTTAAGAATGCCCCAAAAATGAAAGATCCAAACTGCAGCATCTCTAAAGCCGGGCAAACACTGTGATAGAAATGTTGTTGTTTAATTTGAGCTCCAACTGTAAGAGTAAATCGTCCGTGATACAAAGCCAAAGCTCATGACTTATGTGCTCACACTGTACACTCGGATCGTCAAGCCATGACTTGAGTGCTCACACTTAACTTAAAATACAGAATGAAACTGTCTGACCCCTGCGGACTGTTCTTGCTATTGACAATTGGAAATAAGGATTTGTTTAAAAGCTGAGAGTCAGGTCGAATTTTGTTTGCAAGCAGAGCAGCAGGTTGTGATATGTGGAGGTGGAATGATCAAACAGGTATGCGAGCTGTTGCCACAGCTCGACCAACCTGGCCTCCACGTTTTACTGAAATGGAGCGTGAGATGGATCGGCAGTTTGATGTGGCATCAGCAGTAATGCAGGCATTGTGCCGGACTGTTATGGTGAAAAGGGAGCCGAATCAGAAGGCAAAGCTCTTGATTTACCGGTCCATCTAAGCTCTTACCGTCACCTATGCCTTGAGCTGTGGGAAGTGACAGAAGACAGACATACGGAAGGAGCTTGCTGTTCCTTTGCTTCTAAAGGGGCCAGTTGAGGTGTTTCAAGGTATCTGATCCAGATGACTCCTAGATGCATCCTGTTAGAGGTTTTCTGGGCACATCCAACTGGTAGGAGGCCCCGGGGCAGACCCAGAACACGCTGAAGGGATTATATGTCTCATCTGGCCTGGGAATGCCTCGGGATCCCCCAGGAGGAGCTGGCAAACATTGCTGGGAAGAGAGACGTCTGGAATATCATGCTCAGCCTGCTGCCTCGGCAACCCGGCCCCTGATAAGCAGTTGAAAATGAATGGATGGGTGGAGGTTGCATCGTGGTGCTGTGTCACTTGCAGACGATTTGTTTCCACTTTGAGTAGGTGCAGTGAGAAAAAAAGGCCCCGATCTTGGGAAAATGAGTCGTGGCTCTGCTTCAACTGAGAGAGCCTGATGATGGCTGACTGAAACTTCTGACATGTCAGTAATTTATCTGAATGTCCGACAGTTGGTCAGGAGCAGTGGATCTAAAATATTTGGTGTTACTCAAAACTTGGGACAGAAACAGCTGACAACAGGGCTGTTTTTCTTTTGGAGATGCGTGGTTTTCACAGGGCAGCGATGATCATGTGATCTTTGGCTTTCTTCGTAGTCGTCAGTTGCTTGTGCGTGAGACTGAGATCTTGTAGAGTGTTCTTACCCTGCCTGCATGTTACTGTGGCTTGTTGTAGATCTGACCTATTGCAGTGTAACCACACTATTTCACAAACATGTGTTGGGTCAACCAGCGTTGCTAGATTTGACCATCCCCTCTTGATTCAGCTGCTTTTTGTTGAAGAAGAGAAGAGCTAGATTTTCCGTTACCCAGGAACTTGGTTGAGATACTTTCTCTCTACTTTTGATGTTTGACCTTAACTCTGCAATAGGATTAATACTAAACAGTGTTTATACATCAATCTACTGAAGGGAGGAAGTTTCTTTAACTTAAATCTCAGGTTAACATGTATGTTTATGAATGTGTGAGAGGATCATGTGACATCACAGTTACTGTAGCTTGGAAGCCAATTGGGGTTCATTATTCAACCCTGCTCAGTGATGCAGGAGACGTCTTGTGTCCAGCAATTCAACTTTTTCAACATTATTTGTTTTTCAATGAGGGAGAAGCAGTTATTTAACTTTTTGTGGAAAAATCATATTGGACAGAAACTATTATTAAACGTAACAATGTTGTATGGATGGGGATGTTTAATATAGAAAGGACTTTACTTAAAAAAGTGCCTATAATGTCATACATATATTTGTTTGATGGACATAAATATCCCGCTCCAATCTAAAGCAAAATACTGGCGGATGTTTGATTGTTGGAGGCTCTTATCAGGCTGCTCTGTGTGGGTCAAATCTGACAGCCCTGTATGTAATCATGTCACAAATAAATCAACACATGACAGAATTGTTAGATCGTAATATGACAGTGTTTAATCGCATCACACTGTATGTGTTATTATCATAAACATAAGATCTGTTGTACATTGTTTCGTTTATCTTATCAGCTTTTGTCTTGCGGTGCTTGATATAAACGGGTGATTCTGGCATTTATTTGTCTCTGTAAAAATGTGCATAACCGTACAGCAGAGTGTGGCTGCATTGTTTGTGTTTGATCTCCCTCAGTGGCGATCATATTGTGTTATATCTAATGAGAACAATGTGTTAAAAGAAGCAGTATTTATTTAAACAGGATTTGGTGTGAAGAACGAGTGAGAAAATGGACACTTTTTGAGATAAGACGGATCCTGTCGCAGCAGAAAACCCTTGGATCTTAACAAAAATACAACAAAATGCAGTATAAGTACATATTGAGGATAACAGGGCTGACAGGGCATGGAGTTGCAGCATCTTCCCCTGCTAACACAGAACACCAATTGGCTTGAGGGATTTCGTGTTATGTTGAGAATTGACAGATTTACGTGTCAACAGACGTTTGCAGTTCACAGATCTACGATTTTGCAGCGTTACATGCTGGGTGTGAAAATGTGCATCACTGCCATTCCCCAGCAGCAGATCCACACAGCAGATTTCCTCATGTCTGTGAGCAGCGAGCCAGAGTCCCTCTGTTTATTTATCATATAAACACTTCCTGTGCTTTTCTTTTCATTCACATTACTTGGCCAAACAACATAAATAATTAAGTTTCAGAACAGTACATTACATCGCCCCAACAGAGGACGATAGAAACGGCGGCCAAATGAAACTCGATTCTATTTTTAATGGTGACTGTTCCCTCGTTTCTCGTGGTGCAGACAATGGAGCTGCAGCTGCTGCAGTGCTTCGGCATTTTTTGTACTTAAGGGTGAAAGATCTGGACGTTAAAGGGTATAATTGACAGTAATTTGATTGGAATGGAAGATCCTTAATTTAGGGGTGGGTTTAAAGACTTTTGAATGGTAATTCATCATTTGTAAGATAAGTAAAAATGTGTTAAGACTCAAATTTAAAGCCGTGATTCTCAGCGATAATGAACTATACATTATTAAGAGGTGCAATGTTTTTATTCAGTGTTATAAATGCATGTTAAATGAATAAAAATCATAAATAGCTGCTGTTTGTCAACCCAAATAATCTACAGCCATGGACACATTAAGAGACAACAGGCCCCACACCCCTCCTGCATATGAGCAAGACACGCAGATACAAAGAGACACAATTCAGCTATGTCATTTGCAGTGTCTTTGTAGTTCTCCTGTGTGTCTTTGTGGTCATTTTTTGGCTCTTTGAGGCTGTTTTCGCATTTCTGCCCTCCTTTTGTGTCTGTTTGTAGTTGTTTTGTATCTCATTGTTATCATTTTGCATCTCTGAGGTTGTTTTGCATCTGGACTTGTTTGTGTCTTTTTGTTGTTTTGTGTCCATTTGTAGTTTTTTGCATCTCTTTGTGGTTGTTTTGTCATTTGGCATATCTGTGGCTGTTTTATGTCCGGAGTTGTCTGTGTCTCTTTGGAGTTGTTTTGACTTCATTTTATTGTTGTTTTGTGTCTCTTTGTAGTCCTTTTGCGTCTCTTGGTAGACATTTTGCATCTCTTTGTCATCAGTTTGCATCTCTGAGGTTGTTTTGTCCCTGTTTGTAATTTTTTGTGTCTCTTTTTGGTTGTTTTGTGTCAGTTTGTGTTTGTTTGCTCATTGTATTGTTGCTTTGTGTCTTTTTTGGTAGTTTTGCATCTCTGGGGTCATTTTATGTCTGTGTTGCATCTCTTTGTGTTTGTTTTGTGTGTCTTTGTAGTCATTTTGTGTCATTGTAGTTTTCCATTTGTTGGTAGTTTTGTGTCTGGACTTGTTTGTTTGTGGAGTTGACTTTTTACGTCCCTCTATCACCGTTTTGCGTTTTAGTCTCTTTGTTATTGTTTTCATCTCTGGGGTTGTTTGTGTCTCTTTGTTGTTGTTTTGCCTTGCTTCATAGTTTTTTGTCCCTTTGGTCATTTTGCATCTCTGTCATTATTTTGTCTCAGTTTGTAGTTTTGTTGTGTCTCTTTGTGGTGTTTGTCTTTTTAGTTGTTTTGTTTGTCTTGTGGTTGTTTTGCATCTGTAGTTGTTTTGCGTGTCTTTGTCATTTTGCATCTCTTTGACGGTTTTGTGCCTGGAGTTTTTTGTGTCTCTTTGTAGTTGTTTTGTCGTCATTTGATTGTTGCTTTGTGTCTCTTTTTTGTAGTTTTGCATATTTTGGGTCAGTTTATGTCTGTGTTGCATCTCTTTGTATTTGTTTTGTGTGTCTTTGTGGTCATTTTGTATCTCTTTAGTTGTTTTGCATTTGTTTGTAGTTTTGTGTCCGGAGTTGTTTGTGTCTCTTTGTAGTTGTTTTGTCTTGTTTTATGGTTGATTTGTGTCTCTTTGTGGTCATATTTTGTCCCTCTCTCATTGCTGTGTGATTTGTGCCTCTGTGTGGTTATTCTGCATCTTGTTTTTCATCTCTTTGTGATAATTTTGTGTCCCTTTGCGGCCACGCTTCAGGCCCTGCCCTGACTTTAATTGTTATAAAAAATGCTGGTCCATTTCTTTGCCTGCTGTCTTATTAGGATCTGTATCCAAATTTAAGATGCTACAGTGTTATAAAATTGGCACATAATTAAATTTAAAGGCAGTTGAAACAGCAGCAGTGACTTATTTAAAAACAGTACGGTGTCTTCGAGGTGTTGACTTGAACTCGATGTGACTTGCTGTCTCCAGTTCTGGTGAAATTACTCAACATGTTGTGGGGAGTACCCAGTTCACTTCCTCATCATCTGATAACTTGTTGAGACATTTGTTTGGCTTCTTGTTTTGCCTTCCGACCCAGTTCGTCACCTCTCCTCCCGGGCTTGCACTCAAGGCTTTTCCTTCATCAGACAGGAAATGATAATTGCATGGCATGCTATCACATGCTTAAACTCTGCTGCCCTGAAGCCATCACATAATGATTCCTAATTCCAAGCGACCAGCTGTAAAAAAAAAAACAACTCTGTGCTTGGAGCTAAATTAGCCTTTAATGCAGTATTTTCTTCTCTTTATAACACAGCAGAAATAAATCTCAGCTGCACAGATGCAAACGTGGTATTTACCTCAGTATTCAGAGTTTTGGCTGCATGATGGGAAGCCTCGGCTCTTCTTGGGTCCTTTCTGCCTCGGAGGCTTGGCAGCAGTCTGACTCTGTTATAAAAGAAACCACATTAACATTTTCCCTCTTGGTCGTTTGGAGTCTGTCTTGACACACTTTGTCCTGTCGGGGGACACAAAGAGTGAATTGTTTTATTGACACCGTCCCAACCCGGCTGCACTGCCGACATCTGTCAGGTGAATTTAAGGCGGCACGGCGTTTGTGCTGGTGTAGGAGGGTACGAGTGCAACCTCACTGTCAGTAAAGCTGTCAGTTATATTTTATATGAGCCATGATAAGATATTAGCTTCACTTGTGTTTAGAGTGAATGTTTTATATGACTCCTTAATGCAGTTTTATATCATTTTAAACCGCCGTCTCCAAAAATAAAAGCCAGTGCGAATTTTATTGAAGCCAGGAGTAAATACTTTTATCAGTAGTTATAAAGTAATACTGTGCTGCACAACAGAGCTGCAATAAATCTGTACTTTCAGAAGCTTATAATGATCGGTTTCTGTTGGCATTGTGGGAGAGTGCTGTTAATTAATACATTATAAAACTTTTTCAAAGGTAAATTTCTGGCCATATTTAATGGTGCTGTTGTATTGGACTTTATTATATTTATATTTTTTCTTAAGTTGAGGGCAGGTTGTCATCTAAGCATACAGTTTCTTGACCTCTTTGTCATGTTTTTTTTTTTATTTCTGTTATCTGTTGTATATTGTTGTTGGACCTTAGTGACTCTCAGCTTGCGGCCTGTGAGCCAAATTTATCTGGAGATATGGGGCTAAGTGGCCCATTGACCATTCTCTAATTCACAATGAAAATAAATTCAATAAATACTCTGTCAGAGTGCATAAAAAGCATCAACATAGAGCTTGTTTACCAGAGGAGGACCCCCTTACAGAGGCCTGGGCTTATTATTTATATATTAATCATGATGTTTATTTAATAACTGGCCCTGAGTCTTCTGGCATTTTGCACATGCGGCCCCTGAGCAAAGCAAGTAGAGTATCCTGTTGTATCAGCTATGGACAAATTAAGAGACTAAACAGTGTACTCAGTAATTTTCTGATCCTCTTCTGAGATGTAATACAAGAAAAAAAAACCTGCTCACAGGCACTCAATGAATCATTCACCCTCCAGGGACGTTTGTGGGATTCATTCATAAAAAATTCACAGCTTAACAAAATAAAGGTGAACAGGGTGAAATGCATAAATGGTGACAAGCTTCACTCACTCAAATCTCAATTTTACAAATGTTAATGGAGCTTTTATGGCATCTTTACAGCAAATACTCTGATTTCTAACCTGCCTGAGGCTCGTCGGTGTGTAGTTCATGTGCTCCTCAGGGCTCAACAGTAAAGTCTCATTTACACCAAGTGTTCCTGTTCAGTTCAGTTTGTTACACATTACAACTTTTTTATTTTACATTTCCATTGTCAATGTTGTGGATAGGGCCAATATAACTGTTGCGTTCCATAACTTTTTTTTCTTGAGTTGAGGTACCTAGCACACTGAGCTGAAACTAAAACGTAGAACTAGAGACACTGCAGCCCGTTGTGTGACAAGGACTCGATGCACTAACCCCTTATGTTTAAATATATAATATGACAGAGACTGTAAACAGTCCAGCTTCTTCATTTCTGTTCTAAAAATGTCACACCACGCTGTTCTGTGGACGATCATCGATATGCAGATGTTTCTCTGAATTTTCTGCGTAAGGAGGAAATACAGGGAGAGCAGTGACATAGCTGTTTCCATCTGGTAACAACCTTGCCTATGTTTAAGACTACAAATGCAAAACAGATCTACAGTTAAGATAAGTGGTAAGTGAGGTCACGGTTAAGGATTGCTTGATTGCCAGTGGCAGGTAAAATGCATATGGGGCTAGTAATCTAGCATCTCACTTGCCCAATTAAGCAAGTGGCAAAAAGGAATTAAACACTTTGTTTTTTAAAGAGCTGATGATGGAAGTAGCTAAGGAGCCACCCATCTCACTTCCTTGTCATCTCTGTTTAGAGTTGCACATGTGCAGTGCTAATCAGGCGAGCACAGTCTCACTCCGAAGTCGGCGAAATGCGACGCTTGGACAGTGACTAGTGGCGTGAGAAACCAACAAAGAAAGCTATCTGTTAACATTGGCATGATACGTGGCCGGTCACCGTTATGGTTTAACGACAACAAACACAGACTTTCGGTGTTCACGGCCCATCAGATTCTTAAGCCAAACCTGGTTCTTTTTTCCTAAACCTAACCACTTGCTTCTGTTGCCTAAATGTAACATTTGCCTGAACCTAAACAGGTGCTTTTGTTGCCTAAACCTAACCAGGTGCTTTTGTTGCCTAAACCTGACCAAGTGTTTTTGTTGCCTAAGCCCAACCATGTGTGTTTGTTGTTAAAGGAAAATAAATGTCAATTTGCGGTATTGTACTGACATAGTGGGTTTATTTTGAAAGAGACTGCATGTAAACATTAAATTTCCTGTGAAAATTGAAGTGTATGTTAAAAGAAGAGAACTTCACACAGTGTCCCAGAACGTCAACAACCAATGCACCCAGGGTACCTTGCACGTCGTATGTGGACGTGGAAAGCCCATGACCAAACGTCAATATGTGAGAACGTGTTGATCAGGCACTCACAATAAAATGGGTGAGCTGAAGCACAAGCAAGCATTTTATTTATCCTGGAGAATAGAGTTTAGCTCTTAGTGTTTGAGGATGTGGGTGAAGCTCCAACTGTATATCGCGTAATTTGCTGCAACTTTTTAGAGCAAGTTCGATAAACATGGTCATTTTTCATGCAAAAATTCCCTTAAGTCGTTGTGTTTATTTAAGAACGTTTTAATTAATAAAACATTTTGCATAAGGCAAGTAAAAATTCACTTCAGGGCAAGTAGATTTCTGACCCACCTGCTCGACTGGGTAAGTGGAAAAAAACCCCATTAACATTGAGCCCTGGCTCCTGTTTGTGTGTCCTCTGACGCAGTTTGTGGGCAACAATGCAGGAAGTTAGAAACTCCTGCTCCCCCTCCTCCAAGTCTTTGTTTACTTTTGTCAAACAGCTGGTCTCCAAGCAGAGATACACAGCAGTTTCCCCTTCAGACACACTCACTTACTCTCTGTGGACAGCAGCAGAAACATACAGTAATGCTCAGTGCTGCCAGGCAAACTGTGAAGTCATGAGATATTAGAGTTTTTAAATGTGTGCAGGAAAAAAACTGTAAAAACAAACAAAAAGTTAGTTTATTTTAAGAGAAACTGTGTCATTCCAACTTGTGCTTGAGTGTTTTATTTTCATGCTACTGTATACATCTACTTCGCTTCACATTTCAGAGGGGAATAATTTACTTTTACTACACCCCAAGTATCGGACAGCTTTACTTTACCAATTAAGATATTCACAAAGAGCTTATAATAAGATGTTTGTTGTAATTTAAACTCTCCAACAACATAACAAAGTAGAGATGAAAGTCCATTGAAAGTTAATTTAATAATCCTTTAATCATTAAAACATTGCATGGTTCCGGCTTCATAAATGTGAAGTTTTGCTTCCTTTCCTTTAAATAAATTTGAGGTCTGTACTGTTGGTTGGACAAAACAAGCATTGTGAACAGGACTGGGCAATTAATCGACTTTCAATCACAGTTCTGGCATCCAATTATGATGAAAACTAGATAATTGCAATACAACAATCACTGTCCCCCCTGCCGTTTTGCAATGATCCTCTCATTTTGTCTTATGTTATACATCCAACACACCTCTTTTCTTCAGTGTTACCAACGTGGTGACTCTCTTGCTAGATTTAGTTATTTATCA
>JAPZEB010000008.1:6012272-6029389 GCA_029783705.1 Chaetodon striatus | reverse complement strand
TTCTTGGTTGTGTTTTTGTGTTTGCACACAATCCCCCCCCCCCATAATTACAGTAGTTTCCATAATGGAATAGTGCACTCTCTCTCAGCTATGGAAGAATATCTGTTTCTCATTTGAAAGACCTTCATCGTGCTGCAGCCGTGTGGGAAGCATCCCCAGTATCATTAGTTACTTTCTGCACTGCCTTCGCTGTGCAGCGAGACTCTGTGTGCATCTGTGCTGAAAAGGCTTTCTGTTCTTGTCTTACAGATAAAATCGAAGAGGCACAGAAAGAACTTAAAGACCCCAAAGGCTCGCAGAAAGGTAAGAGATGTTTTATCAAGACGCTGAATACAAAGTTAATACTTTTTTTTTCTTAAAGACGAAATGGGTGAAATGTTTTCTCTTTTATTTGAATGGACGTTTGTTTCAGTAGGATTTTGTTCTTGTTCAACACCTGGTTGTTTAAAATGAAGAATTTAACCTGGAATAAGTTTTTTCATTAAATGCACAAAATAAATGTAATTTACAAATGTTAGTGGTACAAAATGTATTTATTATACAGTGATTTTATCACTTCAGTATTGGTTCATGAGAACTCTATTTTATTTTTTTAATTGAACTTTTTTATTGATTTGTTATGTCTGTCATTTACGAGCGAGTGAAGTTCAAAAATAATATTTGGTTACTAGTTGCTGTGTAGCGTCTCAATCTTTGCAGCAGCCATCACACTTATTTTTTCCCTTTTCAGTTAAACTTTTTGTAATAACAAAGTTTTATTTGGCCTCTACATACCTGAGTAAATATTTTCACAGGTGTTGGCACAAACTTTAAATATCGTAATGTGCTCTTGTGTTTAAGCAGTGACCCGCCATAATTCTAAATTTTAATTCACACTCTGCAGAAAGTTAAATGATTACACTGCAGTTAAATCATTTTCCTCACAGAAAGAAATCTTTATCCAGAAAATTGGACAAAATCATAACATTTCAATCCATAATAGCTTAACAAAAATTAAGTTTTTATTTATTAAATTTGATAATTACACACTTTGCATATGGACATATTGCAGTAACACTACAGCACTGCTATTGTGACACACATGAGGAACAATTTCTGTTGTTAAGTGAGTTGTTATGTAACTACATTCAAATAGAAAAGTCAGTTTGTTTGAGCTGAAGCAGCTTCATGCAGCTTCGGTGATCTTAAGTCACTGCTGCAGCATTGTCTTTTTTAAAAAAAAAAAACATCCAGCTTATTTGCAGGACATGCAAGCTTTGATTGAATCATCCACAGTAATTGAGGCTGGGTGGAGACGCTAAATAGAAAGAGTACAAATAAGAATATCTCAATCCCCCTCTCAAAGTACAGGAGGTACTAATGTCCATGTCAGAGGTTAATCCCTCTGACAACCGCCTTTAAAAGGAAGTTAATTCTGTCAGAGGCTCTGTCACACTATATCATTAAGGCACAACCTTTATTTTATTATAATTAAAATCACAACCTTCATGTAGTAATATAATAATTAAAGAAAGGAGATAAATAATATCAAGAGGAATTTGCTGATTGGATGATTTTTATTATTATCCAACGATTGTATGAACAACTGTTTTTAACAATAAAAGTTGCAGCTGAAGAAAGACAGTGACAAATGTTTGTTTATGAAGTGTTTTTTTATGATGGAAAAGTTGTGGTGAATCATGGAATCTTTTTTGCAGACTAGTTGAGGGTAGGAAGAACTAATCCTTTTCCCATGTCCTTCAGCAGCAGTTGATACAAATCTGTTCCCCTGTCAGGCCAGTTATTGAAAATCACAGGGTTAGCTTTGAGAGCGTGTTACATTGGTTGTGTGCCGCTTTAAAATGGTTGCATGTTTGCGTGGAGAATGGATTAACTTATGTAAAGACAAGGCGTTCCTCAATCTAATTATACCAGAGACCTTGAAGGAACCCTGACCTCATCTTGGGAAATACCTACACAAGCCAGGAAACTGTGACAGGGCACTGCTAACCTTATGCAACATGTCCTTAAACACACACGCATGAATCACTGTGGCAGGGCCAACTCGACAAATTATGGGACACCATGGTATGGGTGCGCCCTTTTCAAAACAGCACTGCTTTATTGTTGGAATGCAGTTTTGAAAGCACTTACAGTCTCTGATCAGCCGAGCCTCCGTACATCGACAATCTTATGTAATGAAGCGTGGGCCTTTGTGGTGTTAATCACACAGCAAATAAATAAAAGGGTGACGTGTCTAAATTATAAAATATGCCCCCATCTAATTTCAACAAAAAAAGCTGAAAAAAGCTATGAAAATACAAAGTAAAGGTGTTCAGCTTTGGTGAAAGCTTTTCAGAAATTCAATCTGGAAGATAATGCTCTTTATCTTTTCAACACAGAAACAGCTGTCGAGTACAAGATTTAGTCTTATATAACATTTATGAATGTTATATATCAATTATGTAATTGCACTGCAGTATAATTATTCAGTATGTTCATCAGCATTAAATTGCAGGTTTCAAGAATGACTGATTGGCTCTATAACAAAACAATTCAAACAAGAATAATAGCTTTGATTCAGTCTGAAAGTCCAGCAGTGTAAATTGGTCACTATGCACAGCTGATAGAAATCTTGAAACCTGAACATGTTTAAAGCTTTAATTGGTTACTTTTATAACAATAGTTTTTTTTCATATTTACTGAAACTGTCACCATATCCACACAGGAGGAGCCTATATGGGACGTTTAAGGATGTTAGTGTCAGTTAATTTTGTTTTCAATATACTGACACACATTAACCAGTAACTAACTGGTTAATATATATAAGGAAAACAAAGAAACACAAATGATGTAAGGACGTTCCTTTTTCCAGTGATCCATTGACTCAGTGAGGTTTAGTGCCACATGTCAAAGTGATAATCGATTAGAAGTGGTGAAGTTTTAATGTTTTGTGATTTAAATGTCTTTCATTTTATTTTATTTTATTTTATTTTATTTTATTTTCTTCTAGCCATGCTAACATGTTAGCCGTGTTAACATACAGAAACATAGTGTCCACTGCCCGCCCTCTGGCCTGCTGCTCTGCAGTGCACCAATGCTGCTGGATGGGAGCTAAGTTAGATGGTGACGCTGATCATTCGCAATAACCACGGATACGGCATCCTGGTGGTGGGACAATGTTGCTGCGGAAAGACGGTGGCCACCCTCCACTCTCCCCCCCATAAAGCTGCAGTGAGTAAGCAACTTCATTTTGAGTCGCAAACCCCCTGTAGCATTGTAAACTATGTTAGCACCACAAGCAGTGCTGACACTGCTAACAGTGCTAACAGAGCTAAAAGTGATACTAAAGGGGGTTTGCAGCTCAAAATTGAGCCACTTACCCGTTGGGCCAACCTGGGGGGAGATTGGAGGGTGGGCACAATGTTCCTGCTGCGATGTTGTCCCACCACCTACCATTACTGGTGCTAGTTGCGAATGATCAGTGCCACCATCTAACTTAGCCAAGGCTGAAGTTAGCTTACCAGTGGAGACCAGAGGGCGGGCAGTGGAAACTATGTTTCTGCTTGTTAACATGGCTAGCCGGCTGTCTGTCTCCCACCAGATCCAAGTGGTGTGCAGTGCAGTACACTGAAGGGTAGCAAAATTATTCTTAGAGGTTAACTGTTAAATGGTCAATATGTGAAATCCCTTGAGACATATAATATGTAAAAAAAAAAAAAAAAAATCCTCATACTCCTCTGCCCTCCAATGGCAGAACTGTTTCTAATGGCCTTACTGCATGTGAACTGAAAACTAAAATCAGAGCCAAGGGGTCTCTAACATAGCCGTCAGTCATGTCAATCACTGCTAGTGAACCGCGGTCAAACTGTCAAACTAGGCAGCGCTGATCAAATATAAATTAAGATTGTGGTACTGCATTGCCTATCTCTTGCCTCAAGTGTTTTTAGTGTGCTGTTTAGCTGTAAAATGAGAAAGTTGGTCTAGCCAGAGGGCATCGCTTTGTTTCAGCTCGACTGTTTCCATCATGGCGGCCACAAACTTTCACATTTTACAGCTAAACAGTACACTAAACTATGTCTCTGAAAATGGTTAAGGTGAGAAATAGGTGATGCAGTTACAGAATCTTGGTTATTTGATCAGCGCTGCCTAGTTTGACAGTTTGACTGAAGTTCACAAGCAGTGATTGACATGATTGACAGCTGCGTTAGAGAGTCCTCAGCTGTGATTGGTTGTTTCACCTGAGCTGCAGTAGACTGTAGCAAATGCCATTAAAGGCAATACGCAGAGGAGGAGAGACACGATTTCTTGTCACAGATTATTGTTTCTTGTTGTACTGTGTGGATATGGTGATAGTTTCAGCAAATATGGCAAAAAGTTATTTTCATAAAAAGTTACCAACTAAAGCTTTAAACATATTTAAGTTTTTACAAAGGCAATGGATAAAGGTTGTCTAATTCAATGGTACTACATATATAATAATAATTCAAAATACTGCCTTTATTCAAAGAGTACTTGTTTTTTGGTTTAAGAAAATAATATTATGTCTGCAGAGAAACTTTGTAAAATAAAAATAAAAAACTGTGACTAATTAATGACAAACATTGCCATTAGATTTGATAATTGATCAGTTGGTGTTTATCAATGTGTGCTGAATGTCTAAGATAAAAAATAACCTGTTAATTCATGATAGGGGAGAAAAATGTTTCTTACATGTGTGTCTTAAATGCAAATTAGGAATGAAAATTCAATCAAATAAAACTCATATAAAAATGTCAGTTATGTAAATGACTATTAAAATACAAAACAAGACTAAGTGCCATAGCCTTGGTTATTAGTGGGCTCTCCTGTCTCCACAATTTTACTAATTTTGAAATAGGCAGTATTTTTTAAATCGAATGTCTAAATGTCTAAAAATTCGGACCCCTGAATTAAATACGATGTGCTGAAATTATCTGCAGTCTAGTTTTTAATTTGAATGCTGTTGGTTTCATGAGCTAATAGGGCACTTCAACAATGCAGCACAAGAAAGAGACTCTTATTTCTCAGAGGGGACTGTTGAGCTCACTCTGCCCATATGGTATGTGAGTGTTGGGAAAAGTTTGGAGAAAGATGGTGTTGTACTAACTGTGCTTTTCTGTCTTTTTCTCCCACAGGGATATCTGAAAGCAGTCGGAGAAATGCAGATAACATAAAAGGCCTAAAGAGGAAGAAGGTTGTTGCAGAGAATCGGCTAGAGAAAATTCCCAAATCTCCAGTGAAGAAGCCTCTGCAGTCAAAAACATCTGAAACTGCGCTCCACAGAGCATCGGCCACGGAAACTACACCTTCTTCCTGCTGCTCCTCTGCCAACAGTCCTTCCCACAATTCGTCAGCATCACCCAGTGGGAAAAGAGACCCACAGTATGCCCAACCAGTTGCAGCATCCCCTCACAAGGGGTCACCTTCCACCAACGCTGAAAGGCTGAAGCAGGAAGAAACATCTTCTAGACCGCCATCTCTTGAGCCCACTGATGGTGTGGAGGGCTCGTTGAGTAAAGTGTCACAGCCCAAAGACAGTGAGAGCCGAGACCCCAGCTTTGAGGGAGATCCTTACCACAGCAGTGCTCCGCTTGATGTGTTACTTAAGGCCATGGAGCCTGACTTTAGTACACTAGCTGAGAGGAAAAACTCCATGCAGGTCACAGCCATTGGAAAACCAGCTTCCACCCTTCATGCTCAATCTAGTGGTGAATTAACAACAATGCCAGCTGTCAATGTTGGTCTCCAGAACCAACCTTCCCATATGCAGACTTACTATATTGACAAGCAAGGAAACTTTATAGGCATTGCAGCACCTCTACAGGGAAATGTGCAGACATCTCCACAGGGCACCCCCATGCAGTCCTCTCCGCTCGCTACACCACATTTTATGCCTGTTGCTTCAAATCCAGAAAAGCCCAGCTTGCACATGAGCTTTAACACTGGACCATCCACTATAACTCATGCACCTGTTCCCTCAGGCTCCAACGCTTTGCCACAAAGCCAACCACCAGTCGTGCACACATGCCAGTCCCTCTCAGCAAGTGTTCCCAGCACCATTCAGGTCCCAGTTACACCTGGCGGTAACCAAGTTCAGATGACCACTGTAATGAACTTTGGTGCTGATCAGGTTTCAAAGGACCAAAAGCCTAAGAAGCCCGGAAAGTATGTTTGTGAATACTGCAGCCGGGCATGTGCAAAACCCAGCGTGCTGCTCAAACACATCAGGTCTCACACAGGAGAAAGGCCGTACCCCTGTGTTACTTGTGGCTTCTCTTTCAAAACCAAGAGCAACTTGTACAAGCACAAGAAGTCCCATGCTCATGCTATAAAACTGGGTCTCATTGCACGCTCTGAATCTGGAGGTGGATCGCTCTCTCAAGAATCTGACAAAGCCGCAGGAACGCACTCAGAGGCAGAGGAGAGCGGTGACAGTGACGAGGATGGTAGCACTGCAGACTTGGACCCTGAATCATCACAGAGCAGTGTGGCAGCTTTGTCTGAGAATAGTTTACAAAGTGCAGGTACAACCCAAGCAAGTCAAGGGGAAGTGGACTCATTGGGTGTCTTTGAGCCCGTTAAACCAACCCCAGGTCAGAGGGCGCATGAGCCCAAAGTGACAGCTGCACTTCCAAAAGTTGTTGTATACCCAGTTAATGTCTCCCCTCTGAGGGCAGATAGTCCAAGAGTCACATGTGCAGCACCTGAGCAAGCGGCTGCACAACGGCAACGAGAGTTTCAGACTGCCAACATGAGATCCAGCCTCACAGTCCTCTCATCTCTGAAAGAGGTGGATGGCACAAATCCCTCACTTGATACTGTAAGTGAGGATGAAGACCAGCAGTGCAAGTCTCCACTGTTAGGTGGACACGCTCAGCTTCAGAGGCAACAAGCAACAGACTTTTCTCAACAGCAGCAGGTCAAGTGTCTACTAAGCCCCCGCAGTTTGGGAAGCACAGATTCTGGCTACTTTTCACGTTCTGAAAGTGCCGACCAGGCAATGAGTCCACCCAGCCCATTTGTTAAGATAACTCCACCAGTGGACATTGATGTTGCTAAGAACACCCTTCCCAATGTCCCTCCTGTGGTTGCCACAGTAATGCATGTAGCAGCTGAGCAGAAGCCACGAACCACAGATGGACAGATGCGTCCACCATTAGAAGCCAAAGCACTCTCTCTTGAAGAACGGATTTCAAAGTTGATATCTGATAATGAGGCAGTAGTTGACAACAAGCAGCTGGACAGTGTGAAGCCAAGGAGGACGTCTCTCTCAAGGAGAGGTAGCATAGACTCCCCTAAGTCATACATATTTAAAGACTCTTTTCAGTTTGACCTTAAACCGATAGGAAGAAGGTCAAGTTCCAGTTCAGACATCCCCAAGTCCCCGTTCACTCCTACAGATAAATCAAAGCCAGTATTTCTTCTCTCTGTACCTTCTCAATATCCACCAATGGATTGTTTGCCAATAACAAGAAGTAACTCTATGCCTACTACACCAGGACACTCTGCTCTTCCTCTTAATGTTGCCCCCCTTCCCCACCCTCTGCGAATCTGCCAGTCATTTGATGACAAAATTAGTTCGTTTAATGATGATGTCTTTTCATCTGCCCCATCGACCCCAAATCCAGCAATACATTCTCGAATGTTGGTCAGACAAGCAGCGGTGGAGGATTTTACCACAAGTGAGGGGCATGGCCTCCCTACTGTTCGCTCCATGGATGAGGGCTATCATGGTCAGAGCAGTTCCACAGAGCTGATGCAAAGGAGCAGATCTTTTGAGCACAGTCAGGACAGAAACAGAAAGCCTCAGCAGAACAAAGGCACAATGTATGAGTGTGAAACGTGTCGCAATCGGTACAGAAAGTTAGAGAATTTTGAAACTCACAAGAAGTTCTATTGCTCTGAGCTTCATGGTCCAAAAAACAAGCCAAACACAGTTAAAGAAACTGATCAAGATGTGTTTCACGTTAACATAATGCAGCCCATAGCACCCAGATCAACTAGTGGCTCAGGAATACTTGATCAACAGACATCAATGAGGAAGAGAAGGATACTGAAAAGTGTTGGAGATGAGGATGATCAGTCTCCTACTGACACCATTCCACCTTGTTCGGTTAGTTTTGAGCTCCCAACAGCTCTGGCAAATCGGACTTTTACTCAGCATGTAGACATACAGCCCAAAAACAACCAGACAAAGCTACCTCAGATTCAGCTCGTAGCAAGAGGTATTAATACTTCAGACTCCAGATTGTCACCAATACGAGAGACCCAGATCAGCACCTCTAGTAAAGGAGAGTTGCAACGGCAAGGCAGTGGTACTTCAGTCATTAGACACACCAACTCTCTCAGCAGACCCAATTCATTTGAGACTGACTCTATCGACAGGGCCTCTCCTGTTGATATTTTGGAGAAGGATTCCCTCAACAAGCTCAAAACAGATGCAATAGCAAATATTGCTGCTGACAGCTACCATGAAAAAATGTCCAAACCCAAGAGTGCTGACTATGGAAAACAAAGGAAGGAACAATGCACTGATGGAGCAGTAGCAGCAGTTGGTGAAAACACCACTCCCGTCCATCAGTCCCGTCTGGTTCGTCAAAATAACATTCAAGTTCCTGAGATTTTGGTCACAGAAGAGCCCGACAGAGAACATGAAACACAGACTACTGAGCCAGCAGATAAGCCTGCAGATCAGTTTAGCTGGCCGCAGAGAAGTGAGAGTTTGTCCAAGTTACCAGCAGAGAAACTTCCACCAAAAAAGAAAAGAATTCGTCTTGCTCAAATGGACCATTCCTCGGGTGAATCCAGTTTTGAGTCCAGCCTCTCGCGAAGCCTCAGCAGAGACAGTAGTCTCTCTCGATGTTCCAGCATCTCAGCCTCTTTTGACAGAGATGAGCCATCTAGGTCCGAGAGTCCTTCTAGAGGGGAGTGTGTCAGCAAAATTCCAGAGCCTCAAGGTTTGCCAACAGCCTTCAACACCCTTGGTGTGCCTGGAATGATGAGGCGTGCTGCATCTGAACAGATCACATGCACTCAACCCTCTGTGGAGATTTCATGCGACTACCGTAGCAAGTCCTTTGACTGTGGCAATGTATCTCCCAGCAGATCTCTGTCACCTGCTGGCCAGCCAAAAATTGGACAAATCTCCCAAATTGCCCAGGTGCCACTTATTGAAAGACGACGGGGGCCATTAGTTCGCCAAATGTCTTTAAAGATAGGCCCAGAGAGTCAGCAGCCTGTTCGGAAATCTGTCATGCCACTAGATAAACCTCCCATTACAAATGTAAGCTCTTTAACTCAGAATAGATCCCAGCAGATTCATATTGCCAATAGGCGCACTATGGCTCAGCCTTTTATCCTGCATACTGGAGAAGCACCCTTACAAAAGAATGAGCAAATGGTTCAAAGCATTAATTTGGGTAGCCCAGCTCAGCAGCCTCAAGTCCATGGCCTTCCACACCCTTGGCATCAAACATCAAGGGTTCAAATATGCCAAAAGATACAACAACCGTTGAGCCAGATCTTAGTTTGCCGAGAGAATGTCCAAAACAAACCAGCCGACTCTGAAGAAAAGAAATGTTTTGTGCCCAAATACCAACTGCAGTGTCCTGCTCTGAGAGCAAGCCAAACATTTTCATTCTCCAGCACACAGGGGACTCAAATAGCCTTGCCAGTTTTAACAATACCTATTGCCAATCCAATTTTGAGTGTTTCAAAATCATCAGACGTACTCCAAAATGTATATGTTGGTCAACCCAATCAACAGGCCTCTGAGATCAAGACACAGACTGTTGTTTTGTCGAGTGAACAGCAAAGGGACCCATTTGATCAGACCCAAGCAGGTGCTACACCACTGCCACAGATCCTGATAACTCATGAGCAGATGCACCCTGCCCCCTCTGTGTCCAATAAAAATAGCCTCTCATCCACTCACAGTGTAGAGAGTGATGCTTATGCTGTACCAACTGTAAAGAAGGATAGGACTCCAACTCAAACAGTTAGCACTCATAACAATACTGGAGAGCGAGCACCTTCTCTTGGGTCATTACATTGCACACAGAAACTGGCATCAGTAACTCTTTGCCCTCAGCAGGAACCCACTGCCTCGAGTAAACGGATGCTGTCACCTGCCAACAGCTTGGACATCTACATGGAAAAGCATCAGAAACGAGCAAAGGATGAGCATGGTGTGGCCTGTCTGACTGATGGCAGGTCAGTCAATTATCTTAATTCCAAGATGTCAGAGGTCACCCGACAGCGGAAGCTAACACTTGTTAGGCAGGTCTGCACAACTGAACCAGTGGACAGTCCCATTGAAACTGAGGCCCCACCTCTGCCACAGGTCAAAACAGATGGGGAGAAGGACTCACTGGCTACTGATGATGTTAAGCCTATGTCACCTGACAGTACTGGGCTGAATAAAGACACAAGCACTGTTATACACGAGGAGGCAGGCCCTGTACTGAATGCTACACCTGGCAGCCAGGGCACCTCTATGCCAGCTAATAACACTCTGAAGCCCCAAGAGAAAGCTGAAGAACAGAGATGGACTCCTGCCAAATCTCCTGTTAGGCCTTCCAGTTTCCACGGTGGTCAGGTAAAACTGACCACATCTGTGTCTGTGGTTAACACCAAAGACAGTCATCGCCTGTCTTTCCCCAGCCTGAAGACTACCACCACCTTCACATGGTGTTTCTTGATGAAGAGGAAACCTCTTCATGTTCCACAGAATGACCTGAAAACTTCAGCATATGCTATTTGGACAGTGAGCCCCAACAACCATAACCCACTTGGGTTGCCCACCAAGGTGGTCATGTCTCTGTTTGACTCCAAGCAGAGCTCCAAGAAAATACACTACACTTCTGCCATAAGAACCAATGGGAAATCTGACATCTTGTCTTACTCAGGCAAGCTGAAAGACATCATGCCCAGGGTAAGAAATGCAAAGTTATTATTTTTATTTTATTTTTTTTTTTACATATTGCTGCCTTTTTATCTTAAACCAAATCAATAAATACATCAATCATTTCTCTCTGCAGGTGCCAATAACCCAGAAGTCTACATCCGTTGAAACCAGAAGTAAAGTGCTACCAGAGTCTCAGGCCAGCAATGAGTCAGACAAGGATGTGGCATCCAAAACAGAACCAAGACGGGTCAAAATATTCGATGGCGGGTACGATTTGAAAATGATTAATTCATTGTACATTACATAACAATTTAAATGGGTTGGTTTTATGTGTTTGTCTTCCATTTTCTCGTGTTTTTGATGGTGCTTTTGTGACCCCACAGATACAAATCTAATGAAGAGTATGTTTATGTACGTGGGCGTGGACGCGGTAAATACATCTGTGAGGAATGTGGGATCCGCTGCAAGAAGCCAAGCATGCTACGCAAACACATCCGCACCCACTCTGACGTCCGGCCATACCACTGTGTCCACTGCAACTTCTCCTTCAAGACAAAAGGTTAGAGCTCAGTAGTTTATCAGTGTCCAGTGCTACAAATCAAAAGCCACTGCACCATGGTTTGATAGAGATGCTTATACTCTCAGGTACAAAAATAAAGAACATATTTCACTGAATTGATTAAGAAAACTGTTTTTGTCACATACCTCCACAATGAACAAAGAACCCAAAAAAGGTGAACATTCTTGATGAATTTAAGTCATTATCAAAACATCAAAACATTCATCTACAAACTCACACAGCCTGTGCAGTATAACCCAAGTCTCATTTATCCACTCATATGTTCAGTACTTCCCAAACACAAGCATTGCAGCTAAAACCTTATTATTTACAACATTTCCGCATAAGTAGCGCAGAGGCATTACTTCTCCACACCAGGGCTGCAACCAACATTTATTTTCATTGTTGATTAATCTGCCCATTATTTTCTTGATTAATTAATCACTTGTTTGGCCTATAAAATGGTGAAAAATGTCAGTCAGTTTTCCAAAGCCCAAAATGAGGTCCTCAAATGTTTTGTCCCCAACCCAAGATATTTATTTTACTGTCATAAGGGAGTAAAGAAACCAGAAAATATTCACATTTAAGAAGCTGAATTTTTACTTTTTTTTTTTACTTAAAATTGCTTTCAAACCCATTAATTTAATAGTTGCCAACTAATCGATTAATTATTGCAGCTTTTGTCAGCGCATAAGGCTGTTGATGCTGAAGTGTTTTAAATTGTAAGGCTTTAGCAAAAATGCATGTGCTTGGAAAGTAGTGAGCATGCAACTGGGTAAATGAGTTGTATTATTCTTCACTAGTTGGGTGAGACTTTAGAAACAGATGTCTTGCTATTGTTTAACTCCCTAATACGTTTTTGGATTCTTCGTTCACTCTGTAAACATTCAGGAAAAAAAGTTTTCTGGAATTTAATAAAACATGGGGTGAGTACTTGATGTACAAATTATCATTGTGTGGGTTTGTGGTGGTGGACTCATGTACACCATGAAAATTATGGTACCACGGTTTTAAATAAAATTAGATTTGCAGACACTTATCTTCCATCTGAACACACAATTTGTTTTCACCCAAAATTGCATTTGAAACAATATATTTTTAATAACCTTGAACTGCGACGGTTCATCTTCATCCTTTTATAAAATTAAAGATGTTCTTTCACCATCTCTTAAACCAAGACAGTATGATTCACCCTTCTTCATCGAACTTGCCTACCCACGCCACACTGCAGAACAGTACTCGGTGTCAGAGCAACCCACGTTCATTTAAAAATGTCTTTATCAGTTACTCACCCTTTACATACAGCTTGCCCAAAGACCGCATTCTCTTACGTAAACTCCTTCTGTGCTATTGTTCGAGCTCTACCCACCCGTAAGACCTCACTGCCTCTCTTCTTGCAGGAAATCTGACCAAGCACATGAAATCCAAGGCCCACAGTAAGAAATGCATGGAGATGGGGGTTCCTGAGGGTCTCATCGAGGATCAGGATGCAGAGGACTCAGGTACAGTGTTTCACTGCACCGGCTTAGCCTAGGGAAAAACAGAAGGATTGTTGTGTGCTCAAAAGATTATCAAACAAAATATTCTCTGTAATTTAAGGGGTTTCGTTACAGTCACAAAGTGACTTGATACAGATGGGTCCTGTTTACACCATTTGCTTTGGTTTCAAACAACAGGATTGCCCTTCTTTAAATAGTTTTTTCTGTTCATGGCATGAGATATAAAACACAGATTGTCCCTGCTTGTGCTCTGTTGCTATGTCGATCAATAGCTTTGCCATGGTCTAATTAGAAATTCTAAATGCAGCTTCTTCCTCTGTTAACTCAAAGCGCATGTGGGCGGCATGCACAGCGTTTAGAAAGAGGAAATTGCTGCATCTAATTTTAGAAAAAAAGAGAGAGAGGAGCTGCCTGAAAGCATTCTATGGTCCCAGTCTCTTAAGAGCATATTTGTTTTTCCTCCTCTGCCTGCGATGGAGCTCAGGGGCGTATGGTGGTCTAGAATGTGAAGCACTGCAGCACAAAACATCACTGAATGGTATTCTTAGAGGAGGATTCTCTCACTGTATGGAAGAAACTCGGGATCTTTAATGAATGAAAGTTGTTCAGTGCTACCAGAAGGCTTATATATTCTCATACCAGCTCTGATGACTCATATGTTCTGCAGAATACCAAGAATAGACTTCCTTCTTACTTATTCTCTTGTCTACAGGAGACCGGAGTCAGGTGAGCAGCGCTGATCGCCAAGATTCAGATGGCGACGACTCCGATGGCCCTGACGATGAGGAGAATGATGACAATGAGGAGGAAGAGGAGGACAGCCAGGCAGAGTCTGGCCTGTCCACCAACCCTTCTGTCTCTGCCAGCCCGCAGCACATCCCTTCCAAAGAGGCTGAAGTCCCTCCTAGCGCCCTCCTAGCCCAGATGTCAATCAGCTCAGTCTCCCTTCCTCTCTCCCAGCCTCCGGCTCCCCACACATCAGACTCAGAATCTGTCCCCATGATGAGTCCCGTATCCCTGAGCAAGCAGATATCCATCTCTGGGTCCTGCTGCAGCTCAGTGCCCCTCCCTTACTCTCCTCCGCCTGTTGCCACAACATCAGACTCCTACACCTCAGACACAGAGTCAGTGCATATGATGAGCCCAGTGTCGCCATGCAGGCAGATGTCCATCGACTACCCTGACTTTGATGTGCCCCCTAGTCCCCCAGTGCCAAGCAAGGGCTCCAAGCTAGGCCAGGTGAGACCCATGTATTCTCATTGTGTCTCTCTCCACCCCTCCCTGCCCGCATCCTTTCTTTCCTATCCATACCCTTACTTTGAATCCTGCATGCGAGGCACTTCCACAAAGCTCCTGTGAATGCTCTTAAAAAAGGTGAATAGTCTTATTGATTCTGATTAGGCTTGGTTAATTAATCCAAATACCATTTTGCATTAGCCCTGTTTAAACTGTAAAGGATTGTGCCACAGTAAAGACAAGAAATAAGATTGACTTTCGTCTCTTTTCACAGGACATCTCATCTGCACCTCCTGCTGTGGCAGCCAGTGAATCAGGCATACCAGTGGACCGGAGCACTCAGACTTCCTCTTACGCTTCTCAAGGTCTCATGCACTTTCCCCCACAGGGTCTGTCCCAAACACCAGGAACAGAGACCCAGACTCACCTGTTCAGTCACCTGCCCCTGCACTCCCAGCAGCCCTCTCGTTCTTCTTACAGCATGGTCCCAGTTGGGGGGATCCAGCTGGTACCCGCTGGCCTGGCAGCTTACTCCACCTTCGTACCAATCCAAGCTGGCCCCGTGCAGCTCACTATCCCAGCAGTGAGCGTCATTCACAGAAACACGAGCCCGTTACCAGCTCCCAACACGCCCCCCCATCCGGAGGGGTTGCAAACCCAGCCACTTGTGGTCCAAGAACCAATCAGTAGTGTTGTTCCCTGCTTCCCCTTAGGGCAGGTCACTGGCCTGCAGGCTCAAACAATACAGCCAGTAGGTCTGGACACACTTAACCTCATGGGGCTGACCAACACAGGCCTGGCATCCACCCAGCTGCTGCCCCAGCAAGGGCTAACACTCAATGCCACCCTCGGGCTGCAGGTGTTAGCTGCCAACCCCACCTCCCAAAGCAGCACGGGCCCCCAGACACATGTCCCAGGTCTGCAGATAGTTAACATTGCCCTGCCTGCCATCATTCCTTCTCTCAGTCCCATCTCCACTCTTAGTCCTCTCCCTGCGTTCTCAGAGAGGCAGGGCAGCCCTGAAGCTCCGGGAGCACAGCCATCTCAAAGTGAACACGGGCTCGGTTCTTTACGGAGCTGCATGCTGCCTGCTTCACCGCCCGCCCCTTTTAAGGTCAGCAGCTGTCCAGAAGTGACCTCAGGCAGCAGGGCTAGCCCCGGAGGTAGCAGCAGAGCAGAGCTCACACAGACTGAGAGGCAAGAAAGGGATAAATCTCCACAGCAGCATCAATCACCAGCTCCTGAGAACCGAGCAGACAGTGCTAAGGAGTCAACAGTTGAGGGCGCTAGTGATTCAGCACCTCCACGACCTCCGCCAGTGACCAGCTGGCAGAAGGTACTTGATGACTATAATGAGGTATCCAGTGATGATGAAGACAGACTGGTCATTGCCACCTAAAAAAAAAACCCAAGTGGAAAGCTCTTCTTGTTCTCTTTTTGTAATTCTTGTCACTTTGTAAGACTGAAAACACTTTTCAGGGGTTTGTTTCGTTACAAATCACCTTTCAAAGCACAGATGCTGACATTCATATTGTATGTGCAATCATATGATGATTATAATAATGACCAATCATTTTATTTTTACTTTTTGTCAGCTCCAGACAGTTTCTTTTTTTTTGTACATGTTGTAAAGACAATTGTGCCTTTATGGAGTTTCTTGTTTAGGAACCTGTACATAATTCCTCATTAATTCAGTAGTTGCTTGTGTTTATTTCAAAAAATAGAAGTAAAGAGAGGCATAAAGATGGAGGATATCAATTTTATTTTGGAGGATTTGTCATTCGTAAATTTATGGAATTATAAATGTTGTACTGGTATATGTACATTTCTATGGATTATGGGGCAATGTTTCTGTGTACAGATGTTGTGTTCAACTATTTATTATAATCCATCTAGTGCCCATTATGATTCATAAGTCCATAGTTATGTGCATTATGGTAGCTTTACATTGCTGTATCAATATTCTTAACTGTATCAGTAAAAATTTGTTTACAAACATTAAATCTGTGTCATTGCATTTTTATACACTTAAACACTAGATCACTACATACTTTAAATGTAGACTGAACATCGATTAGAGGATAGGTATTCATTCACACTCTAAGGCTGAATCATAGACTATGCTATTATTTAGTAATAAAAAATAAGTATTAATTCTTATGACCAATGAATTCAATTGGTAAATACAACTATTGTAAGCACAATAAGAACTGCAGTTAGCGTTATGTCACA
This sequence comes from Chaetodon striatus, assembly GCA_029783705.1. Lineage (NCBI taxonomy): Eukaryota > Metazoa > Chordata > Actinopteri > Chaetodontiformes > Chaetodontidae > Chaetodon > Chaetodon striatus. The sequence goes on along the minus strand of JAPZEB010000008.1, from coordinate 6,012,957 downwards.
TTAAATATTGGGTGCCACATTTTTCATATCAAAACATATTATAATTCAACCTGCAAAAATTAATTGACAGAAACTAAAGTACCACAATTTTGATTCATTATTTTATAAATCTTTTTCAGCAAAAACAGTAAAAACTCGTGAAGTATGCCATAAATAATTTTTTTAAAAATGTCCAAAAAAAGTTGTTATACTATCGTAAATATGCCGTAAAAGGTATCATAAAATGGAATAGTGTAGTGTGCCGTAAAAAATATAAAAAAAAAGTTGTGTGGCATGAAAAAGTGTTGTAAAAATTAATTGTATTTTATAAAAAAAATTCAGTAAAAGATCATGAGAAAAGTCACAGTATTTAATACCATGAAAATGTCACGGTATAGTATGTTTAAGATTTGTCAAAATATAGCATGCTGTGAAAAAAAGTCATGGTTTAATGTGCCATGAAAACAAACAGTATTTCATGAAAAAAATAACAAAAATGTCAGCAGATAGTGTGCAAAAAAATGTAAAAAATGTCTCTGTCTCCCCATTTCACATTTTTCTATCTAATACAGGCACAAAGGCCAAAAACATAGTCTTAAAAAAAAAAGTCATGAAAAAAATCATCACAGTATACTATGTCACCAAAAATCCTGAAAAAACGTCATAGTATAGCATGTCGTCAAAAATCATGAAAAAACGTCATAGT
>JAPZEB010000008.1:5974568-5985777 GCA_029783705.1 Chaetodon striatus | reverse complement strand
TGACATTTTATATCCAAAAGGTCAAAGGTCAGCTTCACTGTGACATCATAATGTTCTGCAAAAACACTTTTCTGGCCATAATTCAATGTCATATCTCTGGAACAGAAGGGGAGACATTTGGTCAGATACTGAATTGGTGACACCAATCTTGTGTGCCCACACTGAAGCTGTGCTGATTGTACAGTTCCTCTGTGCTGCCGGGGAGGAGATGTGTGTGAAGCGTACATGTTTTTATAGACATAGTTGTAAACTGTAAGGGCAACTTGACTGGGATGCAGAGGCAAACTACCGCAAGGCGGTATTTCTGGTTTAGAGCTTTTTCGCTGAAAACAACCAATGAAAAAATGTTGATGAGAGCAATGAGAGTGAATCAAAACAGTAGCAGCCACAAAACCAAAACAACAAGCTGAAAGACTCTAAAATGCTCCACAGATTCAAGAAGACCTGCAGAGTCTAATATGCTTTAACGCAGGTTCATCAACAAACCATTGATCTCTGACCATGTTATTTATGTGTCCTTTAATCCATTGTCCATCCACAAGAAATCAGAAACTTTCAGTTTCAACATACTAATTTGATTTTACTACTATTTATACATTTAAGTGGGAGATGCTTGCAGCAATAATAATGAGACTAAAATCGAAGAAATCTTTTTTTAATTAAAATGTTATTGTTAATTTGAAATTTTCATTACAGCACTATAATTAAGTTCCCATTTTTATTATCTACCATTACATTACTTGATGTTTTGTTACTGTAGGTTTTGTCTATTCATGGGATTTGTTGACAAGAGACCAATGCAGGATAACTCCAGACTAATCCTTTAATAACTGGATCGTCACCACAGTGACTTTCTAAAGCTCTGATAAAACAACAACTCACTGTCATCGACAAACTGGAAAGAACTGGATTTCTCTGCACAGGAACCAGAGTTGAACCTGATTTCTCAGACTCACAACTATTGTGTTAAATGCTTGTTGGTCACTGAACCTGAAACGAGCACACTCTCCTAAAAGGCCAGAGGAAGAGAGAGTCAGGGACAAAAGGCTGAAAGAAAGAGATGAATGAAGAGAAGAAGAAAAAACTTGTCCAGGAAGGGTAGAGTGCAAAGTGCCAGCATGGGATAAAGTAGAGTCCAGTAGGCTCGAAGCAGAGCTACAACATTTCCTCTTAATATGGCATCACACCTACATATTGCTAATAATGAGTGAATTTACAGCCAGCATGCCGTGGTGTGATTTTAACACCCTGACATGCTTTATTTTCTAATTGCCTGGACTACTTTCTCCCTGCTGTGGTGAGATCACACCAGTGTCCTGTTGTTATTTCAACACATTTCACCACATTCATGTTATCACTTGCTTACGATGGACCAGAGTGAGGTCTCACCTGATCCTGAGATACTAAAATACCTCTGTGTTTATTGTAAATCTAGGAAGAGACAAATAAAGGCGAGAGAGACGAGAGGATACAGATAGTATCAGATGAAGTTGTTATCCTGAATCCTGTCTTTATCCAAACACGCCTACAGAAAACACTTTTAAAATAAACATGAGCAGCAGTCATTCCGATCATGCCACACTCATCGCTATGATCTGCAGTGTGATGCAACAGTGGCTGAACGTGTACTGTAAAATCACCACTAATCCGACACTTTGCACATATTTGATTCACTGAGCTTCTCCTCTTCTGGTTCATTTGATTTGGTGAATAGAAGCTGATGCAGTGTTTGTTCAATCCAGGTCACCTGTGGATGGTGAGAGCAGGCCTGTTGCTAACATCACTGTTGACATGTTTTGTTTTTTAGATACCAGGTAATGTTTTTACTGAACAGACATCCATTAACATTCTTCAAATGCCCTGCTTAAAGGAATAGTATAACATTTGGGAATATGTTTGTCTTCTTGCTGAGAGTTAGATCAGAAGATTGATAGCAGCCAGCAGCTGGTTAGCTTAGCTTGGCACAAAAACTGGAAACAGGAGTAAACAGCTAGCTCGGCTATGTCCTAAGGGAACAAAAGCTGCCTATCAGTATCTGTAGAGCTTATTAATTTGACATGTTAATGTAGTTTGTTTAACCTGTACAAAAATGAAGTGTAAAAAAATATACTATAGTTTACAGGTGGTTACATGCCAGACTATTTTTTAGTAACTTCATGGAGTCTTACCGTCACCGTGAAGTTGCCAGGCAACCAGCGCCAGCTAATAAAGCCCCACTCTACTTTATTTTGACATTTTCATATTTCATATTTTTCGGAGTCATTTCCTAACAACGTGGATAAGCCACGCAGTTTGGCATTCTTTTGTAAAATAAAGAAGGTTGTAGCTTTAGATTTGATATGACCACAGTGTAGCAGAAGCTGCAGGTCATATGTCGTCTTCGAAGCTTGTGCAGGTGCATTGTCGTGCCATCTTTGCATCTAAGGGGCAAAACAGATAAACATCGCTGTGAGCCAGCTTGTCAACTTAACTTTTATTTTGGCTAAACTGAAGGCGTGAGGGATGCGGTCTGTTCACAAGGCCATGAAATGTATCTTTTTACCGTCTACACCTGCAGGACACCTATGGTGTATTGCGAGAGTGACAGGGAGAACAAGATGGTGAGCTTTAATTTTGGGATTGTGTGTATTGCTGCTTCAGTTTTTTGGCTTAGCACAGCACTGTTTATGTTCTATGGGTATATTAAAATCTATAGACCACAGTAGGTTGTGTAAAGAAAAACTTTGCAGATTTTTAACCAGCTATGCATCGTCACAGTGTGTGCAGATGAGCACTGTTTTGCCCCCCGTGCAGCCAGCACCCAGAGCTCCCTGCTTATTTGCTGGCTGAATCCACCAGGTAATGCAAAATCAACCATTTTTGGAAGAAGTTTGCATAGAGGTCTTTGAGTTCAAATTAATAGATTTCTGTCTGAAAGGTCTTTCTGGGAGAGAGCCCTCTTGGCAAACTTCTCCCATGTGCAAACCTGGCGGACTTTGCTGATGTCCAGGCACTGGAGCAAAACCCTCCTCTTATAACTTGTGTTAGAGTGACCACTACAACTAACCATGTCAATGCCTATGCTGCCATTATGACTCCAGTTGCCAACTGTTTGAGAAAGAATGTTACCTGAAAAACAAGGAAAATATAAATGAAGGAATGGTCTTGAAGACAGTGACAGCCTTCGAGAAACCAGACACTGGTGTCAGTTCTATTGCCTGTCACTGTGGCGGGCACTGCAAAGCACACTTAAACCCATCATATCTTTGTTGTTTCAACTTTGACTGAAAGTCCTTCCACCAAATTAAAAAGCACACATTACTTGATGCTTACTGACATTTTTTTTTTTATCTTAATATGCACATTTGTCATCCTTACATCTCATGATCTGGTTATACAGATCTGTATGCAGCTTACCACGAAGCAACTTGAGATATGAGCACCATATGACCCTTTCCATTAACCTTTGATATATTTTTGCCATTGTGTATATTTTGGACTTTGATCTGTCAATTGATATTTTATATTTGCACTTTTTCCTACTTTGTACTGCAACTGCTACAAAACACTTTTCCTTTGGGATAAATGACATTATGTTTCATGTCTAAACATGGATGAGAAATGTTTAGAAAAACAGGCGTCTGCCAATGATACAACTGCGTCTTACGATTAAAAGCTCCAGAGCAGCTAAATGGACCCTGAGTTTAAATGGAAATTGTCAAGTAGTTTAAAGCAAGTTTAAACAAATAGGATCTTTGTCCATGTTTCCTGAATATTCTCTGTTATTACAACAATAATAAACAGAAATACATGCAGGTCTATAAAACACTTATGTTTAGGGATTCAGTGTTTTTCCCGGACAGCGTCAATATGTCTGCAAGTTGTTATTTTTGGATGACAAAAAAAATCAGCAAATCCCTCTTAACACCTGCTGAAAGAGTGTATAACTCCAGGCGACCCCATTTGGACATTTGTTATTTTAAATTTCTATGCAGGCAGATCCTTAAAAACAGCGTTATCCACATTCTTCATCTCAGCCTGATGCTGGTGTCACCGGCAGCACTCCTCTCGTCCTCCTCCCCTCCTCCCCCTCCCTCGCCTTACTTAGGTAATGAGCTGCGGGGAAAGCCTGGCTAAGCGTGAAATATTTTGGCAAAGTGCTGGTGACACCGCCTGTTTGTAGAAGGAGCCTAACTCTCTGCTAATTCCTGACCCATCCCTCAGAGATCCCGGGAAACAACGCCGCGGATCAAAGCTGGACCCAGAGGTCACAGAGTTCAGGCCCCTTGTGGGCTGATTAAAGTCATCAAAGACGCTGCGGAAACAATGGCTACTCAAACAAATGCCATAAACTTTACAGTTTCTTGCTCTCTGGCCTTACCATGAAATATTTTCTTGTATTGCTGAGGCCATTAGAAAGGCTAATGGTATGCAGTGTGTCTCCTGCAGACAATGAGGTCACCCAGTCAACTCAAATATGAGGAAACAGCCCCTTCTCTCCTCTGTCATGCTAATCCCACAGCCGTGAGCCTGCAGCAGCCCGACTGATACACGACTCAAAACACTCTTAACTGCTCCATTACCTCGCCACCACAGGCTGCAGGCGTCGACAGACAACTTCTTACTGGGGTAATCTTGCAGTGGGTTCAGGGAGATGAGGGGTAAATGCGTCGAGGGGTGTGTGGGGGAGGTTTCGGGTGAAAGACAGTAAAGGCACCAGAGATGCCCAGAGGAAGAAGGGGTGACTGAAACTGCCACGAAGGTTCTCTTAAGTTTTACCCAGCCTTGTACATGACTTGAATGATCTAATAAGAAGCGTAATTTACAAAGCACATTTAAAGTGAGGGTTATAATGTGAGTTTTTTTTAACACCTGCAACAAAAAGCATGAAAATAATCAACGCTCAACATGAAGCAGAGCCGAATGTAATGTGTGAACTGATCTGAAGACCGTCAACTCTCTGAAGTTAAACTGTGATAAAACCAAATGGACGCTTCAATAAATACTAAAAAAGAAAACTACAAACGTGCAAGCAGTAGACTGTAGATCTCCACCAGGCAGCCATGTTCCAGCTGTGACGCAACCACTCTAGACTAAGCCAGTGGCGCAGCTGCACCCGGTAGAATAGAAGACACTCAGCAATGTAGAAAACACTTTAAACACAGCATTAGAAATGAATTATGTGTAGTTTTAATGGTCAACATTCAGTCAGCAAGACGACAGTTTACCTTCACTAAATCTACCTCCCATTACTGAGCCAAGAGAAAAGTTGGCAGCACAAGAGGAAGAGAAACAGGAGGAAGAGGAAGAGGAGAGAGAGATGCAATTAAACAACAGGAACTGTGGCGGTAATGCCCGGCAATCTGACTGGAACTCTGTCACATAAACAGGCTGAATGTGAGGACAGAAATGAGTGGGAAACTTGTGGGGTCTGTCCACCGCAGGTGGCACCTGGCATCATTCATTCACCACCACAATGTGAACAGCATCCCCTTCCTCAGCACTGCCGCCTCTCTCAGCATCACCTTAATGCATCTGAGTTTGTTTGTTCACTGGCGTGTTGCAGCCGACAGACCTCCCTGCAAGTTGTGCAAACTTTCGGTGAACGGCTGCATTCAGGTTGAGTGAAATCAGCTGAAAAACGTGGATAGATGCGCTTGTGTAACTCTTTTAAAGTGTCACTTTATTTCATTGTGAACATTTCACGCTTCAGCTTCAGCTCCAGCTCCAAAAAGCTCCTCTGGAACATTTTCCACACAGCAGGTGGGCCTGATGACCGAGATGTTTTCCATAATTTAGGAATCTACTTCCCAGGTGGCAACTGCAGAGCTGAACATAAGACAGAGTTGTACAAGTCATCCTGATCCTGATCGCTAACTGTGGCTTAGCACGCAGGTTAGCAGACCAAGAATGATGTGACTCAGAAGTCGCACAGAGACTTGCGTGATATCAGGGGCGCCACAGTCCCCTTAGGGGAGATTACATGTACAGTGAGTATGCCTTCAGGCACCTGCTAAGGATTTTGGAAAAAGAAATTCCTCACATTCATGTTCTCTTTGCTTCACGGTGACCCCTCGGTTCACACACCAGCATTCCTGAGGTACTGGAGGGAGGAATGATAATTTCTTTCCAGCTTCACTAATGCAACAAGCCACAGCCTTTGTCCTGCACACATTCCTCTGACACATGGAGCAGATTTGGCTGAACGATGGCCTGACAGCTGATCGTTAGCTGATGATGTTTGGAGCCGCGGGTGTGTGTTGCATGTGAAGAGGCAGGCTGATACACTGTCAACATGTTGCAGCCGCAAGCAGCGCAGTTTGTGATGGAAAGAGATTCAATCAACCGAATCATCATGGAGAACTCACTTTGATGAGCTCTTTTGTAAAGCAGGGGACAAATGTGCTGCCAGGCGGGATAATGTTACATCACAGCAAAAATGTCCTGAGTTTGAACCTGAGCAGGCTGACTGCAGCTTCTCACTGTGGCGTCTGAGGGTTTCTTCAAACAGGCCAAAGACGTACAGGTTAGGTGACCAAAAATATCTAAACCAGAGATGCTAACGTCAGTCTCTATGTGACAGTGAAGACAAATAGGAGATGCCGGGAAAATGAAAAACCCTGGATGCTGCAGTTACATGCGATGTTTCCTCACTCAATAAGGGCCTTGACATACCAAGCCAACGGTCAGCCATCAGTCAATATTGGTGAGCATCCATCACCCTAGTTTTTACAGGGTGTCCCAAAACGTTGGCACTAGCCAACTTGACGGCTGTTTTTCAGTGTGTTAAACTGGAATCAAAATGATTTCATTCACCAACTTCGTGCACGAGACGAGAACAGAAGTGAATGAGGCACACAGACAACTATATTGAAGACGGCATGAGATGAAACAAACTTGTTATATTAGGTATGGTTACATTATTTGCTATTGAGCCATTTAACAGAAGTGGCTTATAACTGTTTGTGTTATCGTTCACTAAAACACAGTAAATATCTCTTGCTCCTTCAGCCTCAGGTTGTGTTGTTAATGTGTGCAAACTGGCTGACCCGCATCTTGAGTCTGTCCTGACAGTCTTCCACTTCTGAATGACAAATACCGACTGCTAGTGGTAGCTATGCTAAAGTCTTTGTGGTGTGTTCAGGTGCACCTTTCTGGCCAAGGCCCCAAACCCCATGTCTGCTCTTTGCCACTTTGCACAGGATAATCTTGTATTGACAGGTTGAATGGGTGGAATCGTACTGTGGTAATGTTAATTTGGCCAAGAGACAATGATTTGTGGTAGCTCACTGTGCTTAAATATTTCTACATAGTTGTCCTCATGTAACCTGTGAAATGAACTCCTTGTCAAAGCATTCAGGTTAGAGACTGCAAACCTTTGGAAGGAGAATATTAATTTTTCTACTTTTGGCAGTCCTTTCAAAAGCCTGCTATTCTAATTTGGCCAAGAGAGATACAAAAATGATATTACATATATAACCCCTTTTACACCGACTCAGCAACGTACAAACATCATACCAAATATCCATTTCCTGGATACATGGTCACAGATCTTGGACATTTTAATGTTCAGATATTCATGCAAATCATTACAGGAGGAGTGTTGGGTATACAAACTCACTGGAGCGAGGGCTGGATATCATTTAAAAAATTACAAAACCAGCACCCTTAAAACGATGGTGATAACAATTAGATAGCCAGAATGTAAATAAGGTGGCAAATGCTTTGGTGGCATCTCCTCACGCTGAACTGCCAACTCTGTCAAACACACTGCTCACGATTGAGAAGTTATCTGATGTTTAAATCACATTGAAAATGTTGAGGAAGTAGATGTACAGCCAGACACACATGTACCACAGTTATAAAATCACTACAGATTTCCAAAAATTAAGTAGTAATATGTCTTAGTTTTTGCAACAGTACAAATATGGACAATCGCCATTATTCACAGAGGTAGGGTTTTTTTTTTTTTCTTCAGGCATGTCAGTCTTTGCATGGCTGAGCTGGCATGTTCACAGAAATCAGGCGACATTTCTGAGCGGTCAGATCACTGTTTGTTTAGGGTTGAAATATCTGTGTAGCTGCAGGAGGTCTGCGCTCGGTGTCAGGGCCGAGACCAGAGAGGCCCCACCTGGAAGTACTTCTGCGGGGTCAAAGGTCCATGCTATTGAACCTGAGTGACAACGTCTACATGTAAACAAAAAACAGAGTGTAATGAGAGAAATGTTGGCTTCACAGGAACAAAAAACGAAAATGTTGCCTGTCTTAACTACATTACTTTTTATTAACTTTTGGGTGTTTAAGATAATTTTAATATAAATAAAACACAAAACTGCAACCTTTGAACAACTTTTATTTATTCTATACATTTACAATAAATGAAAGCTATTGGACAGGTTATTTTTAAGTCAATTTTAATACCTAATTCCTGTTCATGTATCAATATTTGCCATAATTAAAAGGTGAAACATGTCTGGATTAATTTTCATCAGCTGTTGGGAAGCCACTCTCAAGGTTAGCGTTAATATCTGAGCCACAGTGCAAACAGCATCAACGACAAAATTTCAAAAAAAGAGGAAAAAGAAAGTGATCATTAAAGCAGCACAGTGTACATCAATAATCAATTCATTTATCAATCAACAAAAAATAAATCTGCTACTACTTGTATGATTTATTAATTGTAAATTAGCCCAGGCCCGGATCCAAGCACACATGACCCCACAGTCCAGCTTGTATGATTAGTGTGAACACTGTGTTCTGTACCCAAACATGGCACAACCATCCGTGCCCGAGTCCACTGAAAAGGTGGTCTCAAGTACAGCTCATGTGTACTCCGGTATGGTACACATCAGATGTGCACATCAACTGTACCACAACAAGGAAGTGGACTGCTATTTGACTACAAGGGTTTTTTTTAACCAGTTATGAAAGTCTCAATTTAGTTCAAATTCCACCGTATCAGGAGGCAGCATTAAGGACTGAACCTGATCCAGCTTCACTGCTGCCTTTGACCTGCAGTCTGAGCTCAGGCGGGATGTGAAGGGCTCTGCACTCAAAAGCAGCGGCTCCTCCTGTGGCCAGGAACAGAGCTTTGCATCACTGGTACCTGCTGACAAAGGTCCCCTTGGCAGTGGTTTCAGTCTGCAGCACCCTTTCCTACATTGTAGTGCAACAAAAAACTACTGTGTACTGAACAACATTACTCATGTGAAAGCTGAGCAGCAAGGGAGTGGGGGTGTATTCGTACTCTGGCATGGTACAGATCAGTTGTACCTAATATGAAAAAGCCCCTCGTCTTAGAAATGCTCAGATCAACAACAAAAAAAACAAAAGAAAAGACAACTGAAGGCTCACTTTGGACTCTGGGAAATTTTCACACATTTATTAGTTTTCTTGCACATTTTATAGACTAAAAATAGTAATCGACTAATTAAAATATTAACTGACAGATAATTAAAATAACTGTTCGTTGCAGCTGTAAAGTAGTCCAAAAAAAATTATTCAGGCATCAACTACATAACAGCACGTCTCTTTTGATTCAGTTTTTTGAGGTAGGATCTCAGATGCTAATCAAGTCCAATCAAGTCCAACATTTCTCCCAGTAGCCAGGTATCATTCTGTAAATACAGTGTCAGTAGTATTTCCATTGCATTCTGAATATTGTGTCACAGAAATTAAAAGGTTTGACTGATGTTTTTTTTTACTTGATTTGAAATGATCGATGTATCAGTGACAGCCCAGCATGCTTTTTTCTCTTTGTAGCTTTGACCTCATTGTAACCGAATAGTTTCACACAATAATAGGAAGCATTAAAAAGCTTTAATATCAGGAGAGGCTGCTCCTCAGAAATTGTTTATCAGGAGGGTAGGAGCAAAAAAATGGACAGCTACAGGAAGGCATCTGCAGGGGAGGTACTCTCGCATGAGCAGAGAAGAATAGGTGTCACTTTGTTTGGTAGCTCTGTTGTCAGGGAGTGGAGGATGCCAGCTAACCTCAATAGCAGAAAGTCCCTGATCAACACACAAACTGCACAAGGATGCCAACTATGCCAAAACAATATGATGCCTGAGGAGGTGCAGGAAAGCCTCCTCTAATGAGAAATAACAATAACAACAACAGCTTGACTTCTTTCAAAACAACAACAGAGCGCATTCCCGCAAATCACATCTTTTCTATTGTCTGTTGGAGGTGATAAGATAATTTCTAAGAATCCATGCTCTGTGTAAGTTCCCAACAAAAAGAGCCAGATAAAGCGCCAGGACGTGAACAGTTTACAGTATATGAAAGAGGTCATGATGCATTTTGACATTCTTAGCCAAAATCATAAAGACACAAGCATCAACAGCACTTTGGCCCACAAAAGAACATGAGTCCCGATTTGAACCAAGGTCACAGAACCATCTCAGCAAGTATTTAGTCTACTCAGCCATCGCTCTTCATAACATCCACTGGAGGAGAAGGAGGAGGGGGTTTCTTAGTCTTCATGTCTCTGCTTATTGAGGCATGCCAGAAATTCCCTCCACTGTGTGTGATTGTGGATGTGTTTGTGTTTGTGTGTGTGCATGCTCTGACCTGAGCACAGACATGAACATAACATGTGAATTCAACTCCACGAAATTCCAAACACTTGTAGCGACCACGAGCCAAAACAACGGGATGGTTTCCTGTTTTGTTCTCGGCCCTTTTGAAAGGAGAGACTCCCACCTTTCCACCACCCACCGTCCACCTACAACCTCCCCTCAAACACACACACACACACACACACACATACACCCACACACACACCCACACACTTCAGTTTCATGAGAAAAGGATGGAAAGAGTTGGAGAGGAAAAAGCTTTCAGAGCTTGTATCAGTAAGTACTTTTCCATTTCAGACAGTTTCTCTGCGGAGTGATTTAATTTACAACTTTTGTGTCACAAAAAGCTGCGTAACCACCTAAGCTACCTGTTCCATAAACATGCAGCTCAGCTTCCTGTTGTTCACTCCAGACTTTCCTAAGATAAAGTGGTACCAAGCACAATGAAACAGGCGGTGTTTAAAGGTATAGTACATTGTGAGGTGATGGTATCAATCTTTTCGTTCCGTTCACCCGGGAAATAATGCTTTATCTGCCATTCAAGTCCTCTCAGTAGGTTTTTCATTTATCTAGCCTCCACATATCATACCTAGAAAAGTTAAAGAAACTAAATTTGCTTCATATTCTTGAAGATGTTCTGCTGCTCATCA
>JAPZEB010000008.1:5964175-5974468 GCA_029783705.1 Chaetodon striatus | reverse complement strand
ATTGAGCACAGCATTAGCTCAAGCAGGACACGATGTCAAGCTCAGCTCACATCCCAGCTACATCAGTTGATCTCAAACAGCCCTATGTGCTGTTGCTGCTTCTTCTGCAAGCTGCTTTGCAACCTGCCTCCACCCCAGCTCCTCCTTTTCATGTTGCATCTGACTTATCAATGTCATTTCTGTTTGTCATTGATGCTGCTCTGTTCTGTTCCCAGGGGGTCTTTGCCGCTGCGCTCTCTGCCTCAGGCTTTCCTTGTTTGCACATGGAAGGGCAGAGAGGTGTGCTCTCTCCATCTTACGCTTTCCATGTAGGTGTGTGGCAGAGGCTTTCTACGTAGGTCCGAGGAAAAGTAGAGAGGCCCCAGAACAGAGCCATACTGCCAAATATAATACTGCTAATGGAAATAAAGTTTTCTTTGACACAACTACTAGCAGCGCAGCAACCCACTATCTGACCACGACACAGAGAGTGGAGACCCACATATGTATCAAAAACCACATGGATGTAAATGAGACAGACTTGGGCTCAGCGGGGACGAAGGACTGTTGTCAAAGAATGCCACAGCAAGTGAAACACACCTTCTCCTGAGGAAGTTGGCAAGCAGACTTCACCACAAGCTGACTGGAAATAGATGACATGCTTTACTCTCTAAACCAGGGCACTGGTAAATTGACAAGCTGAGTTGCAGACGACACCATCAGCCAGCTTCAGTTCAGCACAGGCCAGCCAGTTCAGACCGCTGCAACTTTTCTCTGCAACGTTCTAAAACAGTTCTGTTTCGTCACAAAGCTTTGGTCTGACCTGGGCTTCATATAGAAGTCCTGTAATAAATCCCTCCATCATGAACATCATATTTTTGTTAAAACTCTTTAAGAGAGGTGTTGATTCAAAACAAGAAGTTCAAAAAGAAGTCAAATCGTGTACAAGTCTATGAGAAAATGACCCTACTTCTCAGTCAATGTTTACTTTTTCCTTTAGAGTTTATGGTCTTCAATACAGCATGACGTTCATTTTGCAAATAATGGTCCCATTTAAAGTAAAAGTGGTTGCCACATTAGTATCCTCAGGATCTCAGTCAGATCCACCTTCTCATCCAAATATGGTCACTTCTGGCTTCAAAGGAAAACCAACATGGCAAAGCCTAAAATGCTGAACCTAAGACCGTAAGTTCAAAAGTAAAGGGCGGCATCTCAGTGACTATGTCCACTTCTGTCATGCAGTCTATGAGTTAGAAGTATTTATGTAATTTAGTCTCTTCCACTGATGATAAAAAAAATGAAATACAGTTAATGTTATCTAACTAGCTAAAGCTAAATTTGCCAGAAACAGCTGTCATTTCAGTCAGAAAATTGTCTGCTGCAGTCTACAAATTAGAAGTCGGCTTTTGTTTACTTCTGCTTGAAGTCAAGGTTGATTGTTTAAAAAAAGAATGGTGAATTTTCATTATAAATCTGCTACAGTTATCACTGCTAACTGCATATGTGCTGTGGCAGAGTACAAAGTCTGACAGGCGCAGCAGCAGCGGCAAACAGGGTGGGGCGCAATCAACAGTCATTAAAGAAAGGTGTCCTGTGCTGGGGGTTTAAAGAGTGGTAACTAATGTCAAAAATCAATTAAAATAAAATAACAATTAATATATGGATGTGTTGAGTCTCATCTGCATGGTTCTAATTGGACAAACTTACAGGACAGTTATATTCAACACACTTGTACTGTGATTTTATGATGCACTCATTCCAATTTTACGCAACACACCTTTATATCATTATCTTATTAATTGAGACGTACTGTTGACAGCTGTCAACACCAAAGGAAACTCCTTCTGTGTTTTATTCCAGAGAATTATGAAGGTGGAGGTGTTTCCCCTGTTCCAGTAAAAGTGAAGAAAAAGAACGCTGACATTTTTATAGGAATTCTTGTTGTAAATAAACAGGGGAGGGACGAGGGGTTAGAGGGGAGGAGGTGAGCTGTGCAGGGGAGGGAGGGAGGCTCTTTTATTGCAACAGTTGATTGTTCTCAGAGTCAAAACAACGCACGCTCAAGCCACTGTAGACTGGCACTGTAATAACAAACAATCCTTATTTTCTGCCATCGAGGTTTATACAATCTGAATTGTCAGGCAATGGAAAAGGCGAGAGCTCTGGCCGCAGCCAAAAGTGGGTGCAAGTATCTGCCTGCACACCGCGGGATCTCAATAACAGGAACCACAGAGTGGCTCCTGCAGCGCTGCAGATAAGAGCCACGCTGAATGAGGACCTGAGGCTGTTCAAGCTGCCTCATAAAGAGGTTCCAGTAATGAATAATGCCGATAATATTCAGCTATTTCGAGACAGTATATTGCCTGGAATCTGACAGGACATAGCCAAAATGTTCAGCGCATGACACATCAAAACGCCAGCCTCTGTGACCGACCTGCGTGCATCATGGAATTCTTATTCTTTCAGAGACAATGACAGGGCTAATGAGGACATCGAGACGCATTTGTCTCTCTTGATGACAACCATTTTCTTCTCTGGATGTCCCTCAGACAACTCTGATGTAATGGAAAAGCTAAAGAGACTTCTGGAATGCTGTTCGCTGTCTTGTCTCTACGCCCTCGCTAGCAAGCGGCAAACTCAACAGGAAGTCATTATGAATGTTAAGGTGAAAGAATCGAATACAGCGCGCTGATTTGGCCGCGTCCACTGTTTTTTGTACAGGAATCTAGGACAACTTCCAATTAATGTCAAATGTCAAATTGGCTGTTGGTGTCTGTGAATAAAAATATTATGAAAATACTAACCAGTACTTCAAAAACAAACTCTCTTATCACCTCTTATAATCAGTAAGCACAAGAGGCCCGAGGAAAGGGCCTTGCACCGTGTTGTGTAATTCTAATAAAGACCCATTTTTTTTGTGGTAGAACGAGGTCAGGTGTTGCATTTATTTAATATCTTGTTTACCACATAATACAAGTTGGTATGCTCGGGGCGTGCTCCTGCTGACACACTGCAGGGCTGCATGTAGACACCACACTCTGTGATTACAAAATGAATGTGTTCCTTTGAAGGATATACGTGTCATAAACAAGCCTGCGGTTTGCGCCGACTTGCGTTTTAGGGCCTTGTAATCATCACACGCTTAAGATTAATCATTTTAAATATAGATAAGGGCTCTTGCATAAAAGTCTCCTCGCGCTGCACAAAAATAACATTACAGAAAAAGATGGATACATCACGTATATCTGGAAATTGGAATGAAAACATCAATTAACATATCATTACAGTTGAATTTGAGATTTGTGGTCTAAATGCTAAAATTGTGGAGATATGGAATAAACACCCCTCTGTCCTAGAAATTACAATTATATGCTACTAAATGGTTTTGCAAAGTACATTTTAAAGGAAATGTAATTGCTCCCTGGATTATGTTCACTGGCAACATCTTTTTCCAGTCTTGGCATCATTATGTTCTTCTGTGTGTTTAAATACACCTTTTTTGAGTCAGTGAATTATGTGCATTTATCTCACTTTGAATAAATCCACTGTGTCTGTCTACACTGTTTAATGCAACAGAAGCTATTTACGATTTTTCAAAAGAAATCCAGTCATTTTGTGCATTACACCAAAACTAAATCTCTGAGATATCCATAAAATTATCTGGTAATCTGCACAACAAACTGTACAGGGAAATAAGAAAAGCAAATACATCCTGTCTCCTGCTTAAGGTCTGTTTTTTGTATTCAATCAAAGCATCAATATTTCCATTACCTTAACAAAGTGCTTTGAGTTGCCAAAAATGATTCGTTTTATATTTTTGGCAATGTGTTTATCAACCTTTTTTTTGGCCAAAATTAAATTAAGAGGATGGACACCACTCTTATGTCTTTGCATTGAAAGGAAACTGCTAATTTTCAACCAGGTTTGTGTCGTCATGTGGGCAGTGTGTGCAGATGAACAGTGTTTGGTTTCGCCCAGAGCTCCCCACCCATACACTGGCAAAAGTCTGCCAGGTGACGCAAAACATGTTAATTGGAGTCTATTGGAAAATAAGAAGGGAGTTCCAGGCACTCGCTGCTGGTGGGGAAGCCAAACATTGTTCATCTGCACTCACTGCACACACTGTGATGTCACAGAGCTGGCTGAAAATCTGCAAAGTTTCTATTTAACTAAAGTATACACTTAGCTTAGCTTAGCATAAAGACTGGAAGCAGGGGGAAACAGCTAGCCAGGCTCTGTCCACTCTGTAAAAATTAGCCCTTTAAGTGTTCTGAACTAATTGACACACAGTATTTCATTTATTTGATCCACAGTCAAAGAAAACAGCATGTGACTTGCCACAACTTGTCGACTTCAGATATCAGGCTGTGTACAAATTAGTCACACAATATTCACCATATACATTTGCCGTATGTTTTATCCTTACCTTCCTTTCTTTATGCTCAGCTAGGCTAACAGTACCCTGGATTCTGCTTCACGCTGTACTTCACAAACATGAGTGATTTCAATCTTCTCATCTTATTCTTGATAAGAAATGGATACATGTGATTCTCAAAATGTCAAATAATTCCTATAACATAAATCATGCTTAAGTCGCAACAATGGTGATTATAGGGAAAACCAATTAAAAATTAAATATGTTGTCAGTGAACATTTTGCAAATATCTTCTCTATGAACATTTTGGTACTTTAGAAATTTATCAATATCCTCTTCCTTATTATATTAATAAAAAAAAAACAAAAAAAAACACATAATCCAGGCAGCAATAAATTGGCCGCAAAACATATTTGCAAATTACATAAAAGTAGTTTCTAGTAAACAGGGATGGGATTTAATTGACACAAAATTGTGGCAACTTTAAAGCCCCTTCCACTCAAAAATGCATCCCTAAAATGTCTGACCTTGACTAAACTGACCTGTATCTGTGCAAAGTTTGTCACTACAGAGGTGTTATCACGTTCCTCTCCTGAGGGGGGCGATGTGTGTGTCCTCCCTAAATCTGAGATTCAAACATATGTCAGGCAAGGTAGAGTAGGTACATCACGAATATGAAAGCAAATCACTGCGTAATACCGGAAACACATATTGACAGGGGAACAGACTTCAACATAACACCTGCAAAGAAACCTGAAACCTCCAGCGTCAGTACAAAGAGACTTGTCAGTACAGAGAGCAGAGTTAGCATTTGCATTGTGACAGTTTTGACAGCAAAGAGTGAGTGTGCAGTTTTTAGATGTAAATCGGACCCTGAAGCTTTCTTTCTCTATCTGCCAAAAACCTCATTATAGCAACTACTGTGGCAGCCAGTGCCAGTTACAAGCTAACAAACAACATAAATAAATGATGCTAACTACACTTAGCATTATGATATGTCAGTTAGTCACTGATTTTGGTGCACAGTACATTCCTCGATTCTCTCCCGTGTTTCCTCTAACACTAATGGTAGCCATGTTGATGTGCACTGCTCTTTCACTGGTCAACCAAGTGCAGTGCCAGCGTGAAAGCAAAACTTACTGCAAGCAACTTCCTCAATGAGGGAGAAAAAGCAGATCTGCTTACAGCCCCTTGTCAGAGCTCTTCTTAGCTATTACGAGGGAAAACCATGTTAAATCAAATATTTTAATTTGTACTTTAAAACGGAGTCTGGAGAGAGACTTTAACTTGATTTCTTCTTGACTTGGATATTAAAGTTATAGAGATGTAGAATAAAAAGGACACCACAGTGTGACTGACAGCTGTAATTTCGAGTCCTCCACGAGATTACACAGAAGCATCTTTTTAATCCTGAACAAAGCCTGTCAACCATTAAGTTGCTGAGAATCTCTCTGAACTATGGATGCCCTGAGGAGTTTGGCATACGAGCCAGAGCCACATTCTCACCACTCCTCATGAGAAGTTCCCAAACAATAAAAACACCTCAGAGGAAGGTGGGCTTCAAATCGAGGGCCTTCGAAGAATTTAGGTAAAAAACAAAAGTAGGAACGACAGTCCCAATAGTTTGATGACTCAGAGTAACACTCAGTACTCTCTAACACTTAAAACAATGAGCGTTTCCCACCACTCTCCTGCTCCTTCGCTCTCACTCTGGTGTTTTGCTGTTTGCTTGTTATTCAGGTTCAACTGGAACAGTTCCTCCTCATCATGGGCTCTGCAATTAGGACAAGGAAGCACGCCAGGTTATTATGACTGGCAGACAGGTTCTGTTATGTATGAGGTTTGAGGTTATACCGACTTTGATCTAACTGCTACTGTATTTCTCCTCTGGACTTGAGTTGCAAGAAAATATGTCTCTATGGGCGAAAAGGTTTTCACAACAAAACACTCCCTCTAGATGTTGAGTAACTAAGGTATCAGTGCAAGTTCAGTCCCGGTCCTCAACATTTTAATCTGAAGTAGTCAAACCAAAACAAGTCTTAAATCTGTAGTACTCAAGTTCAGGTGAGATTCAACAGTTCATCAGTTAAAATCAATGTCAAAGCAAGAATGTAGACTTGTCATGCATCCAGCAAAGAAATTAGTTCAAATGTGTCCTTGTTTTAACTGCTTTGAATGCCTGAGGAATTTTCCCACAAAGGTCAGACTTTGATTAAAATCGAGTATTCCCACATTCACCACATTTCACTGACATACTGCGTGGATTTGTCATCTTGTCACTTTGCTTTATAGTAAACATTCATAAGCACCTCAAGAGGAGGAGAAAGGGAGGGTGGTTTCATAAACTAATTGAGACAGTGTTGATAGAAATTAGAAAACAATTATATCAAGTGAATAAGGTACAAGACAAGTATACAATCACAAGTTACAAGGACAAAGGTGAAGCAGGGAGGCCTTTTCGATGCTTTGGTATCCTTAAAATGACTGTTTCTTCAAAATGCATCCTTTAATTGCATATGGGTTGTAATTAGTGCCGGGTATCTTTTAAAAAATTACAATACCAGGACCAATACCAGTACTCTTAGGGCACATTCACACCAGGATAGTCCGGGGGACTCAGTTCGATTGGGCAGGGAATGTAAAAAATTTCACACCTTCATTTGGTTCGGTTCACTTTCACACTGCAGTTTTTAAAGCTGACCAAACTGCGTGGACAACATCACGCAGTTACAACAGCTGCTCATCTGGGGTCGGTATTGCCCGAAACAACCGCTGACCAGGAAGAAATAAAGCACGAGGAAAAGAAAACCTGGCTCATCTATTCGCCAGGACCGAAGACGGAAATCCATCCCCTTCCATTCCCTATCCAGCGTGTTGCTCTGTACATGAGACGAATACAGCAGTACCAAAAAAGACGGCGGAGAGCGAGAGACTGCGACGTGCTGCTGTGGTTAAACAGATTATTGAGCGAGGTACTGCAGGTATTTAAAAGTTTTCAGATCACATATATGTCCGTAAATTATATGTATGCACTGCGCTTTACTTCATTTCCTCTCTTTGGTTCTCTGGATAGTCTGGTTGCATTTCCCACTGTAAGCAGACCACACCAGGGTTCACTTGCAAGTGAACTGAGACCCCTAGTTTTCAAGCAGACCTGGGTTCGCTCGTTTGGTCCGCACTAGAATTTGAATGAGCGTTCACACCACTCCGAACAAACCAAACTATCTGTGGAAGCGGACCAGGGTTTTTTTTAAAGTGAACCAAATAGCGCCAGTGTCAGTGTCAGAGTCACCCACTGGCTCCGCCCGCAATTTCCCGATGACATCACAGATGTTTAAATAGCTTTTCTAAGCTCAAGAGAAGTTTTTTTACAATTATAAAACCTCCATGGATCAAAAATTCCTGATAGAAAGAGAGAGAGAGAGTTTTACAGACGTCTGTTTTACATGATGGTCTATGGGGAAAATGCTTTATGGGCTGCAGGGGATTCTTTGCTGCAATACCACAAATAGCCACTGAAAAAAAAATTTGAAGCTGGTTTACTGGGGGCCTGCTTGCTACGCCACATGTCCCAAAATATTGGCCATTGCCCCCAGAGGCCTGTGGTCATCAGGCCAATAGCTGATGGGTTCCAAAAAAGAAATTGCTCTGGAGAAATGGCGTCACCAGTATATGGTTTGACTAGCAGAGAGCTGATGAGTTTATGTTTCAAGTATGTGTCTTGGTTCCAGTAGAAAAGAAAAACTAAATCTAAAAATGCCCAATATATGTCGTTATCGAACTCCCAAATATTGATATCAGCAAAAATTCCGCTATCTGTGGGACTATAGTTTGCTCTGCTTCTTGCCACAGCCGATGTACATACAGACACCCACACATGCAGCGAGCCAGCACCACGACAGCCTGCCTTTGCGGTGATAAAAAGCTGCAGCAGACGTTTCCCTCCATCCAAAGCTCTCCACATCAAGTGGCAGTAGGAGGGGGGGAGGGCTGCCAGTGAGCAGAAAGTCACCTTCTACCAGTGCACAGGTCAAGAGGAGGTGGAGGTGTGTGATGGAGGGGCTCTGTGTTTGTATGGATGGATTAAATATGCCTCTATAATCCATACAAGACACCACAAATTCATGTAAGCCAGATCAAGAGTGAAAAGGAGACCCACGTATATGGAAAATAACAATTTTAATTTGCTATTCTGTTGCTAGGGGAACAGCTTCTGTCCGTGTTTATTTCCTGTCAGCTACCAAGGGTTGCTTGTCCGATGATGCATTAGTGAACATTCCAGCAGGAAATACAGAGAGACCCATTTACAATAGATCCTGTCAGGTTAGAAGAGAAATCATGTGTGCATGTAGCCTTCTTTCTTAAGATTTTAGAGAATATTTCAGGGTTTATTAAATCATTACAACATACAAGACAAGAGGAAATGGGACTCACTCGTATCTTTTTATAATTATAGGGGTTTTACTTGGATCAAATCTTCTCTGGGCTCCTGGATCAGCTACAAAGAGGCTGAGCAGTGTGAGAAACCATCAGCTGGAGATGCAGATGTTTAAGCTCTGCATCCACGGTGCAGAAGTGCTCTTGAGCAAGACACTGACAGAGATGTGTTCCTGTACAATCTCACTGAAATTGTGTGGCAGGGTTGACTGTTAACTGCACAGAGCTGTGTGTCTCCAGCTGCACCAGCTCGCCTGAGTGTATATGAGGGCCATTTTTCACCCTGAGCACCACTGACGTGTTTGGTAATGGAGACCACAGCTCAGTGCAGCATTTCCAGGGTCTCTTGCTGGCTGGGAGGACCCGCCTGTTTTAGAGACGCAGACAGCCCGCTGATTGAGTTTGGAGGAATTACAGCAGGGTTGCTGGGACCTACAGACATTCAGCCTTTTTAGATTTTGAGTGGGAGGAATGTGATGTGTTGCATTGCTGCAGCTGTTGAATCTGAAATGTTCAGGGAGGCTGATTCACTGGAAAACACCGACACACTTTGATTATGACTGGTAGGATAAAAATATGAAGGAAAAGATAACATTTATAAACAGAATCAGCACCACTACCCTCCTTCATTGTACAGAAACGTTATTCATGACCTATTTCTATGAACACAGGCTACTCACATTTGTCTGTTAGTGTCAGCTTCTCCTCGAAATTATGTCCCAGCTCCTTATAATCCATTGTTTCCATTCAGGCGGACAGATTCCCAGTTGCTGTCATTCCTCAGAGTCGCACAAGTACAGGAGATGAACTCCCGGTACAGATCGCCCCAACACGCCCTTTGTAAATCCAACCGGAATAGAAGAAAAAGTGAACAAAAATTATGTGGAAATAAAAACAGGATCCGAATAAAAAACGGAAGGGGAATGTGTGAGATGTTAAATTATAATAAACTGTCGTCAGTGTCTCGTTACAGTTACAGGCTGGGTCCAACCCGGCGGCTCTTCAGTGGAAAATCTACAGTGTGGGAATAAAAAGCTTCAGCGAGTCCTGTGAGCAGCAGGACCGGAGTCAAGGCAGAACACAGCAGAGCAGCACTTCCGGTCAGAGTTTTCAGAATAAAATCATGCTGGTGCTGCAAGTAGCCTATTTCGACGAAAGACCTACTCAAGGTCCACTAACTGGGATTTTCCAGAGCTTTTAACTACGTCTCGTGGTTTTAATCATGATACAGATGGATCAGTCGTCGTCACGTGACCGGACACTGCTGAAACAATCCAATGAGGAAACTCGTAAGTGGACCTTGAGTTACTTTATTTATTTATTTGGTCAAATTTTTAAGTTAAAGAATTGACTTGTATTCTCTACTACATAAGTTGCCACATAAAAAACTGCATTTTCAAAATATATTTTTCTGATTGTCACAGGCAATAAGCAGTAAACCATTATACGGCCTAAAATTAAACATACATAGTACATATACCATAATGAAACAACATCAAAAC
>JAPZEB010000008.1:5953369-5964075 GCA_029783705.1 Chaetodon striatus | reverse complement strand
TGAACTATCCGTGGAAGTGGACCAGGGTTCGTTTAAAGTGGACCAAATAGCACCAGTGTGAATGCACCTATAATAAGTAAGTAATACTAAGTAAGTAAGTAATTCAGTAATACTGAAAGTTACCTATTGGATAATGTGATCGGAGTGGTGGGTGGTATAGCCACAATTTCGAATGATTTGGTGGCATCTCGGCACGCTGAACTCCAACTCCAACAAATACACTGAACTTGTCTTCCCCACACCACAGACCTCATGGGTTGTAGCTGCTGCTGCTGGAGTGTGAGCTCTGCGCCGAGACAATTGTGAGAGTCCTTCTGGCCGCGTACACACAGTGAGAATGCTAGCTGTCAGCATCAAACAGCTAACATTAGCTAACTGTTATTAACAGATTTAATGAAGAGTCGGGCCAGTAAGATACCAGTGTGAGTTTGTTTGTATACATTAGTTTGTGCTGTAAGTGCAGACGCTGAGTCGACCGTTCGCCAGGAGGAAAGTGGCTATGGAGAAAACTACAAAAGACAGCATGCTGTTTCAACAGGAAATGGAGAGGGTCTGGGATGAGACCCCTGATGCAAAATGGAGGTATCGTTTGATTGGAGACATTTCAGTACTACTTGTTACTGGGTTATTGCAGGCAATACCTTAAGTTGCCTTAGGTATCAAATACCAATACCCAGCTCTAGTTATAATAGTATGTGACAATTTTAAGTTAGAATATTTTGGTATGTGCAGATGCATAAAGATCCAAGAGTAATGAAACTCTTGCTGCATATTTCTTTATTATCAGCAAATGCAGATGTGCAAAACATGCAGGTGGTCATTTTACTAAAATCTGCTACAACTTGAATTTTAGTGTTTTTAATTTAGTGTTGTCAATATTTGACTTTGAGTTCCCAAATGTTATTTTTTTCCAGCTTGTGATCAAATATTCCAAACTTCAAATCACTTCAATCATTTGATGAATGCTTCCAGTGGATCATAAAAGAATTTTAAACCTCAGCCCCACTCACAGCAGTAAATGCATCTGAATATAACTGTTGAAATAATGTTTTAGAGAATAGATAATCCCTACATTTCATTTGTGGTAATTACTGCAGTGGAAAATGACATTAACTTTTACCCCCTGAATATATATATATACACTTCATAATACATGCACTACCAAATGTCCTTCCTGTAACTGCTTATTTAAATGCAGGGTCACAGGACTAACAAATATGTGTAATTTTATTTAAAATGAAAACATTTCCTGGATGAGGAGCCTGTACCTCTGCTCCATAAATGCCTGTTTGTCTCCTTCCTGTCTTCTCTTCAGGTCAATCTTTTGCATATGTTGTTGGATCTTTGACCTTCAGCACATGCAGCGAATGTAAATTACATTAAAAACCAAGCTCACAACATGTGGTGGAGCTATTTTCATCGGCTTATCACCTGATGAGCCACTGTTATCAGATGTCATCTCATTACCCCACTTTCACATGTAGGTCTGTACTGTTTACTAACCAAATGACCATGTGCACATTTAAAACACTGATAACAGGTGTCGCCTGATGTAAACTGACTCCAGCATCTTATTTGAAGTTGGCAGCACACTGTGTATTACTCTATTTAACCATTAAGGTGCCTCAACAAGCGCTTCATTCACGTCAGCCTAACAACTTTATCAGGTGATAATATGTCAGTATTGTGCTTAAAGGCTCTGTATACGACATTTAGAGCATTCAAACAGCATCGCACAACTGTTGCTATGTAAAGACATAGTGGAGTATGGCTGGAGCCTATCCCAGCTGACATTGGGCGAGAGGCAGGGTACACCCTGGACAGGTCGAGACAGACAACCATTCACACTCACACTCACACCTACGGACAATTTAGAGTCACCAATTAACCTATCCCCAATCTGCATGTTTTTGGACTGTGGGAGGAAGTCGGAGTACCCGGAGAAAACCCACGCTGACATGGGGAGAACATGCAAACTCCACACAGATCCTGCACCCGGGATCGAACCAGGAACCCTCTTGCTGTG
The DNA here is from genome assembly GCA_029783705.1 of Chaetodon striatus. Lineage (NCBI taxonomy): Eukaryota > Metazoa > Chordata > Actinopteri > Chaetodontiformes > Chaetodontidae > Chaetodon > Chaetodon striatus. Next base: position 5,962,049 of record JAPZEB010000008.1, on the reverse strand, counting down.
AGGCGAGAGTGCTAACCACCACGATAATGATAATTAACATGACTGAAAGTGACATGACTGAAAGCTCACAGTACTAAATGGACCTTGTGGGGAGAATTTGTTAAATGTTGCACCCAAAGTCAAGACTGACCTTTGATTTAGAAACTTGATTTTAGTTTTTGGACCATTTTAAAGCAAACAGCCTGTTTTTTAGACATAAAACAAAGAACAAAACCATTAAAAAAAAAACTCAAGCATTAAATTTAAAAATTCAATACCCGGTCAGCAACAAGGGAAGATTCCCTCATGAGTTCTTACATTCGCTTCCTAATCTGCATTGATCTATACACACATCTGCACCTCTAATAAAACACCTTTGGGAGCTCTGATTAGACAAATCTGTTCCATGCAATGTCTGGTCCTCGCACACACACAGAGTACACATGCACACACACATCGCTCTATTAATAACATCGCGTGCCGACAGTTTTTCTTTCTCCAGCTCTCATGCCATGACATCACAGAGTTTAACATCTTCGCAGTGTTACAGAGTGGCTTGCGTTAAGTCGGACTGACAGCCGGTGACATTAAGCAGCATTCCTTACATGCTGCCCTGACGGGGAAAGCAGTTAGAAGATCATAACATATTTGTGTGAAGTTTGATGAGCGTGCAGAGCTGAGGGGGAAGAGGCTTAAAGAGGATTTTGCTGATCATGTTGGAGCCAATAAATTGTGTCGCTTAGTCCAACTCAATGTGGCGCACATTAAAAACATATATATATATTATACATCACTGTAACATCCAAAATATTGATACAATTCGTCTGTGTCAACATGTCAGTCTGGTGTTCAGTTCTTTGTTGTCCTTTGACATAATCCCATCTAATTTTACGGCAGCCTGACTCATGTCTAATTGCTTAAACGAAAGGTATGTAAAGTCAATAATACTTCTAACTACAATGAATGCCAGAAATATTTTCCATCAAGTGTAAAACTGAGGATGGTCCTACACCCAAAAAATCCTTAGTTAAAAGTAATTCTGGCTAGCTTCAATAGCTTTGTATGGTGAAGATAACAGTGACTTTTAGCAAAGTGACATTTAAGTGTTGTAAAAGGACTACGATTATGTCTGCCCTCGCTCAAAGTGTAGAGTATTCATCAATCCTTGTATCAACAGTATAAATGATATTCTACAACATGCTGAAGCATGCATGAGGAATGTTTATGAGTCGAAGAAGGACAAGAACCATTGTCACTAATGATCATCAGTTGCATGTGATTAAACCATATGTTTAACTGAGGTATCCTAAGTCCCGCCAACCTACTGTTGCTAAGTCAGACAAGCTTGAATAAATAAAATGTGGCGATGTGATACCACTTAGCCAAGTGCAACAGTGTTTATAAGGCATTGCGCAAAAAAGCTTTAAGGAGCTGACAGTATACCACAGCATGTCATGAAAGTATAAATTCACAATGTTAATTTTTATCAACAAGGACAAATATTGCGTATTGACGCTGCTGGTCTCAACGAAAAAGGGAAAACTAGAGACAGACAATGACAAGACTATCAGTCAACATTGCTCCCACTGGATATGCGTCCCATTCTTCCACTCTGGGGATCAGTGGAGTACTTCATGTATTTGTCAAGCTGCAACTTCCAGAGCTGAAACACAAATCACGCAAGTGCCAAAACCTGCATTTCCTCTAATGGCCACTTGAGGCTGGCTCCAGAAGAGAGTCAATTCCCATAGACCCCATGTTGAAATGCCCAACTTAACTGCAGAAATAAGCATGTTTACAGACTGGTACAAAAAGCACTTAATGTCTTTAAAACTAATTTCTTCATTCATGACAACTGTATAGTTATAAATATATATATAAGTCACCAGTTAAAGTTACGCATTGTTAAAGGCAGGGCTGTTTGAGTGACAGGATGCTAGTAAGGTGTCACAATAGTCTGTGAGTCAGATCTACACCTCGTTCCTCCACAGCTCCACCCTCTCAATAACATAATAAGTAATAACTGTGGGTTCTTGATTTCAAACAGAGGTATCAAGAGCAGCTTTTTGTTTAAAGCCAGCAATTTGGTTAGTAAACTACAATGGTTGTTTGCAGATTTTATCAGCTACATAAGTCAACATTTGCTCCATGAGTTGGTTGAAAATGCCCTTGTTGCCTGGCTTATTTGAAAACAAGAATCATGTAAAAGGAGTCTTATACCTGCTGAACATAGACAACAGACTCCTTTACCATTATCAGTGGACTAGTGTGGTTTTCTTTTCTTTCATTTTCTCGTGTGTCACGATTGACCTCAAGGATGCACTGGTTAATAGGTTAGTAAACAGTAGAAAGCAGCAAGGAGGGCAGTGAAAAATGTTACAGTAGTGATTTCTTTTAAATGTTATTTCTTCAGTTTCTTTTTCAAACTTAGCATTGACTAATCTGGAACAATGTTTGTGTGCTGCTTGGTGAGAGACTGACAGAATCCGGGCTGAGATGACAAACAGCTGCAGAAGTTATCCACAGTTGTGCTGGAAAAGTTGTGATAATTTGCATGTCCACTCAGGTGTCATGTTTCTATCACTCCTGATCAGAGTTGGAGTCAATAAATACTAGTGACTACTGTAGATCCATTAGTCCCATTAATAAATGTAAATTGTAACCTTTCACACTAAAGACAAAAGCCAGATGTTAGTGTTTTCTTCTGTCCAGTGGGGCTTTGAATATGCACTTGATGGCTACAATGATAGTGTAGTATTACAAAGTAGTATCACAGGTATGATAAGGAAAAATGGCTTCCAGGATGAGGACTAACAGATGTGTTTGGTTAACATAAGGCTATGTCAGGTAATGTTGGCTTAAGTTCCTGGGGCTTTAATTTCTCTAAGCTCAGTGAACAGCTGAATAGAGCTGCTAGCATTAGCCTAACTGTGACAGCACCCAGAATCAACTTCCACAAATGAAGGGGAAAATGCTAACAGTGGATCTGTTACTCATTTACAGGGCTTTTTTTTTTTTTACCCTGAAACCAAACTAGATACTTAATTATGTGGTCCTTGGTTTGGGAGGTAATGCTCACTTGCTACTGTAAACTGGAGGCTGGTAAGCCGGGCATGAAAACAAGTGCAGCTTATGTTGGAGAAGATATCTGTGTCATCCATTCCTTACACTTTTGCTCTAGTGTTTTTGGTTTTGAGAGGGTTACACAAACAATCTTTAAAGGTCCAGTGTGTAGGATTTAGGGGATATATTGGCCTTAAAATTAGCCGTTTATATCTACATAGGCAGCACGTCCTCGTTCACACAGATCGCCATGTTGCACCACCATGTTTCTGCAGTAGCCAAGAATGGACAAACCAAACACTCCATGATGAGAGTATTGGAAAAACACAGATTTTTTTTAAATATGAAACTGATTTATTCAGTTTTTTTTACCTGTTTTGATCACCAGGTCTGTTTGTTTTGGAGAGGAAGAGACCTCTGTGGATAATTCGGTTCTTGGTAAAAAACCTCCTGAACGTCTGAATCTTTAGTTATTGGGGAAAAAAAGGTGAGCACAAATTAGTAGGTGCTGGGCTAGTGGCCTGTCTCCTACATGCCAAACAGAGTTGGAGAAACACTGATTTGTAATGTGAAACTGCTTTATGCAGCGTTCTTACTGCTTGTAATCACCTGATCAGTTTGTGTCAGACAGAAAGAGACCTCTGTGGGTGATATCGCTATTCGTAAAAATCTCCTGTAAGAATGACCACTGAAGGAATTCTAACTGGGAGAAGTTTAAGCTGGTTTCAAACTGCACCCTCACACATTCTTAACTCTAGAAACGAGCAAAATAACTTAATTCGTAGGATTCTGACTACTAACACATAGCTTTACACAAACCGGCCCTGACAGTCACAGTCAATATCACTGGTAATGTCAAAAAGATTTCAGCGCCATCTAAGATAAGAGATCACTTCTAATGATTGTCTACCTCCATAACTTCATTTGAAATGAGGGGAGAATGTGACACCGATATGTGATAATGACGTACATTAAGGCTGGACAAGGTTTGCTCAACTGTTTAGTGCTAGAGACCCTAAAAAGGCCATATTGGGCAAAATACGTAATGGCGTTACATTCCTGTTGCTGCATTAGAATGTTGTTTGTGCATGTTTGGGATCAGTTGCGTAGGGGCATTTTAGATAACAACCTGATCTCAAGAATATCCGAGCATAACTACGCCTTCGAGGAGACACATGCATCCGGTGTGCCATCTGATAGAGCTCATCCAAAGGGCGTGAAAACTCCTCAGCATGACGAGATCCGGGATAAATCATGAGGAAAAGTGTACAGTCACGAATACCCTCATTGTCGCCTAAACGTTGTAGCTTTGTTCACTAAATGTCAAAATCTGTTTGACTGAAGAGCAGGCAGTGTTATGACACAAATTAACAATTAACTGGGTGAAACAGGGGATTATAACATTCAAGTGTAGCGTAGGAAGGAAGTGTTCATTCCTGGTTCCAGGCAGGTTCAATCCCAGCTGTCTGGTTGATAAGACAGATTCTGAGCATTCCTGCACTAATGCACCGAGAGTCGGTGTCAGTCACCATGTTTACAGGCGGCAGACGGAGGTGTGGCGTTTAGACTGCTAGCATACGGGTGGGTTCGAGACGAGGTGGTATCACCTTCCTGACGCATGATGTCATGGACCACCACCTTCATCTGCTATCACTGTCCATTTCAAACGGCCACTCATCCTCATCCCATCAGGGTATAAGGGCTTGTAACATCCCTCCTCTGCTTTCAGAGCTGGTGTCAAGTGATGGATATTAGCAGATGGGGGTTATGTGGAGTGACGGTTAAAAACCAAGCCTAAAAAGTCATCTAGATATGATAAAAACACAAATTCTAGTTAATTCAATACATCATTTTCAAAGAAAATCGGAAACATCCTTTGACCTGCTAAACATCTGTTTAAACAGGACTGTTGCCAGTCTGATTTCCTCTGCCTTGTGAACTCTTGCAAAGATGAAGCAGTGCAGGAAGCAGAATTGAATGCATCCCTCCAGGGTTAGTCTATACCCTAGAGAGCCTGCTTGCTTTTCTTCTCTCTCTCTGACAAAGCAGGATGAAAGTTTGGCCAGGACTGCCGAGCTGGAAGCTGACAAATGAACACCGGGCTGGCAGCAAGAATGTGGTTATGAAACAAACCAAGCTCTCATCCAAGAATTAAATATACAGCACTCAGCTCTTACAGGCACTACAATAGTGAGCATCGGCCCTCATTAAGACTGTTTAGGTCAAAATGTCTCAGTGTTATTGCAGGCATGCATTATTTAGTGAAATTTGTTGATACTATTTTAATTTTCATCTTCCAGTCCAGTGTTTACAGCTAAGCACGACCACAAAGATTTTCTTGGATGAAGCACACTTCTACTTGAATTGTTCATATCACAACCAAACACTACGCAGTTGTACAGAGCCCACAGATACACAGGCATATTGCATATAGTATTCACAGGCACAACACATATTTATGTGCTAAAGAAAACTGACAATATATTGAATTTTAAAATTCTTTTCATCTATGCAAACAACCCTGTTTCCTATCATGCTGACCAGACAACATTTTCTATTAATATGAGGAGGACATGTGCTTAGTTAACATATTTGGCAAATCACACAAATGTTGATACTGATTTCAGTGGACCTGCATGGCTTACTTAGCCTCCACTGGTCTGCACCTCACTTCAAATGTGCTCTCTGAACAGAGACAGGGATAAAAAAGACAGAATGAAATTATGTTCAAGCTATGTTCAGGCTTACCCAGCAACAGGAGATCAGAGAATGTTGTGCCAACATCTTTGCAGACATCTGGCTCCATCATAACGTCCCAGACTGGGCTGTTGTTCTTGACAGGCACAACGTCGACTGCAGACAGAGCGCAGGACTCTGGTGAGACGAGAGGATACAAACTCTGTGTTTACATCAGTGATGCTTGGAGCTCAAACATAGTCAAAGTTGATGGGCAATGTTACCCTGATGTCAAGTTTCACTTGCCATACTGTGCCCAGGGAATGTTCCTTCCTGTGCAAATTCAAAATATGCACAGCAGGAATGCACAACTCTTTTTGTTTTGTTTCAGGTTTTTGCTCTTTATTGTGTAGCATAAAGGAGTGTGTCCACATAGCGTTTTTCTTATTAAAAAGCAGTAGCAGGGTGCTAGGGATAAACCGATCCCAATGCTACATAAAAGAAGCGCTCCCAGTGCTTTGTTAAATGAGGTCCTACGTGTGGCTTTTGTCTCAGTGACACCAATATCTTGACAGCTTTAGCAAACATCACTAGCTAACGTAAATCTACGAGGGTTGACTCCACATTTAACAACAAGCTTACAACACATATGGTGATAAACACACAACAATCACCGACAACATTCAGTGTCCGGCTGATCTTCTCCCACAAATGGGCTTTTCTGTCTTTGTTGTGATAGTTTCTGATTGAGATGTCATACAGCGTAGAATAGACAGTAGTTAAAGGAGCGGCAGTGACGACACCAGCGCCTTTCTGAAAAGTTCTCGGAGCTCGAAGCAATCGCACAAAAAGGTCAGAGTGCTCTGAAAAAAGATGCTGGGAGTGGCACTTTTTCTCTAGGTGGCCGCATGTGGCGGTATACGAACTATCCTAATTGGGAGCAACTGGAAAAAGACCCTTGCACTGTAAAAAAAAAAAAAAGGCTATGTGGACAAGGACTACAACTGCTTTTTATTGTCAAACCTTGAAGTTCAATAACCAACCGCCATAATGCCTGGATAGTTTATCCTCTGAAAACCCAATGGTCCAGAGATACCTCAACATCACAATTTTGGGGAAATATATATGACATAATGCATGAAGACATCTTGAATATTTTCATTTGATGTATTGCAACCACAAAAATGTGGAGCCTTGAGTGTGACTGTTTCTCTCAGACTAACATCATGTTGCTTCAGTGACAAGAAGGAACAAGCCACTACAAGATATATAAATTTTTTTTGTCAGACAGGTTTTATAATAAGATGATTTTAACAACAGTAACACTGATAAAAGGCAATCAAGCTAAGAAAATCAAAGTTATGAGGTTACAAAATCAACCACATCCACTCTTAGTGCTGTGTCTCACATTCACCAACACTGACATTATCATGCTAATATGTGCCATGCTCATACCGTAAATGGAGGTTTTGAAATTTTCAGAATTCGAGCCAATTATAAACCGATCTTCTCATTTCTCCACAATCATCCAAGCAATTCCTGCTAGCGTGCCTATTAAGCATGAGCACAGTGTTTTCCAGTGGCCATGGCAACGAGGAAGACTGATTAAGCCACATGAGCAGGAAGTGCTGCGAGGACAACAGGATGTGCCCTGGCTCCGCTGTCGAGGGTCGAAGAATTCAAGGAAGTTATTGTACTTTGTGGAATGGGCCCAGGAATGCAAGATGTCTGCCGTTTTTTCTTTTCTTTTTTTTTTAAGGTCTGAATCGTATCACATGTTGGAGGCGACAGGCTTTGAAGATAATGTGACCCTGTGTGATACATGTGTGGCACTGCGCTGGCACACGGATGTTTGTGGTCACACACCTCGACATTCTCCCCCCCGACAGCCTGAAGGTCTCACAGACGGGAACAAAAAGAAAAACTCCCTCAGCAGGGCGTACAAAACATTTGGTCACATCAGCAAGGTAGATGGGGAACTTGTCACCTGAAAAGAAAAAATAGATGACGAATGTGAACCTCTTAACCCCACTGGAAGGTGGTTATCAGCAAAAACAGTGATAAATTCAGTGAGCCATCAAAAGCTGATGGATGCAGAGCTCAGATAAAATAAACAGCAAGGTAAAAGCAGAGGCTTTGACCATTTGAACTCCGACGTTCCCCTGGAGTTTCCCTTTAGGTAGCTTGAGCTTTGGCTTTAATATTCTTTCCATATATGTTCCATATGTTCAAAAGAAACATTTAACCTGCAATGTTTCCTCAAAACAAACCCTGGAAAAAGGCGACGCTAGCGGTTTAGAGGGCAAAACAATCACCTCATGTCATGAACTTGAACTAAATTTACTGCAAGTTTAAACCACAGTACGCAGCATATTCTATCCAAAACAATTTTTTTTAGCCTCCACTGTTGTATTAAATGACAAAATATGCAAGTTTTGTGCTTACTTTCATACACATTTCCTTCTTGATAAGCCTGGAGTATTAGAATAAAAAATGTTTTGTTTTGTTTTGTTTTATTCGATCCTTGCTGAGATACAGAGCTGATCAAGTGATTCCCAAAATGTCATCATCATTTCACCAACTGATAGTTTAAGACATTTACCAAGCACAAACACCAAACAGTTACAGTTTCCAGCTTCTCAGACGTAAAGATTGTCTACGTTTCTCTATTTTGCATCACTGTAAATTGACAATCTTTGAGTTTGGGATTTTATAGACCAAACAATAAACTGATTAACTGTGGAAAAAAAGTCAGATAAATCATGAAAATAATCATTTTATCTTCTATATTCCACCCAAGTCACTTTTTTATGGCTATACCATTGCATTTAATTTAGTGCTGTCAAACGATGAAAATATTTAATCGCAGTTAATCGCATAAATGCCATAGTTAACTCTGAATTAATCATTAATCGCACATTTTTATCTATTCTAAATATCCCTTGATTTATTTTTGTCCCAT
>JAPZEB010000008.1:5893180-5904001 GCA_029783705.1 Chaetodon striatus | reverse complement strand
TGTTTATTTAAATGGAGCCTGGTAAGATTAGCGATAGCGATTCCAGGGCTGTTCCTGGTTCAACAGAAAGGATTGTAGACACTTACATAAATAATCTGAGCCTGTCAGTGGCGAAAACAAGCACTTATAATGAGCGTAAAATTAGGGTGTGTAACTGCCCAAAAACTGCTATCACCAAACCCACCAGACTCCATTTAAAGTCATTTTAGCATTGTAAAACATACGTCATTAAAAGCTGACTTGGCTCAACAGTAGTCTTGGCTCGTCGTTCCACTGTTCCTATAACCACCGACTGGTGTGGTTAAAATAAATCCTTAATTCACCCAGTTAGATTAGAAAATATGCTTGAGTCTGGTGAAATTGGTAGATGGTGATTTCAGAGCAGTTTCTGGTAACACAAAAAGGATCTTACTCCTTAACAAAAAGAATTATCTCTGTAGGGATGCTTTCAATCACATTGTCAGGACAGGAATAATTTGAGTCTGTCAGTGGCAAACACAAAAACTTAAAGTGTGCGTACACTGACTGTGAGTGTTTACATTGCAGCCTGTTTTGCTGCTGCTGTCCACATTGCTCTCTCTCGATACTGGGTCAGTTTCAAAAACTGTTGCTCCCATTGGCCACTTAAGGCTCACAAAACATGGGAAAATAGGGTCCATTTAGAAAAATACCAAACTCATCCTTTTAAGTACAATACTTGAGTAAATGTACTTAGTTACATTCCATCAGTGATTACTCTCATGTGATAAAAACTGCACCGGCACTGATCCTAAGCCATGTATAAAACCAACACTAGAACCAGATCAGAAGCTGTGCAGTCTTAAAAACATAAAAAGAAAAAGACAAAACAAGGGACAGGAAGTGTGCGGAGGGGACGAGCTGACCGAGGAGAGTTCAGAGCACAAGCTGCCTCTCCGGCCGGGAGACGAACACATTTAGGACAGCCACTGAGGGAGAAAAAACAGGGGAGGCAAAAAAGGAAGATGAGGCTATTTCAGGCTTTGGATGACGCCTTTCACGACCTAAAAAGTGAATTTAGACTAGAAAGAGCCTTCACTAACCGACAAACTGTTGATGTCCAACAAGATCAAACAACAAAGTCAACAAGTCCTTCGACTGCACTAACAGGTCACTGTGTGTCTCTGGTCATTAGAGCCACATCACAAGACTATTCATGTATGCTTTGAGGTTAATGAAATCATGTTTTTTTTCCTCCTCATTTTCTTCCCTCTTCCCCGGGAAGGGAGGGGGTGACCCAGAAGATTGCTATTAATGCAACACCGTCCCAGGTCTTTCCATATTCATAACTGAAAGTGCTGATTTAGAAAATGCAGGAGAAGGAGAGAGAAGCTGGGAGGAGGAAGAGAGGAGAGTAAATTAAAACAAATAAAAGGCGAGAGGAACAGAGTAGCTGTTTTGCCCACGAGCTAATGAAGTGGCGTTTTAAAAAATGTGAGGTGTGAGCTGGTCACCACAAATCACATCTGACTGAATAAACTCATGTATACACCCTCGGGGGCAGCGGGATTCATCAAAAGATATTTTAATGATTTACAGGAGGAGGAAAGAGGGTTTTTGATATAAGTGGAGTGTCACTTTTAATCTATTATTGTGCGCACAAGGGGAAAAAATGGGCCCCTGTGAAATGCACCATCTGACCCACTGCATGCCTTGTTCGTTATCTTGGCTTCTGTTGTTGTCTTCACTAACTTAAAACGGAGCAAACTAGTGCCTGTGCTGAACAAACAATTATAACATCAAACAAAATACACTGTACATTTAATTTAGTGTAGATTTAATGTCATTTTTAATTCAAAATTTTACAGGCCCTGCCTTGAACTTCAGTGTGGGGCTCCAAAAATAAATAAAAGGTTATTCATTGACTTTGTTAGCTTCTTTAGGCCCCGATCACATGAAGTGCCATTTGCAGTATGCTGCGTCTTTTCTTTTATTGTTGCTAGGTGACAATCGAATAATCTACCCTTAGCTTAACAGCTATTTTGCAAAGTAAACTCCCAGATCTGTACATTAAAATCTGTATAAAAATGGACAGGTGGAGGACACTTCAGGATTGGACAGAGGGAAAAGACGACCCTCAGCTGGTCCAGGAGCTTCGCCTGGATGATGGTCAGGTCAAGGCTTATTTTAGGATGAGTCAGGGACAGTTTGACAATTTGCTGTGAATTGTTGGACCAAGTTACAGTTGCTAAATCTTTAAAAAGTAGAAGCTACAATTTGTGTGTTTTGTAGCTTGCCTAGCAGGACGACAATGAAAGTGAGCAAACGTTTGGTTCACACAAACTATGTACGCTATGACTTGCTGTCATCACCACCACAGAGGGAAAGAACTTGAGGTGGATTTGTCACCAGACAAGTGAAATACTTGTTAAATTTGTTGAAACGAACATGGTTCTTGACATCTACAGTATTTGACTTGGCCAAGACAACGCGAAACAATAAATGTAAAGGAGGGAAACAGGATGAGAATTTGTGTGTATTTTGTTTCAGTGCTTTGTCTTTTAAATGGCACAAACTAAGTGCTGCAGTTTTTGGTGAAGCATCACAGCTGATATAGAAACTTCCATTTCATCCAAAATAGTTTCTGTGATCAATAAGATAATAAAATCCCCAAATTGCCTTTTAAGTAAAGAATCCTCTTCAATCTTTTAAGGCCGGGCAGATCATACCCTAAATCCTGCTTTTAGCCCACTCATACTCCCCCAGCTGTCCCAGCAGATGGTCCACGAGTCCAACCCCCCCCCCCTCACACACACACATGCACACAGTAAACAAGCACATACCAGCACACGCACCTCATTCATGCCGACAGCTCAGACCCAGGTGACAGGAAGAGAGAGCAGGAGAGAGACGGGGATGAGAGGATGAGGGAACGTACAGGAAAGAGAAGAGAGGGGAGGATGAGCTCTGCTGAGGGAACAAGAGACGGATGTGACATGACAGAAAACCAGACAGCTTGTCTTCGCTCGTCCTCGCCGACAACACAGAGCAGCTTTGAAGTCAGATTTTACCTTGTGCCTCTAACGCTGCCTTCTCTGACCCAGTTTTGTACAACTCACTGTGCCACCAACTCTCACACACTCACAGATCCACTCTCTCGTGTCTGATTTCCAGAGATGAGAACAAAACACAATCGTCCCATTGACTGTTTCCTCCCCTGACCAATCTCCAAACCTCACAAACTAAAAATGACATGCGCGTGACTCTCATAGACTGGGATCTCATTTCCTGACAGAAGGAAGCACAAGAGGAGTGTGTTGTCATCCTCCTCCTTTCCTCCGCTCCCCCCTTGCACATGCTCACACACTTACACAGCTCACCCCTGACTTTGTCTCATGAGTAGAGGTCGCGACCCCCTCCATTCACCGCAGATGGTGGCACAAAGACAGGCGGAGAGCTGAAACTGACTCCTGATGGTCGACTTTCCTCTGTGACACCCGCCGCACCCTGACCGGAGCCACACAGCTGCTGCGTAGACCCCAGTGATGCAGATATCGCCCCCTCCCCAAAAAAACAACCCAGACCAAAAGTCTAAGACTCGTTAAATCCACAATAGCCTCACCAGGGATCTGGGATCAGCTGGCTGAACATACACAGAGAAAGACTCACAAAAGTGGGAACACACACCCTCATGCGGCTGCCGTCTGCCCAGCCTCTGAGCTGCAAAAACAAAACAAGTGACTGAACATAAGAAGTAACATCACACTGATGCAAGTGAGCTGACAGCTCATTAGATGTTTCATCTCTACGTGACACCAGAAATCACATAAAAACAAAAAACTGGCTCTTAACTGTAAACAAGGCTCATGTTTTTGGATACAAAATTTTAGAAACACCTTTTAGTGTAGTGCAATACAACTTGACAGCATTACAGAAATACAAATTATAGCCGCATAAAGTTTTTTCAAAAAACAGTTTTAACAAAACTTTCATGGAGATAAAATTTTTGCAGCATTGTTGTATTAAACCGATGCTATGCAAACGAGTAAACATCAGATTGTCTCTGTTGTTCTCTATTAAGATGTCCTAACATGCACTGTTTAAAAAAACGCTGGCCCTGACTCTATTTTTGCAAACTTATGCACACCTCCAACCTATTTTTAGAGCAACAGCAATCGTTCCTTGGGGTCGTCCAGGACTTGATAGGCTCCCTGAATGTTGTTATCGCCGGTGGATTATTAGGTCACTTTTTAGCACTCCATCAGACAACGTTAGTTTGCTTGGTGTATGTTAGGAAGAAGTGTAAGCCTCCATTGATTTAAGCTGTTCCTAATAAACTGGCAGCTGCGTGTATGCCACCACTATGGCTGTAACAGTTTATTTGCATTATCTGCCAATTATTTTTTACTATTTTCTGCTGTTTTGAAGACCAAATGATAATCTAGATAATGTAAATAACTGTCAGCTGCAGCCCCAACCATTAACAACTAAACTACAGTGTTTACTGTTTACTACATAATATTTCAAGCATTAATATAGCAACAAAAAATTATTTGGTATGGAAAGATGTAGTGGAGCAATGAGGTCCTGGGCAGAGAATAAAGTCATGCTCCCTGTGTGTGTGTTGTAATTTGAGCTTCTCTGGTTTGTTGTGATAGCCCAGTGATGGCCCAGTGTGAATATCAGTGCATGTGACTCCCTGTGTTTGTATCCCACTGTCTGCACTGCGCGTATATACGTTGGTTACCACTAATATCAAGATGGCGTTGTGGCAGAAGCATAGTGCTCACCCTCTGGTTCACCCAAAGGCTAACACCATTAGCTCTGTCAGCGCTATTGTTGTTAGCACTGTTAGCTACTAGCCACCAGCTCAGCCACCTCCATGTTGAGAGTTCATACGAGGTACATAGTATATAGAGGTACATATATATATGTGTGTTCAGGGACTATGAACGGTTATGTATAATTAAGTGTGTCTATAATCATGTGTTTATATAGTGTGTGTAAATGTAAGTTATATTGATTTTAATATGGATTCTTGGAGGATGACCTTGAACTGCAAAGAGATCCAAAAAAACAATTTAACATACTGAGTAGGGCTGGACGATATGGACAAAAATTCATGTCTCTGTACTTACAGACTGACTGGCGATACACAACATATATCTCAGTACTCTCTACCAAATGTGCTACATGTTTTCAGTTGCAAATCAAAGCCACATTTTATTGTTATCAAATAAAATGCAGACATGGGGATTTTATCCCCATTTGAAAATATAAATCTGCACAACAATTACACCTCCAGAACACGAGTCAGCAGTGGGGTTTCTGTGAAGTACTGTAAAGTTAAATTGATTCAAAAAACACATTAAACACGGCTTAATATCAACAATTTCAAACACAAGTACGAAGAATTGGCTTCACGTTAACTCACAGCATTTACAGACTAAACATTTGTCTTTTGCTGGACACATTTTCCCCACAAATACAACACGCTAATATTTTTAGCACAAGCCTATGGCATTTTACATTGTATAAATTAGCCAAGCAGCTAGCGTACTTTTCTTCTACTCATGTAAAACCAGGGATAACAGCAACATTTAACAAAAGTAACTGTACATAATTAGGCTCCATTACAACTCACAAGGTTCACCGACAAAACAACTGTCCTATACTAAACACGCTTTCCGAACAAATATAACATGCTAACATTATTAGCACAAGCCTATGGCATTTTACATTGTATAAATTAGCCTAGCGATGGGTGGAGATTTACTCTGCTCATATGAAGCCAGGATAAATCCCAAAGTATAAATCCCTGAAGGATAAATCACACACAAGTCTTTAAATGCTATTTTTGTGGAGGCTTTACTGTCTTCATAATTTATTGTTTATCTGTGAAATTGAAGTAAACAAAAGCTTTGTTTCCACTGAGGGAAAAAATGGTTTTCAGCTTACAAAAAAAATACAGGAGGTCTGTGTCAGCGCAACGTGTAGTTACATTTCTGGGGAGGTGCACATCAGGTTTTAGCTCTATGAACTGTTGCTGGAGCTGTGCAGGGAATGTGAGAGAGGACAGATGCACACTGGTATGCGTTATGTAACGCAACTTGACACTATATCAATATAACAGTGTTGTCTAAATTTGAATCTTGCTTGAAAACATATCTATACATCGTACATGATCGTTACATCGCCCACCCTAACACTGAGATGCTTTGATTTGTAATCATGTGACCTAAGTTTGTAATTTTGTATCATACTTTATGGCTGAAAGCCTCAAAAACACCAAGTCAGTGGACCTTGTTTTCAAGAATGAACCCTTTCGAAGAATAACACCCAGAAATAATGAGTCCGAACTATGGAGACATCCATAGTCTTTGATGGATTTTGACATAAGCACAATGAATTTTCACCAGACGAGCGCCACTGTGTGTTTGTAATTTTCCATCACTCATTGTAGTCCTGGCAGGATTTAGAGGATTTAATACTTTGGGAGACCCATCGCTGCAGACTGGGTGCTGTCTCAGCGGGCCCTACTTATAACAACACACCCACACTAACACACACACACACACACACACACACACACACACACACACACACACACTCTCTACTACCAAAACAGTCTGGTGTGTGTGAAAACTTGTGCCATTCAAATGAAGTCTGGCAGAGATGAATGGGGGTGGGTGTGAATCAGGTTTATAAACAGCGATGACAAATCAGGTTCCGAGTGATAAATGTGATAAATGTCAGCGTGACTGATTCATTTCACAGCAGTTATTCAGAGCGGGGCGCAGACACCGACAACTACGACAGTGATAAATGCCAAGAGTATGATTTGCGTAATTGTTGCGCTGCATTAATAGACTTCGCTTAAGCCGGGGTCTTTGACCGTTAACTCTGAGGCTGACGCCATGTTGTTTATTCGTGTGACACGGAGACACAGAAAGGCTGCGTGTTTTCCCTCCAAGCAATCAATTCACAATCACTAATTAATTTCTCCTCTCTGTTGAAAGTTTGCTAATGAGTAAAATCAGCTGCTGCAGTTTTTGGTTTTAATGAAAACCTTACAACAAACAAACAAATACATAATCAGCATGAGTGAAAAAGTTCCAAACTAATTTGTTTTCTTTTTCCATACAGGAAATGTTTGCATGTTCCCATAGTGCTTCTGAATCTTGACGGGCTGACCTGAAAGACCTGCCAAGATAGCCCAAAAACTACAACCTGTAAGTATCCAAAAGTTACGAAAAATAAAATAAAATCAAGATCATTTCAGAGGAATGTTGATGTATGTATTAAGTTTAAGATTAAGTCATGTCCAAAACAACAAAAACATAAAGCATCGTTCCTGGATATTCCTTGTGAGGAAAGAATAATCTGTGTTGTAGTTGAGCTTGAAACTGGACAGCACTTACAGATATTTTCCTACCTTCATGGACAAAGCGCTTTCAAAATTTGCCTGTCATTGATGAACCGACATACCAATGGTGATGGAGCTACCATTCAAGACACTGGCCTGGCCACTGGGAGCAGTTTGAGGCTCAGTAACTTGCTCAGGGTCACGTCGACATGTGGGCCCTGCAACTAATGACTGACCCGCTCTGTCGATAAGGCTGACAACTGTTTTGTCTGAATGCTCATGGTACCAAATTGTTGGGATAAAATACTTATGCCTTGGTCCAGACTGAGGCTTTGGAGAAACTAAACTTGTAATTAGTGATAGTATTCAGCTGTAGCATTTGTAGTGACATCATCACAGATGGGGAGCACTGAGGGACGTCTTCAGAAACAGACATCCTGCCCAGAGGTCCTGAGTCACAGTGTGGAGTGTCCCTGAAACTACTGAGCATCTTGGGCTTTTAAGAAATGAGGAAGCCACAGGATGAAGTCAGTGAGGTTTTCCTGGTGAGGAAACACAGTCTGGTTATGTGAACTGACCGTGTGAAGTGGTCCACCAACGCTCCCACCAGCTCGCCCACTCGATCCTGGTTGGTGCACAGCTCCCCTCGCTGCAGACACAGCAGGACATCATCCTGGGAGGTTGTGTGTAGCGCCACCATTTGGTCGACCCCGCTGGTCACACTCAGTCCTGTTAACTGTGGAGAGAAACGAAATTACAAAGTGAGACACGGACACAACACCAACTCTGACTAAGAGTACATCCGCAGTAAAAGATGCATGTGTGTTCCTGCAGTCACTGTTTAACACTCTCCAGTCTTCATGCAATACTAACCTAGTGTACATTTAAAGGTACGCTACGCAGGATTTTCCTAAAAAACAATGTATAGACTCATTAAAATAGTAATCCCTTTCTCTTGTGTAGCCCCCGGCCAATAATAGATCTGGACATTACAAAGGTAGCAGCCAGTTACCAACAGCACGCATCCGAGAGGAACTTACAAAAATTGAGGACACAGCACCAAAAAAAAAAACAAATATAGCGAGGTGAAATGCCAAGTGGACAAAGCAAGTTCCTCGTGGCCTGTTTTCTGTTTGACAAGCGAGTGCTGGAGGTTAGCTTAGTTAGCTTGCTAAAATATTGGCTTTTCCAATACAATAAATGTAACGTTCCTACAAAGGTACAGTAGCTTGAAGTGTACATACAAGCAGTACAGGGAGTAGGGGCCCAGTTTAAATGCTGCGTTTACAAACAGTAGCTGACAGAAAAAAAAAAAAAACACTATACTGTAGGTTCAATAATAGCAGAAGTGATATACTAGCATTAACAAGTGCTATATAAATAAAGCTGACTTGAATTTCTGATTAGTGTACCTTTAAGGCAAGGTTGATTGTAGCTCTACCACACATTAATTTGCAGCCAAAAAAAATAAAAAATAGAAAGGATAAAAGTGATATTTATATCCTGTTCTCTATTGTTTTTGTGTTTGTTGACCTTTTTTGTGTTGTTTCAACTAACTAACAATCAAAAATCAGTTTCATCAAGCATTGTTGGTGACAGTTTTAAAAAGTTTTTTGTCGAAGTGTTATGTTTATTTCATTGTTTGTTCAGACATGGCGGCTCTTACTGCTCCTGCCAGCTCCCCGGTTGCTCTTCTTTTTATAAGAAAAACAAAAACAAACTTATCTTTTTGTTTCCAGTCACTCAAATACGTACGCCTCCTGTACAAAAGCAGTGAAACATAACTAAATTCTTTTTACTGTACTTTATTTAAACACAACTTTGAGTTACTTGAATGCCTTCGGTTTTACTTTAAACTTCTACTCTTCTACCTTTCAGAGGGAAATACTGAACTTTTTAGACATCAGACACAGCAGTATATAATGCAGTTAAAACTAGCTCCAGTTGCCAGGTACACATCAGTGCATCAGTGACAGTTATGTGATAATATACAATCATGGTTTGTCTGCATTAGAAAAACTTTTACTTTTGATACTTTACGCACATCCTACTAATAATACTTCTGTACTTTTATTTAATTCCAAATGCAGTGAAAAGGAAAGTTGTTTAAAAGTTGCATTGCTGCTTTTAGAGACCTGACTATAGGCTGAGTGACTGATATTCAGTGTCTCACACTAGAGCACTGAAAATTCATTTGTATAACAATGTCAGAGATTATCACATCAACGTATAATACCTGCAAATTTAATACAGTACAGTACGGTATATCCTGGATCAAAAAATCACGCCATGAATGAAGTCAGCGGATTATTTCTGCCCAGAGTATGAAGGGTGAGAGAAAATCTGCCTGCAGTGCACGTGTGCAGCGAAGGGAAAGTCATGAGTTGTGACCCAGTTGGAATAATGTACAGATTTACTGCGACCAGTAGGAGGGGAAGTATTCAGATATTTCACTGGAGTAAAAGCAGCAACACTACAGTTTAAAAAATACTCTATTACAGGGAAAGTCCTGCATTAATGATCTTGTTAAAGGAGGAGCTCATTTTAATTACTGTGTATACTGCTGGGTATCTTAACCTATAATAATACATAATACGTTATTTTTGTATTATAAAAATAAATCTGCAAAAGCAACTAATGTTGTCAAATTAATGTATTGGAGTAAAAAGAATAATATGTGCTTTAAAATGTGGTGAAATAGAAGCATAAAAGTAGCATAAAATGGAAATACTTGTTAGTGAAAGTACCTCAAAATTGTATCTAAGTAGTTAGTTAATTTCCAGCATTGATTGCGACTGAAGGAAGCCCAGTATATATAAGAGAGAAACAGACAGAGAAAGTGAGGTGTGTCAGATTTTAGAGACGCGAATGGGAGACGGAGTGGATTAAGCCTCTTAAGGCCCCCAGCACACACAGGTTAATCCGGCAGGGACGACAGAGTGTCAAGGCCAAACTCTGGTACAACCTGTCCCTTCAGTGTTCAGCCAGTTATTGTATTTAAAAAACATGTGATGAACAGATATATCTCTTGATTTGAAGTAATATTTCCTAATAAAAATAATAAGAATAACCGTATGGAAAAGGTGTGTGGTTTTTTCTGATCATTATGACATTTTCAGGTTATATAAGGCTGTATATCTATGTATAATTATTTTCATTATCAATTAATTCAAGCCAACTGGTTTCCCAGGGTGCAAGGTGACATCTTTAAGTTTGTTATTTTGTCAAACCAACAGCCAAATACAAACAAACAAACAAAAATAATAGTGTTTAGTACTGTCGCCTCGCAGCAAGAGGGCCTCTAGTTCTAACCCAAGGTGAGGGTGCCCTTCTGTGTTGAGCATGAATGTTCTCCCCATGTCAGCATGGGTTTTCTCCACATACTCCGGCTTCCTCCCACAGTCCAAAGACATGCAGGTTAGGTCAACTGGTGACTCTAAATTGTCCGTAGGTGTGAATGTGAGTGTGAATGGTTGTCTGTCTCTATGTGTCAGCCC